>JAVJGJ010000059.1:89266503-89295687 GCA_035590215.1 Microhierax caerulescens
CTACTTCTTTCAAGCGTTATGAAATCCACAGTACCCAGAATTGAGAGTAAAAGAGAAGAGATTTGGAAAATAATGAGAAGTGAAAAAGTAAGGTTTTACTTTAGCCTCCTGGTTGTGTTCCTAAGGCATCACAGCAAACGTTTGTAGGACAGCAAGAAGTCCTTGCACATATTTGCGTGAGACCCTCCCAGCTACGTGGGGTAGCATGTAAGAAAGCATAAAGGAGCACACTGAGTTTTCAGAGAGCACTGTGAGCTGATTGCAGGTGGGGGTGAACAAATTTATGCTGAGTAAGAAATAGGTATATTGAGAAGAGTCCTTGAAGCTAAGCTTCTCTGTGAAGAAGCAGAGAGGACCGGGAGAGGGTAGCCCTCAAGTCGGTAAAGGGATCTTTTCCTCAGCTTCTGAACCAGTGTGAGCAGGGCATCAAGCCCTGCCACATCCTGTTCTCTGTCCTTAGGGCATAAGATGGGGGTACATCAAATCTGCACAGTGGTGTCTCTTCTGCCAGTATCTACGGTCTGGTTGAGGTAGAAGAAAATGGGGATACAGCATTGTAGTTGTGATCAGTTGATGACAGGATTGAAGAAATACGTGAGCAAATACATGTATTTGCACAGAAGGCAGCATGCTAACCACCAGTACTAAAAAAGCTTAATAAGTCTTTTGAGTTGGTATGAAAACTTCCCTGGAAGGACCAAGGGAATGTTCTTGTTTCTGTTAAAGAAAGCCTCCAACGGGCTACCATCAGCTTTATTCTTTATTGAGCGTGTGCTCTGCTAGGTAGGCTCTCTGCAGGAAGGTCAGAGGTGGGTTGGATAGGTCAGAGGTGTCTAGAAATGTTACTAATGAGAAGCTGTAAAAAAACATCAGCGTGAACTGTTCCTCAAAGCAGAAGTATGAAAAATTACACTTCAGGAGATGGTTCTCATTAACAATTATGTGGGATGCCCTTGGGAAATGTTCAGACAGCTGTTTGTGTCATTTTTGTGTCTGGTTAAACATGAGATGACGTTGCACCCCCCAGACTTGTAGGGTAGACTCAATATCAAATTGTCATACAACTTCTATCTGCATATCCAGACGTTTCTTGGAAAGCTCTGAGTTAGATGCTTTCCAAGAAAACATCTTTCGAGCTAATGGACTGCTCTTGCTTTGTTGTTTTTGTTTTTTTTTTTCACGAAATTTAATCCCTATCAGGCTTTACTTCTTGATAGTTGAACCGAACATACTAAATGAAGCTATATACCATTTATCCTAAAAACTAGTTTGAAGGAAAACAACTGTGGCTGTTTTATCAAGGCCGTACTGGAATTTGCTAAATGCACTTGTGGTTTTCTTATTATCTGGTAGTTCTTCCAAGCAATTCAACCATAATTAATGTGATTTGATATTTATGTTCTTAAAATTATTTCAGGCAAGAACAAAATATGGAACACAAAATATTGTACCAATTGTATCAGATAATGTGCAGGTTTGTGTAATTGTTGGATTTGAGTCTTTTTTTTTTTTTCTTACACTTAATTTTATCTTTGTTTTTACAGGGAATAATGAAAAAAGTGTGCCACAACTCTTGATCAGAGACCTGAAGTTTGAGAAGAAGTCATTAGCTAAGCTCATGTTTTCTCCTGATCAAGAAAATCATCCATCAAAAGCACCAGTGAAATATGGTGAATTGATTGTATTAGGGTAAGTGTTTGTCTCTTGGTTGGAAGGGAGAATAAAGGCAGAACTTCAGGGTGCACTTCAAGCAGACAGAATGCAAGTTGCTGTGAGATGGTCCCACGACCTACCATTTGAACTCCCTGTTCTGCATTCTGTCTAGGGAGCGTGCAGCTGAACAGTGAGCTGACCTCACGTAAGGGGGTGTGGAGGGCAGGCTGCCGTTTTCTGCGGCAGCCAGGCGTTACACATAATGTGATAGATTGGAAAAGGCGCTGCAGTGTGCATACTTCTTTGTGACAGCGTGAGCACGGAGGTAGGGCTCTAAACGTTTGAGTAGATGAAAGGTGATTTCAGCTCTTTAGTTCTTCCCTAGTAAGCGTTTTGTGACACCGGCAGCCAGTTTGTGAAGGTTTCCCAGTTGGTTCCAGATTGGGCCAAGACAGATGACTAACATAATGTGGAAGAGTTCCCTAGGACTTTAAGTAAAATAAAAAGTTCTGTAAGAACATGGTAGCTGACTATAGTATCCAATTGCAGATGGAAGATTTTAATAAAGCAGGTTTGCCGCCTGGCCTGTTTATGTTGATGTGTTCAAAGTGAGAGTCTGAGGGTTTTCCAGCTGATTAAACTGGAGTCTTGGAGGAGGATCTGTTTCTTATGGGTTTTATTTCAATCCAAGTTCTCTAAAATACTAGCTCTCCACCAGGGTTGTGAGTTCTTAGTCTTTCATTTCCAGTATGAACACGTCATTTAGAGATAAAGCTACAGATACGATCTTACTTGATTTCATGTTTGGGACCTGGGTCTTTTTTGATTGTCAGTAGTAGCTTTGAGATTAATCTGGGTCCTTCCTTGTCCTACAAGCTCTGTGTGTATTTGCTGTGGTTCTGTGGGCATGTTTCAGTATTGTGTTTATAAATTCTTGGATTTAAATGTTATTAATTGGAAATCTGTAATTATTAATACCATACAAGAAAACTCTGTGCTTAGAATGAATGTTCTTGTGGGTCTGTATCTCACCAGAAGCAAATCAAACAGGAAGATGGACGTTGTTCTTTTTCTGTGCTTTTTGATAGGTACAATGGGTCTCTCCCAAATGGAGATAGAGGAAGAAGAAAAAGTAGGTTTGCTTTATTTAAAAGGCCAAAGGCAAATGGGGTGAAACCTAGTACTGTGCATATTGCCTGTACCCCTCAAGCAGCAAAGGTAAGCTTGACTTGTCTGGTTAAGTCTTATTTCTCCTGGTGCAGAAATGTTCCGTGAAGTCAGTGCTTTTACGCTGAGATGAAATGATGTAAAAAGCACGAGGTTCTGGCAGCAAAAAGAATGGTTCATGTTTATCCAAGGTTTTTTCGTACGTGTCAGGGTTAGCAAGCAGCCATTCAGCAAAATAAATCTGGTGCCCAGTCTTGCAGTGTCCAGAAAGAAAAATGTTTATTTTTGAAACATGAATGTTCAGGGCACAGGCTAGTCATGTAAAACACTTTCTATTTTGTTTTGCTTCCAAACTCACTAGACATCTGTGCTAGACTTCCTGTTTTCGCGCTCACTCATGCTTTAGGGCTAGCTTTGCTTCACGTGAAGCTGACTTTTAAACGATCCTTTGGCAAAGCTCGGTGTGCACTTGCTGCTCCATCCAATGGGTAGGAGCTCCCCAGGGGTGAGGACAGGTGGTTCTTGCAGGGCATGTTTTATAGAGCCTGTAATCAGTTTCAGAGTTCCCATTAAGAAGCAGTAAATGTAGGGGTTAGGTCCTGAAGTGAATTGTGTTTCGTGTCAAAACTAACACAGCCAAGGCATTGCCCTGAAATACTTCTGTGTTGTCGTTCCAGTGCATCTGCAGTTATGTTCAATAATACGGAGCATTTCCACTAAAACTAATGGCAATTGAGAATGCTCAGTGGTGGTTTAGAGATCGCCAGTGTCAAGATCAGGCCCTTAAAAAAATACAGTAGCATCAAGTGTCTCACCCCTGAATAATTACGAATATTAATTTACACTTAAGAATATTAATTCCCAAATTCTGCGAATGGCATCACATATTCTGAAATCAAAAGCATTTTCCTGACCAAAGTTCTTGTAATAGGATTACATCTATAGGGTATCTGTGAAAAGAACATTTATTTTTACCAATTCTTTATGGTCTTCAAGTGCTATTTAGAAGCACTTTTAGAAGAATGTTTGTTCAGTTCCTAGCAGGTAGTTGCAGAATGAAGATCTAGACTAACCAACTGAAACCTAAATTACTTCACTGCAGCTTCTGCAACCTGTGCTGAGTTTCTTCATTTTGCCGTTTACCACCACTACTTGTTATGGTTTTTTGTCTATGTTATTTATTAATCATCGCTGAATTTAGTAGGAGCTCAGATCCTTGTCACTTTGCTGTTGGAGAAGGTCAGGCCAAGAAGGCCATGAAGGTGTTACATTCAGTTTTAGCCTTCGTGCTCAGTTGTTCTGTTCTTTTGTGTTCAGGCCAGTGTTGCTTTAACATGAAGCATGACTAATAATAGGTCTCAGTTACACGTATTTTGTTGCAGCATGCGGTGAAGAGACCAGTTTGGTCTGTTGCTGAATCAATCCTGCAGCTTTTTTTAATGGCCAGGACTGGGTTTTGTGAAGTTTAACTGCAGGTGTGTCACTAATAACCATCTGCCTTAATGCATTAATTGAGCAGAACAAGAGCCTGGTCATATATATTGTCTCCTTTGCTGCTGTATTCAGGAGAGTTACAGTTCACTGGTTCAGTAATACTTGGCATTTTTTTCCATAGGCAATAAGTAACAAGGACCAACACAGCATATCTTACACCTTGTCTCGGGCCCAGACAGTAGTAGTTGAATATACACATGACAGCAACACAGATATGTTCCAGGTATGTGAAGTAAATATGATGTATAAATGTATTCTTGCTTTTTGGGTAGTTTCTAACAAGATACTTTCTCAGGCTTTTTCCCTCAGAGCCAAAAGTTGCCCTGTGACACTTTCTGCACTTTGCTATTCACAGACGTTTTAATTCTGTTCGTTCCAGGCCATCACGTGAACAAAGCTGTATATCTGTGCATCTCTGTTAGGCTTGGGCAGAGGTGAAAGTTGGGGGTTTTTTGTGACTAATGCACAAGATCATGGGTTTGCCTTTGACTGCTGGTCTGCAACTCACATAACCTGTCTCCTAGTCAGTCCTTGCAAAACGAAGAATAAAGTGCACAGTTCTCCTTTTGCGCTTGGAACTTTGTTTCTAGCATTTAGGAAGGGATTTGGGATCAGCCAGTTGGAGGCAGGGTAGAAAAAATACAATGTGAAAATACAGGAAAGCTTTTGACGCAACCAATATGAAAAATTGGTTGATGACTTTCAGCAAACCCAGAAATTACTGTCAAGCACTGGGAAATGTGGAAAGAGGAGGCCCAGTTCTGATGTGCTGGCAGTTCAGAGCAACTTTGCTGCAGTTCCTGTGTGTATGAGAACGAACCACAAACACATTTGCAGCTGTGGTGCGCGCTTAAATCTTATAATTGTTTCCTGTTTTTCTCAGAAGGAAGGGTTTTGTTTGGGGTTTTTTTTGGTGTGCTTTGTTCCTTCTGGTTCCCGGACTGATCTTGTGTTGAATTATTTTGTTGTTGTTGTTGTCACTAATTTATGGCAAGGAGTTTTGCTGTCACAGCATTTAGCTGTGATGCCACTGCAGGATCTAAGGAGGTGGGAGGTGTGGGTAAGTGGTGGAGGAAGCTGCTGTGCAACTGCAGATACCTGCAACACAGAGCAAAAGGGCTGTGATGAACTAACTGCAGCATAAGCTGTTGTTTAAGTGTTCTCTCTTCAGGCGTGCTGTGGCGTGTTTGCCACTCTAAAATCGCCAGTGGCAATCCCTGTGTACCGATGGGTTATTCTGCCTAAGCAGCAGTAGAAAAATACACTCTGACAAAGCAGTTTCAGTCTCATGAAAGTTCTCTAGCCTTCACCAAAAAGCACCTCAGGCTTTTGGGTCTCCTGCCCAGCAGTTGATCAGTCTTCATATAACCAGCTATTTTATAAGAAGCTGAGAACTCTGGAAGTGAGTGAAAGGTAGTAGTGTGAAAGTGGGCTTTAAACCTGGCTATGTGGATGTTTGGGAGAGGGATATAATTTCTCATCATACCTTGTAAGGAAAAGGACAAGATGAGTGGACTGGAGGAGCCCTGAAACCCATGTGGTTCTATCAAACCCAGTACACTTGTGTGGGACTGCAAAACTCATTCTTCCACGCAGTCAGAAAAAAAGGTACAGCTACAAGAAAAATGTGATTGTAGTCAGATGTTGTGTTCTGTGCCTGTTAATGTAACCCCTCCCCGCCACAAACACTTTGTACCTGGTCTTTCCTGACAGATTTGCTATTCCTCAGTGCCCCACCAGAGCAGGAGAGTCAGCTCACATAACCTGATTTTCGTACATCTACACCTCCACCTAGTCTGGCATCATTCAGAATATTCTGGGCATGCAAAGTGGCTGAATATCACCCTTCTGCCTAACTGCTGTGTGCGAGTGCTGCTGCAGCTGCTCTGGCTGACCTGAGCGTAACCTTTCTGATGAGGCGGCCTTCAATGGGAAATTGTCTGGGAATTGACTTAATTATATCACTTTATTTCCCCTTCCTTCAGTAGGCTGTAGTCAGCCTTCAGAATAACTTCGGTCACATGGAGGTGGAATAACTCATCAGTTCAGATTAGGCTTCAGAAACCTAAATTTAGGTTGGTACAGAAGGGAACGCTTCAAACTGGAATGTCATGATTTTTTTCTTGATCGCTTTTAAATGTTTTGAGTTTGAATATTCCTAGACTCAAGTGCAAACTTCTCAACAGTTGTGTCTTTTGTTTTGGTTTTTTAATCCCTTTCCAGATTGGTCGATCAACGGAGAGTCCTATAGACTTTGTAGTGACAGATACAGTGCCTGGGAGCCAGAGTAATTCGGATACGCAGTCTGTGCAGAGCACTATATCAAGGTTTGCCTGCCGGATCATATGTGAACGTAACCCTCCTTTTACAGCAAGAATATATGCTGCAGGATTTGACTCCTCAAAAAATATCTTTCTTGGGGTAAGGGAACTCTTCTTTATTTTTTTTTTTCCCCCCAGAGTTCAGTGTGGGCTTATTTTTAAACTGACTCACAGGTCTGCTTCAACCAAATTGGAAGTTTTCATTGATGTAACTTCTCTTAGGAGAAAGCTGCGAAGTGGAAGACATCAGATGGCCAAATGGATGGACTAACCACCAATGGGGTTCTTGTTATGCATCCTCGAAATGGATTTACAGAAGACTCCAAGCCAGGGGTGTGGAGAGAGATATCTGTGTGCGGGAATGTGTTCAGCCTCCGTGAGACCAGATCAGCTCAGCAGAGGGGGAAAATGGTAAGAGTAGTGCCCGGCGTTTTGTGCGACCTGTTAAAATGGGTATGGCTGTAGGTGGTCAAGCTTGGGTATAAACAGGGGCTGGGATCGGCCTCATTCAGTGTAGATGTGGCCTCTGTAATTAGTTACACTGATGACTTATGTGTCTGTTTTCATACGTGAAGGTGTCTTGCTCAACCTGAGTAACTGACAGTTTATCTGCAAACTGGTACTTAATTGCAGATCTAGACTGTTCTCCTGGTTTGAGTTGCCAGTCGACTGTGCTCTTCAGCAAACTGTCAGTCGTGCACATTTTCAACAGCATTTTCCTGATTCTGCCCTTGATTTCATGCTTGTAAGGCTTTTCCCACTTTTTTAAATGGAGTAATAGAGAGGAATTACAGTTTTATTGACACATGACTCTATACCTGGATATCTATTCCCACCTTGGTATTCTGAGTTTTCCTCTTCCTCTCGATTCCAAAGCATTGGTGACATTTCGAGGGGATAATTGGTTTTGGTATGACTTGGGATCTCTTAGAAAAAAAAGATTCAACATGAACACTTCAGTAAGTGATACATTTATCTGGGAATACCAACAGCTGACTTTGTGGAGGAGAGGAGAGCCGTGTGTAAAGGTGTTTTTGAAGAAAACAGTCAAAAGTGTGATGGAGGACTAAACCAAGACTTGTGCCATTCTTCCTTGATGCATGTCAAGTAGCATGGTTGGGAGTGCGATAGGGATGGAGTTGAGAGAAGTTGTTAAGGTCAGAGAGGAGCTTTTTGTGCCTTTTTTTAATGGACACAATCTTTTATTTAAAAAAAAAAAAGTGGGGGGAGGGAAGAGTTGACACTGGGCTCTCCATGGATATCTTGTATACGACAGTCAGGAGCTGCTTGGAACTTCTTGGCTGTATGTTCGAGGCAGATTAGTGTTATGAAAGTGCATTATGTTACTCTTCAGGCAACCATAGGTGACACCTCTCTTTCCCTTTGTCCCAAGGTTGAGAACGAAACGAACCAGCTCCAGGATGGCTCTCTGATCGACCTGTGCGGAGCAACGCTGCTGTGGCGCACTGCGGAGGGGCTTTCCCGCACTCCTACTGTCAAGCACCTGGAGGCGCTGAGACAGGAAATAAATGCAGCGAGGCCCCAGTGTCCCGTGGGGTTTAACACCTTGGCATTCCCCAGCATGAAGAGAAAAGATGTTGTAGATGAAAAGCAGCCATGGGTGTACCTGAACTGTGGCCACGTCCACGGCTATCACAACTGGGGAAACAAAGAGGAGAGAGACGGCAAGGATCGCGAGTGTCCCATGTGCCGCTCCGTTGGCCCCTACGTGCCTCTGTGGCTTGGATGTGAAGCGGGATTTTATGTGGATGCAGGACCTCCAACTCATGCGTTCAGCCCGTGTGGACACGTGTGCTCAGAAAAGACAACTGCATATTGGTCCCAAATCCCTCTTCCCCACGGTACTCACACTTTTCATGCAGCCTGTCCGTTCTGTGCGCATCAGCTGGCTGGTGAGCAGGGTTACATCAGACTCATTTTCCAGGGACCTCTCGACTAACACATGTGTTACCAAGGACCGCAGTAAACTGATAAGCTAAGCGATTCTGATTTTTAAACCAACTGTTTTTCGTATTCTCTGGGCTTTGCTGGTTTGCATTAAGATGAAGAATTTTGGGGGTTTTGTTACAACAGCTACATTGCTCTCTATTGAGAAAAGTCTGGAAATGAAAGAAACGGGGGGAGGGGGAAAGGGGAAACTGCTTTTTTTTTTTTTTTTTAGTTAATAATTACTTCTGAAGAGGTGAAGGAAGTGTTGTAGAGTGAACTTCGATGCCTTCCGTTTAATGCTTTCAAATCACATGCCCACAGTGTTTTGAAAGTTGTTTCATTCTTTTTGTACATGGAGGGTAAATAGTTCAAAGAACATTAGTTTACAGCTTGGATGCAAACGTTGTAAAATATAACATGTATATTAACTCTTTTCTATTTATCTTTATTATTGAATACATAGAATGTTTAGTGAGTAGCATGGTCATAGTGTGTTACATCCAGCAATCGGATGTGTACAGTAGTTCTGGATGGAGAAGGACGTGAGATGGAAATGGTAGAAAAATCTTTTAATCTAAAATACTGAGTTCTTAGAGTAGTTAAAATGCTTTTTGAACAGAGCTAATGCAGATTACAGTGGCCTAACGGTGTGCTTTTAACTGTGTTGAAAGGTAGCTGAGGAGGACTTCTTAAAATGTCTTTTTGGTAGGACTGTACTTAAGATCTGGTCACGAGGAGAATATTTACCAGACTCTTTGAATATGCAACTTAGTCTAGATTAAGGATTTTTTTCTCCCTTATGCTAACACATCTCTTTATTTAGCATTAGTGACATTTGTGAGGGTTTTTTCCAATGTTAAACATTAACGAACCTGAAAGAGGAGGCTCAGTTTGTTCCTTGCTGTTTGGGGGTGGGGGGACACAGATGGGGAGGGGAGAGGCGGGTGCACCCGTGCCCCCCACGTGCGGGGAGTGGGGAGCAATCTGCGAATCGGCCACGGTCCCAGCTTGTGACGGGCTTGTCGGTGGGACGTGCTGCCTGGCGGCCACAGCCTTCGCGCTCGCCCTTAACTCGGCTGGGCCGCGCGGAGCAGAGCTGGAGCCTGGTACCCCAGGGTGCACCCCTGCGCCCTGGCATCCTTGTGCAGCCTGTTGGCAGCCGGTTGGGGGGAGCCCGAGCGGGGTGCAGGGTGCGTGTGTGACACCTGCTCCCTGCTCGTGCTGCCGTGGGCTCCCAGTAACGTCCTCTCCTGGCTCTTCCCTCCCTACCCTCCTTCTCCCTCTGTGTCCACCAGAAAAGGCCAGTGCACTACATCCAGCTTTGCTGCTAACCACTGTGCTTCTTGGCAAATACACAACCTGACCTTTTTAGGATTGAGTTGAGCTTTTTTTTTTTTTGGCCAGCTTCATACTTTTTTTTTTTCCCAAAATACGTACTGTATAATTGACAATAGCAAATTTCTGTACTTTATAGCATAGCTTTTATTTTTTCTTGTCAAAGCTGTTCTAAAATTTTCTTGGTTTAAGAGAGACCTATGTTGCTTAGATGTCATGAATTGTGTCAACTGTTTCTCCATTTTAAAAAAAAAATATATATATTGTTTGGTTCACTCAGGAAATGCATGTGTCAGGAAACTTGTATTATAAGTTCAGTTAGCTGTCATGTACAAGTAACTGCTGTTACTCCCTTTCCATAGAAATATAACTGATTTTGACATTCTCCAGATTATATGCATTAAGTAATGAAACTTATGCAGCAAGAAATCCCTGTATTGTAGTTGTTCTAATCATTTTATTCAAACTATACTATACTGTAGTTTAATTTTTATTTGCAAATTAATTTATTCAAACTACGTGAGTAAACACTTTTCAAAAATAGAAGTTCTGGGATTGTCTGTTGCTTTGCTTCCAAGAGATGGGAAAAGAGGCTGGAGATGGCCCTTCACTGTCAGGTGAGGTCTCTGTTCTGCACATGTGGCTTAAGAGCACAAAAAAGAAGCAACCGTAAAGAGTTTGTGTTATCCTGGTCCTGGATTGGAATGGCTCCTTTCAGATGTCAACTCTCAGTGTATTCTGTATTTAACTCCACGTTCACAAGTGCAAGATTGTTGTTCAAAAGAAGCAGTTAAATGATCTCTTCCCTGAGAAAGTCACGAATAATGGGATGTAAGCCAAAACTCTGAGTAAATGGCTGGGCTATTTGAAAATATTGAGAGCTCTTGATTCCTTCTTCCACAAAACCGGATTGATGCTGCTTCTCTGGTCGTGATCTTGCTGGCTATGAGGATATGAAGTATCAGAAAAGAACACGGTGAAAGCTACAAGGCAGCGTGAGTAACACAAATAGTGAAAACAGCTTGAGAAGGGGATGGTAGCGGACAGGTGACAGCAGTGCATCGCCCCGTGCTGGAGGCATGGCTGGGTGCTGCCCCGGAGCCAGCTGTGCAGTCGGGAGCATGCACAACTGACACCTATAGAGGGGAAGAAGATGTTCATGCCCAACACAACGACCATCATTAAGCCTTTGCCCCATTAAGATGATACAGGCTTTCATTATACTTCTTTGCCCCACCCCCAAAAAAATACAAAGAAACTCCCCAGCAGAAGGTGCTGCCTTAGTGGCGTTTCCCGGCGTACGGTATGCTAAGGCAGCCCTTCGGAGTGTGCCCCGTGCGCGCTGCCTGCTGCGTGCTTTTCTGGACCCAAGCTGGGCTTGTTAATCCTGTTTTTACAAGGGCAGAATGTGGGCATTCGAGTGCCCGAGACACGGAAATCCCGCTGTCACCAGCAGGACGGTGGCGGCTGGGTAGTTGGAGGAACGTGTCCCGTGCGCCGCACAGGCTGACTAGGAGCAGTGGCTGCAGTTGTCTGAGTTCCGCCTGGGCTTCTGTGCCTTAATTAATAATTTAAATAGAAGGTCTTGTACTCTGTCAACTGCAAAATGAATGTTGGAGTAAAAGTGCAACGATCCCTTCGAGTGCAGCCAGCTGATGTAAGCACCCTGCACCTGGAGGCCTCTGCAGCGCGGGGCGGTGACGCGCCGGGGCCGGTGCCCGTGTGCAGCCGGAGCAGCCCCCGGGGGACGCGCGGCCCTGACCCGCTTTCGGAGGCCTGGAAAGAGGCGTCGGCGGTGCCAGCAGCAGAGGGAGAGGGCGGCCCTGGGGAGATCCCCGCAGGTACATGGCGCTGGCGGGGATTGCACGTGGGTGTAAGCGGAGGCCCTTTGGCCCCGGCAGCTCCGGGACGCCGTGCGGCTGCGCGTCGGGGCTGAGCGGGCAGCTTTCCGCTGCCGGCTGGCACGAACGGCCGCGCTGTTCTGCGTGGTACCAGGTGTGTAATGCAGGTGATTTAATGAGCTAATTTGCTTTTCAGCTGTAGGAAATGGCACGGGTTTGACGCTGGTAAAAGGCAGCAGCTTGGCACAGCCGCTGGCTCATGGAAACTTTTTCATTCCGCGAGCAGAAGCGGGGCAGCTGGGCGCGCTGGCTCACCGCGGGGCAGGAGGCTGGCGCTGGGGGCTTGCTGGGGGCTTTCCCCAGGAAGGATGGGGAGCCCGGCCCCCTCCCTCTGCTGACTCAGCCGCTGGGTTCCAGCAACACCGCGAGCGAGCGTGTGGGATGAGGGTTTCTAATCCCGTCTGTGCGAGGCTCGTTACACCCGCGGGAGTGAGGCTGGTATCCCAGGAGGTTTAATGACATAACAAAGTCACTCAAGCAGCCATCCCCTGTGTGGAGGTACTCCGCAAATCCCGTAATGACCCTGCTGTGGCATGCTTGATCTCTTTCTGAGGAGAAGCTTTCCGGGCTGGATTCTAAAAATACGGCGTGAGTTCTGCGATGTAAATCATGACGACAGCTGCCTACCTGCCCGCTGCCGTTCAGCCGGGGTTAAGCCTGGCTGCTGTTAAATTAGACCAGACTTCCTGGTCCCAGCCGTGGCTCGTGCAATCCCCGCTTCCTTTTCTGTAAAAAACACCCGCAAAGCTCGTCTAGTTCTAGTACTCGGCTTTTAACACCAGGGTTGCGATCATCCTGGAAATGCAGCTTCTAAGGCTCTGGTGGCTGTAGGGGATCGCTCGTGCGCACCTTGTCGTGCATCCCCGTGTAAAAGACGTGAGGAAGCATCTCAGCGGGAGCCACGATGGTTGCTGTGACTCGGGGGCTCTTTGGCAAGTGCTGGCTCCACACAGGCGGCTGCAAGCCTGTCCCTCCCCCTGGTGCTGCTTCCAGGGCAGCAGCAAGAGCTCAGGACCCCGTTTTCTTGCCGACAAGAGCCCCATGTCGAGCTGCTGTTTGGGTGCAGTATCCCCTGGTGACAACGTTCCCGGTGACACCAGCCAAGCAGGGGAATGCTGGTGGGTGCTACTGCACAAGGAACAGCCGTGCTGGGTGGTCCTGCTTGTCCCTCTGGTCCTGCCTCCCTCCTGACAGCAAAAGATTTAAAGAGCAGGGAAGAAATGCTTTGATTCCCTCAAGCCGAAGCTGCTGCTGTGGGAGCAGCTGTCCCATCCTGGCCTTGGGGACCGCAGCACCTGCAGTGGGACCGGAGGTTTTGGACACGCCGGAGGCTGTGCATCAGTAGGGAACAGCGTTGGCCTAAGCCCCAGTGCCTGAACCTTTATGTTCCTGCCCTGGTCCCCCTGCGAGCCGCTGCCCGTCCTCCTCCCTCCAGCCCTGGCAGATACAGCCCCTTCTGCAGGTGACTTTGCAGCCACAGGCCCGGTTTGCCCTGCCCGGTGCAGGCACCAGCCTGTGTGGGATCAGGTGAGGCGTGGGGGGGGCTGAGCTCGGGGGAGGATTAGTAACCGGGGGCAAAGCGCCAGCTCTGGCGGTCAGGAGCTGCCAGCCTGCTCCCTGCCACTCGATTTGGCTGCTGGCACGGCCGGCTCTCCATCCTGGTCCTGCTGCCCCTCACAGGGCTGGCAATAGGAACCAGCACCAACGCCCGAGAGGTTTGCCCGGCCCCGCTGGCACAGGCGTGTTTGCAGCAGCAGCGAAGGCACCAGCAAAGACTTGGTTCTGCCACCCCCAGTGAGCACCCATCGCTCCTGTGCAGGGGGCTGGGACCTCCCCCGTCCTCTGCGTGGGTGCGAGTGACCTGATGGATCCACTACAGAAGCACTTTCCCGCTGGCAGAGGCAACTCCTCTGTAATTTGGCAACGCCTGCGATATCGTGATGTTTTTATTTTGGATGCCTTTTTGCTGGTTTAGTGTCACTAAAGAGCTCTGAGGCGGGAGCGAACGATTAATCTGCTGCGACTTCCTTCCTCTGCGTGAGGACAGCTCTGCGCTGAGCTCGCTGCTGCAGACCCGCTGCCTTTCTGAAACGCAGCGAGGGAAGAGCCCTTTGGACTTACTCACGCCAGGACTGTCTGCTTTCCCTCTTCCTAGTGGAAAGGCCTCATGAAAAGGCTCCCCCCGCCCCCCGCAGCATGTGCCAGGCTCCACAGGATTCCTCACGAGTGCCGTGGCAGGAGGGCACGGAGGGGCAGGTAGGAGATGCCAGACCAGCGGAGGAAGGCGCAGTGCACGGATGCATCGCAGTGCACGGTTACATCACTCTGGGGTGGGAGGTGTAGCTTCCTTACGTGTATTCTTCACTAACAACTCCCAGCACCATCCTTTCTGCTTCTTCATAGCTCATTGTCTGTTCTTGGATTTGTTCCTGCTTCAACTTCCCCCCGCCCGCCCCCCCCAAAAAACCAAACAAAACAGATCCACTTTTCCCTGCAGTTGTTTTATCTGACAGCAGCTCAGTCATGTTCACTGTGGTTATGACTATTTCTCTGTGTGTTTCTAGTGAAATACGTGACTTTTAATGCACTGAACCATGCTGGCTGGACCGGGGCCCTGCAAAATGTGTTTGGGAGGGGTTTTCAGTCAATATCCTTCCGTCTAGGTAGGGTTTCCCTTTAGTCTCTCCTGGAAAATGCTGGAGATGTGAGCTGGTCAAGGATAAGGGAAGAGCGATGGCTTTCCTGGGAAACAGCCACATGAAGGCTGAGTCTTGTGGTAAGCCCAGTGTTTCATCTCCAGGCTGAGGGGATCCGCTTCGTCCCCAGCACCCCCCAGGTCCCAGCCCGCTGACACCAAAATAACTTTTTGGTCCAACCACCTTGCAAACGGGTTTTACCCATGCTATTCCCTTTGGTTGGTGGTGATTTAGGAGGAGCTGAATGAGCACAAAGCCTTTAGTGCTTCCATATCCTCTTCTCTCCAAAATAGTATTTTTAACTGATCCCAGAAGATTTGAAACGAAACAAATGCATGCAGCAATATTCTAAACTTGCCTGGGTGCAAAGCTAAAAACTGCAGCTTGCTGTCATATGCTGTAGGAAAGGAATTGAGTCAACTCATCCTTTCCAAAAAACCCAGGCTTTTTTTTTTTTTTCTTCCCCCTGTTGTGTGGGAGGAGGAGAGAATTAGTTATTCAGTGGAAGGAGGACGATTAAAGGCAAATGCAGCTTCCAGCGATGCCATCATCTGTTCTGTTAGCCCTGAGCAACGCGGAGACAACCTGGCTTTTTAATTGGCCTCTTTTTTTTTTTTCTCTGGCCTGTGCTTCCAGTTGGCACGGTGGCTGCCGTTTTCAAGACTCCTCTGCAGGACTGGGATGCAGGCATGCCCACTTCCCTTTTGCCAGGACAATCCCCTAGAACAGGATTTCCAAGGGGCTGAAAGGCTCCACGTCGCAGTGGATTGAGGGGCCGTGGTCTCACCTGCCCAGCTTGCCTTTCCGCGGGGTGTTGCCATGGGGTGGGGACGTGTCTGTGGGTCCCATCACGGGATGACCCTGTGGTACCACCCTCCATCGCTGCTGGAGGATATACACTGTCAGGGTGGGTCGCAGGGACGTGGCACCTCTCCCATCTGCTGCCCCTTCCCCACAGCCTGTAGTCACGGCAGCCGGCTGGGCAAAGCCAGTCCCGGGCTCTGCAGAGCAAAGCTGCCAGGCCCTCGGTTCGTGTAATTAGCTTGCTTGACTTCTTAAGGGAAGTTAAATCAATCAGCAGTTCTTTTAAATGCTGCCTAACATCAGAAGAGCGCGGATATCCAATGCTTTTCCACTTATTCATGTTAAAAGTGGTTTCAGAGCAGCTTTCCTGAAAAGGCAGGGTAAGCGATGCCGATGCCGGAGACCTCAGCTCCACCATCGCTCCGGGTGTTTGCAGTGTTACTCAGCGTTTCTGCCAGCGTCACTCTTTATCGCTTGGAAATCTCACCCCGCCTGTTCCTAAGCAGGAGAAGCAGAAGGTGTGTGCGAGCGCCTTTGGGCGTGATGAATCAGGGCTCCTTGCGCTCCTCGGCACCTCCTGGCAAGTGCCTGCCAGGGAAAGCTGGGGCCGAGTGCCTTGGCCAAAGGGGGGGCCTGGCTAGAGGCTGTGCCAGCCCTAAAGGAAAAACACCCCCCCACCTCCCCCATCCTTAAAACAATATTGCTGAACGTGCAGTATTTACACGGTGGGGTGTTTTTCATACCATGGAGGCCTGGGACTAGCGTTCCTCACAACAGCATGAATGTATTTATAGACCATGTGTGTCTGCATTTTGTTATATTTTTATCTTTATAGGCTAATGGTTAATAAAGCCAGGCTGTATTTCTGTTTCCGCAGCAAAAAATATGCTGAATAGTATCACACAAGAGGCTGTGCTGGCCCCAAATAATCTTTCAGACTGTACTTTTGGGGCTAATTCATGCTGCAGAAGCATAGAGGTGGGATGTCGGAGGTTGGCTTCCCCAGGACGCAGCAGAGGAAGAGAGGAGCAGCTGTGGGAGCCCACAGAGTGGGGGCATTTAACCCACCTTTGCTCTTAGTAGTCAAAAAAACCCAAACAAACCACCAAACCCATAAGAAAGCAATGCATCCAGCGTGTTCTGCACAGCAGAAGTTTCTAGATGACCTTCCTCAGCCCAGTTGCCGCCTGGCAGATCCTTACAGCCCGTACACACGCTGTCAGTGGTCCTCTTGCGTCTGCCCCCAGACCCCAAGCAGGGTCAGGGCCGGCTGCGTCTGTCCCATCTGTGGCAGAGCTGTCAGCTAAGCCATGACGTGGGCTCTTTCTGAGAGGGGAGAGTGCTAATCTTTTAATTGTAATGTCACTCTGTTCTGAGTCAAATATCTTACAAAACACCATTATGACTTGGCCTTTTATCTGCCAAACTTGTTATCTCAAAGGAGGCAAGCAGGCTTGCCAGATGTGAGTTTTTCTTTATGAAAAAAAAAAAAAAAACCCACACCAGACTTGATTGGCATGTTATTTTCCTTTATGTGTGAGCTCTGATCAGCTTTCTCTTTATTTTGCTCAGAATGGATGTCAGATGAGCCAGACTAACGCTACGGTTCTGGCTCTTTTTTGAGTACCAGATCTTGGTGTCTCTGGAATTTCCTTACTATTTCAAGGAGGAGGGAAACAAACCAAAAAAAACAGGAAGAGTTCCTAGGTTGCATCAAACAGCTTTTTTTCCCCACAAGTTTTAGATGTGAGCTTCTTTGCATCAGCTGGTTTTAAAATGCATTGTTCATAAGTTAATTGTGGGCCCATGGAAGCTCCTCGCTGCGTTGGCCTGCCCCATGGCAGGGTCAGTTCTACCCAAATCCCGCTCGTAAGCGTCCAGCTCGCTTACCCTTTCCAAACCTGCAGTAACGGAGACTCCACAACCTCTCTAGGCAGCCTGTTCCTCTGTTCAACTATCCTTCCAGTGAAAAATTGTTCCTCGTGTTGAACCTAAAGCCCCCCCGAAGGAAAGTTTTAGCACATTGCTGCTTGTTCCCCCTGAGGATGCGGAGGCAATAGTTTTTTCTCCCTCCTTCTAGCAGGCTTTTACATAGCTGAAGGCTATAAGCGTGTCTCTTCTCAGCCTTGCCTTCTCCACGATAGAGAGTCTGTTTGATGGGTTTTCGTGGGCTGTGTTTGCCAGATGGCCAGAGTTCTTGCTTCTGTTTCCTGAATGGTGCCTTCGGCTTTGCCATGTCCTCCTCCCCAGAGCCCTCCGCTTGCTGAGTGAAGCGAGGAGGTCCCTGCCTGTGTCCTCATGCTGTATGCGCCTCCAAAGAGTCCTACCTGCCTCCCCCACTGAGGAAAAATGTCCTGGTGGTTCTTTGTTCCAGTACATTTCTGCCCATTCAGAAGCATCCCAGTTCTCCTGGAGCACCCCTAATTCACCGCTCCTCAGGGGAAGACCCTGCTCAGGATCAGTCCTGCGCAGCCCCACGGTCCTACACAGCCAAGCTGCTCCATCTTCCCTGGGAAACCAGCTCACTAATGAATGGAGCTAGAACTCATCAGCTCCCGCTCTAATGAAGTAAACTGAAGAGCAAGTTGAGACTGAAGACTTACCTGCTGTTTGGGCTTTGGTTTTGGGGTTTGTTTTTTTTTGTTTACTTCCAGAAAAAAAACTCAAAGCAAAAGCTTTTGTATTCTGAGCACCTCCACAGAGTCTGGAGATAGAGATGCTACAACTTTCTGCAACAGGCATGCCTGTTACCGCCCGGCAGCTTCCCCTGCGTGACACTGAATGAGCTCATCCAACCAATGCACCTGGAAGAGAAAAAAAGGTGGAATGGCGCCTAACGAGCCTTAAACCTCTGATACTCCATTTATTAAAATTTAATGATGAGCTATTAATAATGAATGCAGCCAGGAAGATGGGAGAACTGCAGTATAACGTCGAGATTTTTAGTTAGCCAGATTTCTCTGACAGCCGGGGAAGAAGAGGGCAGCTTTCAAGAGGATGCAAAGGCTCCTCAGAGGGACAGATGTAAGCAGCGGTCTGCAGCAGCCTCTGCGGGCTGGGTAGGTTGCTGGAAGAGTATTTTATGTGTTTCTTTAACAGCTGAGCTGGGGGTGAGTGGCATGTGTCTCTTGTAAGGAAAAGATGCTCATGAATGCCAAGACCTTGAGTATAAGGTAGGAAACTGGGGTCACTGCGGTGCTGATGGTGGCTTCCTGTGTGCAATGAACTTTCCCCCATGTCTCCCATCCCTCGCGGTACGCACAGAGAAATACAGCCTCCTGCCTCTTCGGCCAGGCTTTGGGAGCCAACGTGCCCATGGCAGCAGCTGTCAGGGTCATACAGAGCCAGGGCCGCGATGAACGTTACGCCCTGAGCACGAACGACTCACTCGCCTGTTCACCTCGTAGTAATGTTGTCTGGACCGTTTCCTTTGGCGGCCGCGTGAGCCGGTGGTGTTCAGGGGAAGGTGCAGCACTTTGGTGGTTTCCCTTTGGCAGCTGCCTTCTCAAAGAGAGAAACGGGCTTGGCTAGACATGGCTTGGTTTTGTAAGCCCGTAGCGGTTGCTTTGGGATCGCGTGGGTCTTTAAGATTAATTAATGCTGTGTTTGGGTGTCCCCCTAGGTATCGATAATAGGCTCTCCGCTCCTGTGGGACCTCCCCCGTCCCCTAGAGTTTTATACAGTTGCTCACTGACAACCATCTGATTAGTTTCTTGAAGGCCCCAAAGTAAATGTCACTTGGCCCTGCTGACTCTGAGTCTGTCTCATCTCTCTTAACTATTGTTCAGGCTGTTCTGTGCCTCATCTGGCCCGTATTTCCTGTCCCTGGCTGTTATGTGGAACGTGTTAATAAGCATCTGGATGCCATTAACATACTTTGTGAGAACAGAAGCGGGATAAAAAGCAGGAATTGAAGGCAGAGGCGACACAGAAGTAACTCTGTCGTCTTTTGCGTTTGCACCAGGAGCACCTTCCCAGGAGAAGGCATCTTTGCCCCTTTCTGACACTTGCAAAACAGACCACTAGGAACGAGTAACACCGGTTGGTAGGTGTAACGTCACGGCACAGACAAGGGAGTTCCCACACGGTACTGAGAAACGCTTCCACGGGATCCAGAGGGTATCGGGAAGAGCTCGGTGTGGCTCTGGTCATCTCAAAAACCCCCGTCCCAGTGAACAGCCCTGTTCTGGCTCCGGGAGCAGGGAATAAGAAGGGGCAGGATGGAAGACTGCCGGGGGCTTTGCTCCTTGCTTTCCATGCCGGGTGAATCCACGGCGCGTATCTGGGGCTCCTTTGAGCAGTCACCGGCTGGTGAAGTAGCGCGAGGCCTGTCCCAGCGCGGCGCATGCAGCCAGCCGTGCAGGTCCGCAACAGAGCTGCTCTCCAGCGCAGCACGGGCATCTCAAGCGCTGAAAAACGTCGCCTTGATTTTGACGTCCTACTCACAAAGCATGATGTATTTTCCATTATGGGTTGGCGTCAAGGTGAGGGAATGAATTAGCATGGCCTTTTAATTACTTTGCGTTTGAACCCTCGTCGTAAGTTGGAAGGGAAACGTTGTCCTAGATGAATGGAGAGGTGGTGCAGGAGCAGCCGAGCCCTGCGAAGGCCAGGAGGTGGCTGCGGTCCTGTCCCTGTCTCCAGCTGCGTTGACCCGGTGGCTCGGTTCACACGGGGCTTCTGCTGGGGCGAGCAGAGCCCGGCGCCAGGAGCAGACCCGTGAGCCCGAAATCCAGGTAGGGCTGCTCCCTGGAAACCTGGGGAAAGGCTGCCATCTGCTGTAGCACAGCGCGTGCGGGGACGGGAGGGCCACCCCCGGCGACAGCAGCGCCGCTGGCGTGGGACGAGCTCGGGGCAGCGGCGAGGCGAGGCGAGAGAAGAGGAACGGCGTGCTTAAAGGCGTGCTGCGGCGCTCCACACCGACCGCTCTCCTAGTAACAGCTGCCAGCTATTCCCACAAAATCACGCCCTTAGAGGAAAAGAATCATCCGTGTGGTCTCCACTGGCTTTAACCCCTGGGGTTTCCAGTCGAGGGCAGAGATGAGCGGAGGGGGACCGAGGCACCGGTCACAGCTGCTGGGGGGGACCCTGCGCTGCTCCCTCGGCTTCATCCAGGCGCTCAGGTACTTCCACAGCCTCTTGGCTGTCAAATTTTCAAGCACACAGAGGTGTGTGCTTTTCCTCTCAGCGGTATGTGTGCGATACCTAAGATAACACCGTTAGCTCGACTGCCCGTACTCCGTCGGGACTCCTGCGGCCGTACCCTCTACCAGCGGCCCCTGCGGCCCGGACCAGAGCAAAGCCGAAAAACATCTGTCATTCATGGCCTTTATCTCTGATCTTTAAAATAAAATCTGTGCTGAACTCTGAGCTAAAACCAGGATCGAATTCATACCTCTAAAACTCCCGAAGACCCAACCCTGCTTGCTTGACACCTTCTTTAGATACCACCAACCTGGTCCACTTTTTCTGTACTTTTTTCTGTTTCTCACTCCACATCATCACTTGCTTTGAAACTGCACAACCTGACTCACAAGTAATCTTGGAAACAAGAGATTTTCGCTTGCCTGAGTTAAAGGCAGACTGAGAGGCCAGAAAGAATTGTTCCAAAATGAACAAGTTAGCACAGGAAAAGGTGGGAATAAAGGACAGGAGGTCCTGGTCCCCTGTTCCTTTTGCAAAAACAAATGTACTGCATGGCTGTGGGGTGGCAACTCTAGCAGGCACATGTTCCTGGAGTTCAAACACCTTCTCCCATACGTGCTCAGATGAAAAGGATGCACTCAGGAGAAGTCTTTTTTAAAACAGTCTTTTTTAAAATTTTTTAAATTTTTTTTTAAAAAAAAAAAAAACTTTTTTAAAAAGGTCTGCCTTCTTGTAGGCATGTGTATGTCCCTCTGCCAGACAACACACTAAAATCCAGTAAAGTCAAGATGTTTTGCTGCTTTTGGGATACCAGGATGGTTGGAAACAGGTCTGCGAAGGACAATAATTGACTTTTGGCTGTGTTGTGTTACAGGGGCCAGGAGGACTAACGTCAAATATTGCTGAGGAGATGGTCAGCTCGAGGTGGTAGGTCCTCAAGCCTAAATGGTGGAGGCGGACAGACAAAGAGAGGCCAATAAAAGAGAGGTAAATATTAGTCAACAGTAAAAAGGTGTGCGTCATACTGGTGAAAACACCCAGGGTGTGATGTAGACAGAAGGAACAAATGAGAGAGAGAGAGAGGAAGGAACTTCTTCAGGAGTAACTCAAAGGGCAGCAGGACTAGAGAAAGAGTCTATGGGCTGGAAGAGAAGAAGTCTTACACAGACCCAGCAAAGCTGGGAGGCTTGATAAGGCATCTTAATCCCTGTGGATGATTTAGGTGCTGTAAATGCTATAGGTGAATTCCATGTGCATTGGACACACCTGGTCTGTACGTGGTGATTCCCTGTTGCCAAACAGGAGGCTCTCCAGCTGTGTTTTTCAGCAGCTTCCCATGTCACCATTTAATTGAAAAGCGAAGCCCTGTTTGAGTCCATGGCTGATGACACTGGAGTTGCCGCTCAGACCAGACTGTTTCCCATTACACTTCCCTGAAAGCATCCCACTAGAATCCCTCCTTTTGTAGTGTCGGGGTGGCAGTGGCTGGATTCAAAGGGAGCGCTGCACATAACAAAGCTAGCCTGGAAAGCTGACATAAAAAAACCCAGAGCCCTTGATGACTCAGGTATTAATGTACTCCACTTCACCAGAATAAGCTGCTATCTGATAAAATGTGCTCACTCCAGATACAGAAGCAAGTGCTTTTAATTTTACACAGCCTTTTTACTGGAGACTGACAGCACCAAGAAGAAACTGGGTTAAACGGAGATACATCTGTGGCATGTCTAATGTGCTGAGAAATGTCTTAGAGCCAGGAGAAGCTCTGCTACCGTGGCAGACATGGAGGAATAAATGCCGTATCATTTAGGAGCAACGGGAGAGATCTGACATCCCTGTTTTATGGGTTGTCCTTATGTTGGGACAGTGTCTTGATGGAGTCTATTAAGAAACTGGGCCAGATGGAGCCATTGACCTCTGCTACCCTGATCCAGCCACTTTTCCTTCCAGCAGGCCCCTTCCCACACTCAGTCGTGGCCCAGCTCATTCTCACCTCTGAAGGAAAATGTGGGTATTGCCCTGCAGGGTCGGAGCAGGCGCCCGTCCTGCCCTGTGCCTTGCCTCTAGCGAGGGCACAGCGTGTCAGGGGTGGCCCATGAGCGCAGAGGTGGGCCAGTCATCTGCCTTCTCTACATATGGGTCTGATCCTGAGTTCTAACAGTTGGCGTTTGGTTGACGTGAAAGAAAATAATCTTCAGAATTGTCATGTGAGTTAATTTTGAAAGCTGCTAATGTTGCCCTATAAAACTGCCATCCCATTCTGCATCTTTCTAAGTTCCTGTCTTGAAAGGTTTCTTGTGGCATTGAGCACCACGCTCCACTTACACAAGGCACAGAAATGCTTCCCCCGCTATTGGCATGAAAAATTCAGGTTTAATATCCCTTCACATCACTAAAGACAAGAAGAGCAGAAACTCTCCATCTGCTTTCTCGGTGCTGTTTGTAATTTTACATATTTCTTTTATAGCTCTTGCTTCCTCTAAGGAGAGCTTTTCCTTGATGTTTGGTTGTTCCTATCACTGTTTAATGTTGCTCTTTTAGAGACAAGATTACCCACCACACTCGGGGTTCCTGGGGGACCTGCCCCTCTTCTTACATTTAATCATTATTTTCCCTCATATTCCTTATGGATCCAAATACCTTGTTCATTTTTTTTACTTGCAGTACAAGCTGAGCAAGGGTTTTCTGTGAAGGTTTCTGAAAGCCAGCGGTACCAGGACCCTGCAAGTAAGGACTTTCTAGGCCACTACAACATCCCCTGAAAAAAAGGAGCCCAGATATTACTGGAGATAACTCAGCTTTTACAATAGTTGGCTACTAGTCCTGCCATGAGCAGTAATACGCATTTCCTTACTTTTTATTGTCTCTTGCACTCTCTCGCATCTGGGAAAACATAGAGAGACTTTGTTCTTTTTGCTGTTTATTTTCTACATCACAAAACCCACTGTTTCCCCTGTTTCTTTTCCAGGAAGGCTCCATAAAAGACTCCTGAACCAGAGTGAGCATAGGAAAAATCCCCTGTCATACTTCTGTTGTTTTTCAAGAATGCCAATTTTAACTCACATATCTGAAAAAGTAGCAGCAGAAAAATTTTCCTGGCTAGAACTACTGGGGATTGGAGTTGTTTACCCAGGAGACACTTTGCAGGACTCTGTCCCACATGCACAGGAATAAGGATGTTTGTCATTCTATATCACCGGGGCACTGTAACACACTGGCAGCGCTGAGTCACGCTGTCCTATGAAGCCAGCGTGGCCCTTGGCAATCAGGAGGGAGCAGAGATAACTGAAACGCTAGTCAGAAGACTTACTGTAAAAGCATACTTTACGGGCAGAAGTTGTGCTCGAAGAGGCAGGTAGGCAACACATCAAGTGCACTACGGTCGCCTGACTCATGGTTTCCTCCCCTAACTCTGCTGGTAAAGCCCTGGCGGTTCCTTATCTGCAGAGAACCATCAGCACGCTCAGGCTGCAAATACCAGAGTTCACAAGACCATGCTGTGTGTGCCCTGGGGAAGTTTGTTAGGGTTTAAACCAGCCTCTCTTCTCAAAGTCACGAGAAATCACCCACTGAGTATCCTACCATCCAGGTGGGAAGAGCTATCCCAGGTGGGACTGGTGTCACTGCCACCGCGGTGTTCAGCCACAAGATGACAGCCAGCAAGCAAGCGGCAGGAGGGAACCACACGGCTGTCACCCCTTCCTTCTTGTCCGCAAACGTTACGTGGGATTCGTTTACTCTCCCCCCAGGGAACGGAGAGCTTTGCTGTTAATACAAAATGCAGCAGAACAGTAACAACATTTATAACTCGGCGATAACATCAGTGAAGCCTAAGGTAGAAAATCAAGCAATTTGTTACTTTCCCTGTGTGAGCGGGCAAGACGCCTGTCTTCATCACCACCAAAAAATATTAAAGGCCGTGGAAGGGCGTGTGGCTAAAAGGGCACTTTGAAGGTATGGCTTTCCCCTGTGTCTCTGGCACGATTAATCACTGGGGATTTGAATGTACCTCTCTGGTGAAAGAGAAACACAGACCTGAGGTTTTCAGCCAGATCAGTCCTTCCTGGGCAAATGTCAACTGAGGGGTAAATCCAACGCTGGCTACATAAAGGTCATTTCATGCTGAGTGAGTGATGCAAAATTTCTTTTTAAAGCAGCTTTGAGCAATCGACTAAGATTAACCTGGCAGGACGTCCCCCTGACTTGGGTGAAGATGCTTCAAGATCGGTGATCTGAACCCCACCAGCTGGGCACTGAGGTCAGTCCCAGCTCAGTTCGCAGACCAGGACCGGACACATGGCAGCGGCGAGTGCATCAGCCCATGATTCAGCCACGGGAGGCACAGAAAACGGTATCCACGCTGTAGCACTTGCTTTCAGCCTCAGGTTGACCCATAGGGCTGCAGAGGGGAAACTTGGTTTACCACCAAGGCTGTGAGAAGGGCTTTCCCTTCAAAAACAGCAGCTGTAGTTAATAACCACCCACAGCTGCTCCTCTGCTGGGGATTCCCTTTCTTTTTCCCTTTCCCCTCCCTTCCCATCTGTCTCTCTGCCAGTGGAAAGTGGTTATGTAGATAGTCCCAGGTCCCTTTCCAGAAAGTCAGACTACTGAATGCAAACAATGAACACGGTGTCCCTGCCCATGACAAGGGGGCCGGAACTAGATGATCTTTAAAGGTCCCTTCCAACCCAAACCATTCTGTGATGTGGGCAAACCCAAACTTTCCATCTCACTTGTGAGCACTTGCAGGAGCCATGGGGACATCCTCAGCCAGCTGGCAGCAGTGACGAGGCAGCAAAGCAGGAATGCCATCCTCAACCCACACAGCTGAGGACATTAATCTGAGACAACAGTGACTAACACAAAGCAAAACTGCAATGGAGGACAGGGCTAACACGGCCTCTGTCCCTCCCGCTGCCTCTCTGATTTCATTGACTTCATGCACGTGAGTAAATTCTGCAAGCTCAGTCTTTCTGCAGCCTGGATCTATACACAGCGATCAGTTTTACGTTATGCTCATGATCTCTCACTTCATTGCAACTGTGTCATGCTCTAGGGATCAGAAGACAGACAGACTCCCAACTAATGTGACCCCAAGTGAGAAGAAAAAAAAACCCCAAACCCTCCACATTTCCCCTACAAGGAGCATCTCACGTGTGCCTGTAGTCTGAACATGGCTGAGGCTGTTGGGGACGAAGAGATTTCTGCCAGGCAGTGCAAAAGATGCTATGAAAATATCGTGAGTGACATTTGCAGGTTGCTGGAAAGAAATTCCCACTGGCTTCCTAACAAGTATTTAATATTTAGCACAGGGGTTTTTACTGCTTTTGCTGTTCTAGCTTCCAATTAAGCCTGTTTGAGCTGAGCTGATATTAATTCCAGCACTTCGGAAAGTCAAGGATGGTATTTTGAAGCATGAGAAGGTATGTCTTTGTTTTCTAAAGCATGTCTAGGAAAGGTATAATGAACAGAAAGAGAGCGCAGCAGGGGTGGTGATGACCACTGACACTGAAGCCAACAGTTATGAAGTAACAGTAACATTAAACTAGTATTTCTTTCTTGTAGCGCCACATTTTCTGCTCCTTAAACTTACGGTATAAACCAGTTATTTCCTGTAGGGTAAGCCAAGAGATCAGATTTCATTGCAATTTTGCATGCAAAGCAGTAAACGTGCTATTTTCAGCCCACATGAGTATCTCCCAGACTGTCACACACACGTGAGTGGCGATCCGTGGGCCAGAGTAAGTAGCCACCACTTCAGTAGCAGGTTAAGCTGTGCTCTCAATAAGCTCGGTGATGAAAACTTTGGTGCTGTGTGAGTTGTGAGCTACAAAGACATTGTAAAAACTACCAGGAATATTCTGATGCAAAAAGCTTGGGAACCACAGCAGCGGTTTTCACTCGCCAGTCATTGCAGCTGTAAGGTGTTAACATGAATCAGGGAGAGCAATGAGGACACAAGCACCCAAACCCCCATCTGGGCATGAAATGACCATTTCCAAACAGGGCTGGAGGGTTTTGCTTGTTGGTAAACAGGCACACCCATACTGTAAATAAAAGGGAGTCAAAGGTGTTCCCCATGCCCTCAATAACGGTGATGTTGCACAACTAGGGCTGCAAGGTGTGCGGGCTGAGGCCGTGATTCTCTCAGGGAAGGGTCCTGGGCTGGTCTCCACGATGTTCACATGCTTCCACGTGGACTGTGGGTGAGTTTATTCGGCTCTGTATTATCTGGCCAATCTGGGGCCTTGCAGGCAGGGAAGCGACGGGGCAGTAATTGCAAGGTAGGCATCTTAAGATCCTTCTTTGTGCTCTATGGCATTACTCTGGTATTTCACAATCTGAAACCTGAGGACCCACAGCATGGGTGGGTACATGAGAAAGTAAAATTAAGCAGTGAAGGCAGGAAAACTGCAGCCACAAACTTCCAAAGGCCTCTGAGGGTAAATGCTAATGAAATCCTCCCACCTAGTTCTCTTGGGTGTTCCTTTCCGCAATTCCTAAGGTCTGCAGAGCTAACAGCTGACTCGAGCTCCCCACAAGAAGATACCTGCAGGCTGGGTGGGACAGCAGGTCCCACAAATAGTTGTGATCCAGGGGGTTCCATGCCTGGGTCTAAAAGCCTTGGCTTGGCCTAATGCTCACGTCCACACTATCACGAGGTGGGAGAGTGGTCCCACTGGAAATAGCAGCCCAGGTGTGCGACACCAGCAGCAATATACGGGTGTGACTACCTGTGGCAGCCTTGCTGCTGGAGGCAAAGCAGCAGCAAAACACAGCTTTGAAGTGAGACAGAGGTGTGGAGTTCATCCTGTGAGCACAACATCCATGTGCCTGAAACCACAGCCTCCTTGTGGGATGTACTCCAGCTGGCTTACTGATGGGTCTGTGCTTTAAATGTACTGACTCTGGTTATCCTTTGGAATAAACCTTTCAGAGCCTGTGGTAGCAATGCTAGTTCATATTTTTAGTCTCATGCAGCCTTTTGCCATGTTGCAAACTAAGTCTGATGGGAGGAATGAAATGGGATACTGCAGCCACAACATGCAGCCTCCCCAAGACTGTGTCTGGAACAACGCAGATAATGTCCTTAATGCAGGGCCGTATGGGGAACAAAGTGCCTCCACAATTCTCATGTATTTTCTTCCTGCTATTTATTTATCTTATGTGTGTATGTATGTATTTCTCTCTTCTGCATCTGCAACTCATTCCTCCTCTTGCAAAAAGCCCAGCCTGCTGCCCCAGCAACGGGCACAGGGTCATTAGAGGTGTCAGCAGCTTTCTGTTGCTGTTAGTACATTAGTGACAAGAGAAAAGCTGAAGACAGGAGCCTGCTATCTGATGAAGGAGCATCCTGAGCCAAATGGTGGACACGGGTCAGATCAGACACATCTCCCAGGGAAGCCATTGAAGAGTCCCTGTGAATGCCAGGCACGTGATCCCACTGGTATTTATTGTTCCAGATTCTGCAAAACAAATTGTACCTAACAAATGCCTGTCAACATTGACTACTGAGGAGCAAAACACCATCTTCAGCCCAGCTGGAGTGATGCCAGCCTGACTGGTGTCAGTGCTGGGGCAGGCACAAGAATGAGTTAGCGAGCTGCAAGCCCGGGTGTGAATTTGTGGGTTTCCACATACGTGCATTTATGTGGCCCATAGCCATGTGCTCACGTGCCTCTGCTTGTTAACACAAATGGAATTACTGCTATTAATTAATCAGCACCTCCCTGTGTTTTGATATATTTTGTTGACTGCAGCAGGACTACGGCTGAGAATTTAAGCGTGTTTTAAGACATGATCAGGAAGGAGGCTGTTATTGCTTAATCAGGATCTAATGTGTCTCTGTATCTTTTGTGACCTGATGAAGAATTACAGCCTAAAATGTAAGGCTGGTTCAGGCGTTACCAGCCAGGTGATCGCTGGGTCTGACACCTGGTTGAAGCCTTGGAGCGTGACCACCTGCAAGGATTTCCCCATTGCTCTGCAGTGTGGCCACTGCAGCCACAACACCTGTGGGACCCACCACCGTCACAGTCTGGCTGCTGTGGCTTCAGTCCTCTGCTCAATACTGGCACGGAGGGGAGCTGCAAGACCTCCATGGTGCCAAGGATACCCTGTTCCCCTGGCTGGGGCCCACCAGTGGGACCCCCTGCGCTCCAGGGGCACCCAGCTGTGGGGCACTTGTGGGAGCCCTCAAATGGCAGTGCCTTGTATGTGGGGCCTGTTGGATGGTGGCACTTCAGCCATGGGGCACTTGTGGGGCCTGTCAGACCCTGGCAGAGCTGTGATGTAGCTGTGGGGCACTCATGGGAGCCCTCAAATGGCAGCACCTTCTCCACGGGGCCTGTGAAATGGTGGCACCTTGGCTGTGGGGCACTTTGGGGCCTGTCAGACCCCGGCGGGGCTGTGCTGGGGCTGTGGGGCCTTTCAGACGCTGGCAGTGCTCTGCTGTAGCTGTGGGGCACTTGTGGGGCCTCTCAGACCCTGGCAGGGCTGTGCTGTGGCTGTGGGGCGCTTGTGGGAGCCGTCAGATAGCAGCACCTTGTTCGTGGGGCCTGGCAAACTGTGGCACTAGGGTGCGGGGCACTGGTGGGGCCTCCCACGCCCTGGCAGGGCCCTGCTGTAGCTGTGGGGCACTGGTGGGGCCTCAGACCCTGGCAGGGCCCTGCTGTAGCTGTGGGGCACTGGTGGGGCCTCAGACCCTGGCAGGGCCCT
>JAVJGJ010000059.1:89305704-89325797 GCA_035590215.1 Microhierax caerulescens
GTGAGCAGGGGCAGCTTTGTGAGCTCCCTTGGCTGTGGTCATAGACCAAGCTGTCAGGCTGTCAATCCTGACCTAAGGCCATTATGCGGATGGGGTGGGTTTTCTGAGGGCTCTCTTACTGCCGCTAGTTGCTGGTCTACGAAACAGTTTCTTGAAGACAGAGATCATTTGTCTCTCCTTGTGCCCTGCCTGGGCTGTTGTGGTTGTGGAGTGCAGCCCCCAAGACAGTAGAAGCACTGTAGGGACCAGACAAAAAGGTGATGTCCCTGCGGTCACTGAGGGTAGTAGGTGGGAGGGCAGAGCGGGTGAAGGCTCTACATTTGTCTTCCCAAGCTTCCCGATATCTGTGAGGAGCTTCTGCTGTGGAAGTATGTAGTATGGCTGCAATAGTTATCGCAATAGAAAGGAAGAAGTGCCTGAAAGACTTTTTTTTTTTTTTTTTTTTCTCCTTTTTTTAAATGTACGATTGCTGTGTGCAGGAACAAGCTATCCTCTGGACCGAGAGGTGTGGGAGGAAACAGACTATGAAGTTACATTCTGCCTTTAATTTTTGTGTTTAAAATAAACTTTCCTCTGTTGCTGTTGAAATGTGTCAGCTAAAGTGTTTCAGTTAAAAAAATACTATGTAGCTGATGAAGTGACATTGTTTTGGTACAATCTGTAACCAGAAATTCAATATTAAAGTCTTGATGTATATTGTTTCTTATTTAGCTTTTATCAAGTGGTGATTTTATGCAATGGCATCAAGCCACAGTTCTTCACCAGTGCCTCAGTCAAACAGCAGTGATGCTTTCTTTAAAAAGGAAATGGACGCCACAAAACACTTTAGACCTGTGCAGTCACTGCCTGATGTGTGTCCCAAGGAACCTACAGGTAATGTTGGTGTGCAGGGAGAGTGAAAATGCAGTTAAATTTGCTAACCCATTTCCAATTGTTCAGTCAAATTTTCTTGTATGCTGGGTGTAGTGTAACTAAGCTGTAGTCTTATTTCAATAAGTACGCTGTAATTCCGCTTCATACCTCCCAGTGTCCCTTCAGAGCCATGGGACAGCCTTCCTATTTGCAGCTGGTTTTCAGATGTCCGCATAATATAGGTGGGATCTTGCTTGTGTGATTTTGCATTATACCTATGATCCATGCTATGTGCAAGAAGAGGGTATATTCTGTCAGAGCCTGTAACAGACCTGTCCGGCGTGCTTGGAGTCTAGCTGCACTGTTTCCGAGACACCCCAAGCCATCTTGCAGTAGGAAGCAAGAGACCAAGACCTGTCTCTAGTACTGCCTTAAGTCTCTAGTGCCATCATAAAACCAGGTTTTGGTCACAGTTACAGCTGCTGTGGTATCCTAAAGCTTTGTTTATAAAAAGGATTAGGTGGGGTGGGATCTTCAGGATTGCAAAATATAATGCTAATGAGTGTCAGTTGTCATTCCGATCAAGTTCAGATTGTTAAAAATGTTTGTGGTTGGAATTTTTTTTCTCTTCAGTAGAAGCTAATGTTGTTGAGCTAAACATACTTAATGAGTATACTACCATGTTCAAAAGTTGTATTGGTTAATCTGATAGAAGAAGTGCAAGTTGAAGTGTTATACAGAGTGAGAATATCGGGTGTCTTTTGCATAGGTAGTTCTGATCCATTATGTAATTGTGCAAACATTGTTTGCTTAAGAACCACATTTTAGCAAAAATACACCTTGCAGTTTCCCACCTTAACAAACTGTCTTGTCTTTTCTGCTGCAGGCGATCCCAATAATTTATGTGACAGCCCATCTCTAGTTGTGGATCAGCACCGATGGACTATTTACCATTCCAAAGTCAATCTCCCAGCAGCACTAAATGATCCTAGGTTAGCAAAAAGGGAATCTGATTTCTTTACAAAAACATGGGGAGTGGACTTTGTGGACACTGAAGTCACGCCTTCATTCTACCTCCCACAGATCACCAAGGAACATTTTGCATTATACCAACAGGAAATTACTCCGGTAAGAACCCAAAATTAGGTGCACGTAGTACTAGGGGCCAGAAAGAAATCGGAGATCCTTCTAATTGGAGATTGTCACTGCTAGTAGTCCATCATACAGTTAGCTGATAATTAATTTGCTCTTCAGTGCTTGTTGACTCTTAATTAGGCATTTCTTGTTTTATAATCTCAGTATCTGTAGTGTGGAAAATGCTGTCTGAATTCTCTCTAGGCAGTTTAATTTTTTATTTTTCATTTGTGTTTCTGAATACCAAACCTGCACCAGGACTTACGTCATATTTGTTCTTTCTGATTATTAATTCTTTTTCTGTAAGGATTGCTTGACGATAGGGCTCTACACTGCAACATAGCGTTTTCAGACCTTTGGATCAAATATAAAACATGACTATGTCCTGCAAGGATTGGAGATTTTTATTAGGAGCATCTAATTTAAACATTTATATGTGAAGTTCTTAAACTATAAATAGGCCTATTATCTCAATGATTTCTTTTGTAACAGGGAAGTTTAAGCTACATCTAAGGACACCAGGACCAGTAGGAGACTTCTACAAACTCTTAAAATACAGGTGTCAGTAAGTATGTAGTATTATTTTATTTTTTTTTTAACTGAAAGAACATGTAGAAGTCTCCCACTGTTTTCTGCTTCCTTGGTTTGTACCTTTTTTTTTTTTTTTCTGGTACAGAATTGGCTGCAGGAAATGTTACTTGTGTAAGTCATAGTTAAAGAATGTAAGAGTAAATTATCTGTAACTGATCTATTGCCATTAGTTCACATATTCAACATTTTAAATGTTTTAAGAGCTCGTCTATTAAAAATTTGTGTGTAATGCAGTGACTGCTACGTGAAAGAAGATTTTTTGGGAAGAGAGAACTGACTGACATGTAACTTCTAACAGAGATCTACAAAGAACATTAAAGTTCTTTAAAGAACATTGGTGTTCTTTAATACTCACCACTGCAGTCTCTGGTGTTGTTTAGACCTGTAGATAAAATTTGAAGCTCAGCGCGGTGAAAAACGATAGGTGCTTTCAGCAAGCTACTCATTAGTATGATGTAGAAGCAGTTTCTACCTTGTCCAATTTAATTTAGCAATGAAAGAGCGCTTGTTGTGTGGTAGTGTGATTTCTGGATTAGACAGCAAATAAATGTTTGAATATGTAATTATGATTGATCTGTGATTATACCTCATTATTTAGAGAAGTTATTACACTTCTTCAATAACTTTTGTGTTCATTTTCTCTTGTGATGTAAAGATACAGAAAACCCCCAACATATCAACTACAGGTTGAAATTTTTGGTACCTTTCACCTGTAAAAACATCATCTGAGCTTTTAAGAGGAGGAAAACCCACTGTTGTGAACTTGTCAGAATTATTTGGTGTAATGCAGTTATGTTTCACTGAAAATGTTCTGTTTCAAATAAAAAAATTCTTTTTTTTTTTTTTAAGCCTCAGAATAATTCTTTAATATATTTTCTCTTTTACAGAGAGAAAAGGTTCATGAAAGATGCAAGAATATTTGTACTCCTAAAGATACCTTCGACAGGACTCTATTACACACCTATGGTACAGCCACAGCCTTCCTTTAGTCGTTAAAAAGTAATTTCTTCTTGGATTGGTATGTTATAGCATTCAGTAATGAATGCTATAGCATACTGATCATCTCCTTTACTTGCTCGAGGGCTTCATGTGCAATAATAGCTGCTGCTGATTTCTTTGTAACAATAATTGAAAACCCAGGCATGGTTAACTGGAAGTATTGATGGCTACTGCTGATATTTTATAGGTCAAAATGCTTGTGATACCTGCTCTTAAACTTTTCCTTGGCGTGTTTGCATTCATGGCAGGTCATTATGTCCCTGGCAGTGTTTTCTTTAACTTCCTTTTATTTAAGATCCATTGAGACTGTTGCATCAAAGTTCTGGCAGCTGTTGACTTTGCAATGAAGAATGGCAGCGCTGGGCCATTACTGTCTCACTGCCATGAGGATCATGGAATGGCTGAGGTGGGAAGTGACATCTCAAGATAGTTTAGTCCAAACTGCTGGCTCAGTTAGGGTCGCCTGTGGTGGAACAATGTCTGGTTCGGTTTTGTACTTATCCACAGATGGAGATTACCCGACTACTTTGGGCAACCTGTTTCTGTGTTTGACCACCCTCACAGTAAAAGTGTTTCCTGTGTTAAGATGGAATTTTTGATGTATCAGTTTCTGCCGGTTGCCTCTTGTCCTGTCACTGGGCAGCACTGAGAAGAGCCTGCGCTGTTGTCTTGACACCCCCTCGTTAGATATTTAAAAACATTGATATCCCCTGCTGAGCTTTTTCAGGCTGAGCAGTCTCAGTGCTCTCAGCTTCTAGACCTGTGAAAAACACCCTGGTCTCTTAGTCATCTTTGTGGCCCTTCACTGGACTCGCACCAGTATGTCTAGGTCTGTCTTAATACTGGGGGGCTCAGGACTGGGCATACTGCTCTGCATGTCTCACCAGTGCTGAGTGGAGAGGGAGAATCACCTTCCCTCAGCTTGCTGGCAGTGCTCTGCCTAAAGCAGCCCAGGGTGCTTTGCCACAACAGTGCACTGCTGGCTCATGGTCAGTTGGTCACCTGCCAGGACCCCAGGTTCCTCTCTGCAGGGGTTCTAGCCACTAGACCCTATCCTGTAATAATGGTACCTGGGGTTATTCCTCTCCAGGTGCAGGACTTTGCCTTTTCCTGTGTTGAACTTCATGAAGTTCCACTCTGGGCAGTCTTCTGCTTGGTATTTCTCTGATTACTGTTAGCAAAGACTACCTGGCAAATTTTTTTGGTGTCCGTCACTGTAGCAAGAGTGAATTTCAATTTTTATGGAAATAGGTCAGCTAATATGAAACTGGACAAAGGAAGACAAGAGGCAAAATGAAAAAAATAAGACAAGCTGAAGGAAAAGAAACAGTCATAGTCTAGAGCAAACTTTTAATATTTATTTTCTCAAAAACGTTAGCATAAAAGGGTTCATTTGCCAATCACTGTTTGATCAGGCTTGTCTATATGGCTACAGGTAATGCAGCAAGAAGCATTCAGTAGTTTACTTCTTTTGATCCGAGTTCTTTCAGTCACCTTTCTTCCTCTCTGTGCAAAAGGAAGCCCTTCTGTAGGTTTTCTCTGTGATTGGTGTTATTTTGGAATAGCTGTTCCTGAATGAGTCTGTTTGTCACGCATACTGCAAAACAGAAGTTCCTTCTTCAGACTTAGCTTAATCCATTTTGAAAGAGCTTTTGTTTTTAAAAATTGAATTACTGTGTCACCAAAGTAACTGGGAGCTTCTTGGGTAGATAAGAGTTTCTAGTAGAAGCTTCATTTGGTAAAGAAACTCTTTGTTTTCTATAGTTTCTTCTGCTGGTGTGCCTGTCTTCCTCTTCACTCCAGCCAACAAGACTTGGCTTTTTACTTCTGTAGGAGTTGGTCCGTCCAAAGACTGAGGACGGCAGGATGATTCCTAGGTTGCCTTTTGTATTTCAGTACAAATAAAGTAAAACCCAAATAAAATAAGAACCAGGGAGATGAGAGAAATGTGGGAAATAATGCTGATGTAGCACTTACCATTTTTGTCAGGAACAAGTATAGTGTCCACGTAAGGTGTGGGCTTGTTGCTTTTAAATTCCTCACCTTTTTTGGCCTCCAATGTGGCCCCTCTTTATAATGCACACTAAGTTAATGAGGAGGAAAAAGGGATTCTTGCTAAATCTCAAAAGTCTGAATTTGCCTTTCCTTCCAGTTCTGCTGTGATACAGCGATGCATCTCTTTTTCCCAGCTCAGCTCTCTCACCCAATGCAATTGTCAGGTCAGCTTACTTCAAGTGAAGCGCTGCTTCTGTGATACTTCCTCAGTGTGCTGGGGACTGTCCTGAGCCCTTGTTCATCCTTCTTGCCAGCCTTTGTGCATCCGTTATCCAAGTGCTGTGCAGAAGTGATTATATGGACAACTTCTGCCTGGAACATTAAAACCGGGGTGATGTTAGAGGGACCTTACCGGCCCTTGCCAATTGTTTGACCAGCGTATTAAGGAATGTGAAGTGTTAAGTAGATTGCTTTGTGTGACTGATGTTTTTGCTGTCAAAGCAGCCAGGTGCGAGCACCTTTGAATACTCTGAGCATGAGACCTAAACTACAAAGGGCAATGGAGTGTTTCAAAGAATCAGAATATTTCAGATTTCAGATTGGAAGGGACTTCAGAAGGTCTTTACTGCAACTGCCATCTCAAAGCCAGTTCAGCTGTGAGGTCAAGCCAAGCTGTTTAGGGCTTTATCTAGTTGGGCCTTGAAAACCTCCAAGAGTGGAGAGTACCTTAGCCCCTCTGGGCAGCCTGCCCCAATGCTTGATTGTCCTCATGGTGAAAAAGGTTTTCCTTGTCTTCAGCCAGAACAGTTTGTTTCAATTTATAACCTTGTTTGCCCCCTGTGAGGAACCTGGCATCTTGTCTTGAAAACTTCTTCATAGGGTTTAATAGTGTTCAAGGTAATTGGTTTTCTGTTGTTTGCCCATGAATGACTGCTTGTGTTTTGCTTAATTGTAGATAAATCCAGGACAGATCTGGAGCAAGTACCTAAGGTATGATTCCTGTGCACTCCAAGCTTTTATAAGGATTTCTCTCATATAGTCTTGTATATATGAATGTACTCTCTTCTGTAGAAATTTTGTCCAAGCCGATTACTTGAGCTGATTCTCAAGAGGATCTGCAGTGCTCAGAATTTAAAAAGACTAAGAACAATGTGCTTTTTCGTTCTTTTGTTGTTTCCCATGGTCTTGATTTTTCTCTTACTTAAAGTAGAATACAAATGCCATTATTTTTTTAGTCTTTAACAGTTATAACCTCAGAGCTGGGTAAAATGAGCTACTCTGTTTTCCAGGAGGAAAGGGAGACTGAAGAGTTTGATAGAAGCTTGAATATTGCATAGTGTACAACTTAGCATTAGGTTTAACTCCTTGAATCCTTGAGCATAGCCCTCTTGCTTACGTGTTTGCAGCATATATGATGTGGGGTTTTTTGTAACAGGTTGACAAAATGACACAACTCCAGATTTCATTTTAGTCTGAACAGTTTCTTCTAGGTACATTAAGAAGTCAGAATGTTAATATGGGTCAGCATCTCTGTGCAAGTCATGTAGGCTGTTACTTGAATAGCTGTCACTGCAATGTTTAAAGGCCAGGAAACAAGAATGTTTGAGTGTGGTGAGATGCTATAGCCTATGTTGAACCTTTTAAAACTGCACTTCATAAATACAGGGAAAAGGGTACTACTGTGTGCCTGGAAGCTCAAGGTTTGTACCATTTTTTTTGTCAAGTAAAAATAACATTATCAGAGAGAATTTTTGATTAATAATTCTCTGAGATATGTAGTTAAAGTTAACACGTTACTGACTTTCTATGACCAGTGCATTTGCTGTGTTGTGCTGAAGCAGATCAGCTTGAGGCTGTGTTCACTCCCACTTGCTGCACCCTTGTACCTGCCTGGATCCTCAGTCTGGTAGAAGCCATGGACCCAGAAATGAGCAGATTAGCAGTAGGATGCCCCTGTTATTGAAGAAGGTTTGCTCTGGTTTTTTAGGGGACTCACCTGCAGTTTAATGCTGCCTGTGTTTTCACACTCGGGATCTTTAGGTCATCTTGAGTGCTCAATAACTTAGGTAATTTTGGAGCTGTGCTTTCCACTTTTAGGAAGATAATACTTTGTCAGATCATATAAACTTGTAAGGTGTAAAGTAAATTGGTTGTAAGGTCTGGAATTAACTTATTTGCCTGGATAAATGAAAACTTGGTTTTTGAAAATCTAACAAATAAGGTTCCTGTTAGTTTCATGAGACAGGATGTGTGTCTAACTGGGGAGGAAAATGTAGGGGTGAGGGAGGCACATTTATTTCTTTTATTTTTCTGTTTCAGATTTTTATGAAACCAGATTTTGCCTTGGAAGATTCCTTAACATTTAATGCCGTTTTACCATGGTCTCATTTTAGTACTGCTGGTGGAAAAGGAAATCGTGATGCAGCTTCCTCCAAGTTACTTCAAGAAAAGGTACAACTTTGATAGAAGGTGTTGTTACCCATCGCAGCTGTTAGTTACTACAAAGAAACTTCATTGCTGCTGTTCTGTATTTGTTGAGACATCACTCTTGTGGGCTTTATCTCTCATTTTACATAGGCTGCAGATTGTCAGTAATCAATGCAGGAAGCATCTTAACTGAAAGAGAACTCTTTTTCCCTCCCTGCTAAATAAATCTGTCAAATCTGGAAAAAAAGAATCTGTATATGGCATAATAACTGGTTCTTCACGACTGCTAAAACTTAGTGGAGCAGGAGTATATTGAGAACTTCAGAGATTTGGAGCTGTTTAAGGAGGAAGAGCAATTCAATGAGAAGGGAAAAGTTAGAGGTTGTACGCTGTTTAAGACTATTGCTTTATCACATCTCAGGAAAACTCCAGATTCAAGGTACTGTAGTTTCTGTGCTAAAAGAAATACTAAATCCTAAGGGTTTTATATGTCAGGAGCTTCCTCTTACCTTTTGTTGTCATATCATCTGCACTGATCCACTTTTGCATTTCACAAAGGACTTGGGTACATTGCAGAGCAAGAAAGCAGAGCTCTTTTCTTTCATATTGGAAACGGAATTCTTTACTTAGTCTTTTTAAATATTTTGTTAGTTATTTAGTTGTACTGTAGAAGATCTCACAGTGAATCATTTTTATGGTACAGATACCGATAACATGCTTCTAAAACATCTACATGATTTTGGAGTCTGTTTTCTGACCTTAATTTTCCTTTCTATTTAACCTACTAAAGCCTCTGGGAGCTAGCAGTGGTGTGTGGAGAAATTAAAAAAGAAAGTGGTGAGGTACCTTAAGAAAAATTAAGATGAGATCCTCCAGAAGGTGTTTCCAAATTTCCAGGAATTAGTCTTCCTGCTCTCCTGCCAGGTCAGGAGGAAGAGGCAGGCTCTGTGGGAGGCTAACTGGATTGTTCATGGGGTTGTCCTCCACACCTAAAGCTGGAGGAAAACTTCCTTGGAGTTCGTGGCAGTTGCTGTCTGAAGATGAAAAAGCAGTGTCTGGCGTATGCTTTAAACTTACAAAGTGTGCCTGGCAGCAGCAGAATGGGCATTCAACATAGACTTTGAGCGAAGGAGACCCAGAGCCCCTCCAGTGCGGTGGAGTGAAAATAAAGCTTTGAATATCTGTGAGCTATGTTTCTTTGGAGGGGTCATACAAATACCTTAGAAGGATTAAAACAGTTCTGTTGCCTCCAAAGCCACATGTATGACAAATTATTATACTGCATCATATTACTGAAATGGGCCCAAACTTTTTATTTTACTCTTTAAAGGCTCTGAACTGCATGAGGTTTACACTTAGCACGTGTAAATAGGAACCCTGCTGCCATAATTATCCTTAGCTCCAGGCATAATTTTTCAACAGGATTTTGAAAACCCTGCCTTAAGCACACATACTTTGGCTGTTAGTGCTTTTGGACTGCTGCTGATCTACTTGAACAATTTCCCCCTCATGTTTTTCTCTTCCTTAACCTCCTTCCACGTCTTGCCCTACATTGGGACTGTAAACTCTTTGAGGCAGGTACTGTCATCTTGTTCTGTTTGTTCTACCTCACAGCATAGTGAAGGGACCCAGGGCATCTGGTTGGTACAACCATATAAGAAAATGATCATCATAACCCTTTTTCTGATCCCTGTGTCACAGTCTGCCTCAGCTTTTCCTGTGGGCTAGGTGTGTGGAGGATGTTTTTGATTAAATGTATTACAAACAAGTTGCATTCGCATATTGTATAAATCCCCAGTGTTAAATACATGCAGGATGAAAATAACCCTAAGAAGGAAACGTTCTCCTGCTGATTCTCTTTCCATCTCTAGATGGGCCTTTTGAAATTCAGCATGAGGTTTGAGTGCTTGGCACCTCTGGGAAACCAGGTCATCTGAGTATTAGCATTCAGATGAGCATCCTAATGCCTCAGTCCTTTGAGTTTGCATATTCAGCATAAGCCAGAACAGAGTTTTTACAACTCAAATAATCAGGCCAACCCAGTGGTCTGGTAACTGTTCGACATAGAGAATTTGAATTTCAGGTTCTAAACATGCAGGCATATTCCATCTCTGGGAATCCCACAGTGCCAGCACACATGAAATACGCTTGATAGGAACTCCAGCTGGTTGGCAAAAAAGCCAACTGCAGCCAGAGATATCCTGAGGATTTTTCTACAAAGAACATGCTACAGCATTTTAAATGATGACATGGCTTTGGAATGACTCTGTTCAAGTATAGTTGGGCTGCATCTTTAACAGCTTCAGTGACCCGAAGTACATAGAGTATTTGCATGTGTATACTGTTCTTACTTGCAAGCCAGTGTCCAGAGCTGTCTCCTGGTTAAAGGCCAGTGTGCAGCCATGGGGTACAAAGATTGGGTATTTTTAAATTGTTTGCTTTTCTACCTTGTAGTTTTCAAGCAGGAGTGGCATCAAGTCAGCCTTCCCAGAGTGATTTGGAGTTCATTTGAAATCAAGTGATCAAACCACAATGAGCAGTTATTTGTTTGCTGAGCTGACAAAGGATTTTAATACTTATTAGCAAAATTTCCCTGTGATACAATAAGACAAATACCCTGAAAGTGTATTTGTGTGGGGATAAACTTGCTAAGCCATAACAACACTGTTCGTTTTTCCTCCTTCCTTCTCTTTCTAGCTGAGCCATTATCTGGACATTGTGGAAGTCAATATTGCTCATCAGATTTCTCTGCGCTCAGAAGCATTTTTTCATGCAATGACCTCTCAGCATGAGTTGCAGGACTACCTCAGGAAAACTTCCCAGGCTGTAAAATTACTTAGAGAGAAAATCTCCAAAATTGATAAAGTAATGTGCGAAGGATCGCTTCGAGTTTTAAGACTGTCGCTCACCAGAAATAACTGTATAAAAGCATACAATAAATTGAAATTAATGGCTACTGTACACCAAACGCAGCCCACAGTACAATTGCTGCTATCCACTTCTGAGTTTGTTGGAGCTTTGGACTTAATAGCCACAACACAGGAGGTGTTACAGCAAGAGCTTCAAGGCATTCACAGTTTCCGGTACGTAACCATCTGGGAAATTAGTAAAATGCAAGTAGAGCTAGAATGTGCTGAGCACATTACGTTGGCTAAAGGAGTTTGTTTTACCTTTGCTCGTTCTTAGACTATGTAGTGCAAAAGTTACAAAATGTAAGTTGTGGTATAAGCAGTGTGACTCATGCATGTTTTGCAGTGGGAGGACATGAACTTTTAATGTCTAGATGCTTCATACTCCATTCTTATTTACAGGTGTTTTAGGGGTGAAGAGGTGAGAGCCAAACAGTGGCTGGACCTTCACCTTGCAGGGCTTGCAGCCCAGAGCTGGGAGATGGTTTCCAAGTGGTGGTCTGCAATCCTCATGCATGCAGCACCCCAGAAACCCCGTTCTTGCTCCACTCTGGGCCAGTGTCTTTAGACTGACCTAGGCTTGTGGTGTTACAGGAGTATGCACCACGTGTCAAATAGGTCAACCTCCAACCTGTGCTTGTGCTGGAAGAAGCTTTGCAAGCAAAAGCCAGTGCAAAGTTACTAAACATGGTCTGAGGTTGACAGCTGGTCAGATGGAATGTGTTCAGCTGGAGAGCTGTATTGACAGCGGCCAGGGGGAGCTGCCTCTTGCTCCATCCAACTGAGAAGTGTAATTCTGTGAACTGCTGAAGTTGGGAAGGGAAGGAATAAAGGGGAGGTGCTGCCCAAGCTGCTGTTGCTACTGTTTTTGTTGCCCATGTTTGCTACAGTGATGGGAATTGGTGAGTCCGGGGTCCTGCACTGGCAGCTTCTGTTAGCAGTGGATGCTTAGAGTTCCACATGGGAGATATCACTGCACTGGACAAGATCCTCTGTGATATGGAAGAGTATTAATACAGTAGAACCCTTTTAGGTGATGTAAAATAAGCTATCATAACAGTCATATACAGTTTAAAAGTGTTGTATGCAAAGCTGCAGCTGTGGAATGATGCTAGCAGAAGTAATGTATGTTGAATCAGCTCTGAGACTTGCATCAGCTAGTTGAGAAGCTGTATATACTTAGTTTTGTAAGTTGCTGCTGGGAGTGGGGTTGGTTTTTTGGAGGTTATGTGGTTCCTGCAACCTGGTGGTTCCCAGCTTGCATAATAAAAGCATTTTGTTACTCAGTAACTGTAACATGAGTGTTCAGAACTTTATACAGTTACTGTGTGTCTGTTCTGATGAGCTCCCTTTCTAACACCCCTTTCAGCTGGCTTGGGAAAAACCTCAAAAATTTTGTAGAAAAGATTTCAGAAAAAGTATTCTAAAAAAATTAAAAAAACAATTTTTTATTTTTTTTTGAAAGAGTTAATAAACTATTGGGAGGAAAGTTGTTAGAGCATGTTAAGTCTTTTTCTTTTAGCTTAGATGGTCTATCTTCAGGCACTTAAGTACAGTTCCTTTCCTCTTTACTGTTCCTACTCTCAACCACTTGAATATGGTGCACTGCCCTTGACTGAGTCACATTTGTATTTAACTGTGATGATAATGAGTGTACATCTACAACTCCGTGACAGCATCAGTCAGAATGAGTTGCGTTTTGCGATCAAGTGAGCTACGTACAATGTCAGCAGAGTGCGGTTCTGTTGTCGTGTTGGTATACGTGATGTCCTAAGAATGTGCTATTATTTTAAAACTACACTCAGATGTGGGACCTATTTGCAGGTAAATATTTATTTTGTCTGCAAAAAGTAATTTGTATGAAAAATGCTTAGTTGGTTTCTATGGCAGAGTTAAAAATAATGATGCAAGTGGGAAATGTCCCCTCTGCTTTGGATATTAAGGGTTCAGAAAGGTGAGTTAAATGTGACCTAAGTCACTGCCCCCACCAGAGATGCAAGCGCAGTCGAGAAGCCCAGCACAGTTGTTCCCAAGTCTCATAGTGGCCCCTGTGTATACCATGTCTGGAGAAATAATGTGCAGTGGGAAGATGGAGATCTTGATAAAACCTCTGAGTAGAATGTTGTGTTTCTAAAAATAAATAATTTAAAAAAAAAATCTAAATTGATGGCATACGCAAATACTCCCAGCTTTTTCCAAGAAATACCAAATGGATCTTCTTGCTTTGTTCTGAACAGGAATGCCATAGTTGTCAAGTGAGTTAAGGAACTGATTTATTTTAAGATGATATTAACTTCTAAATCAGTATCACATTTTTCTAAATAATTAGTATCTCTTTTTTTAACTAAATAATTTGTATCTTATTTTTAAAAACAAATTGTTACTTTGGTGTTATGCATGACAGCTGGTAGAATTTGCTTTTGAGCAGGTAATTTTAAATTGAGTCATGTTGCAGAATCACTGAATCAGTCTAAAATAATAAGAAAACTACTCAGATTACCCATATACAAAAATTTTCCTCATCTTGTCATGCTATATGCAGAAAACAATGTAATTTGATTCTTGTTATAGTAAGAAATGAAAGCACCTTAATGGTACTGTGAAGTAATAAATTAGTGTCTTTAATCAAGTCAGTATCCCCAGTGATTATACGTACAGTTGTAATAATACAGTTACTGCTTGCTACTATAGGATAGAATTAAAGTTTTAGAGCTCTTTAACCTTTTCAAGTTCATACTTTTAATTAAAAAAAAATACTTCACTTGTTAACTAAATTACAAACCTGTACTGCCAGTTTTTACATCATTTTCATAGTCTTTGTTGGGATGATGGAGATAAAGTGATTTTTTTGCACAGGTATGCTGGCAAACCATACTTTAGTACTTTTTTGTACAGTAAAACGCAGATACTTGGGAAAAGAGTTTCACTTCTGTGTTTTAAAAGAATTTTTACCCTGCAGTCATAATTTTACATCAGGGAATTGTAGTATTCAGTCATTGAAAGGACATGAGGTGTGACTGGTACCTCTTAAAAGATAGTTGCCAAGGCGTTTTGCTGGAGTGTGAATTAAGGTTAGACTTGTTCCAGTGTGTTTCAGGGTAGAGGGGTTTTTATTTTTGTTTTGTTAGGGGCTAGAACATCTTGGGCAAAATGGTGGCAGCGAGTGCTGGGAACTTGTGGTGGATGTTTCCATACCTGAGGTTTCAAAGGCTGGGTTATGTTGAGTTTCAGTATAGTTAAGCACAGTTGCAGAAATACTTGACTGAAGAGCATCTTTGTGCTTACCTAAGTAAGCCTTTGTGTTGTGGGTATTAGTCCTGCAGTAAGTTTTGCAGCTCCAGTCATTACACTGCAAATAATAATCTTCAGGGGGTTTTCTGTTGGGTTTGTTTTGAAATGTCCACAGTACAACTGGCTTGGATTTCCTAGAGACCATTTTTGCTTAAATTAGTTTTTTTAAATGTGTCCTCTTTGTCCATACCAGCCAATTCCTGACCAACAGTTTCAAAGCAGGCACGTCCCCCGTCATCTTAAAATTAGAAAAAAATTAATCTGCTTAACTGGGACCCAGCAAGACTCATTTAGGGCTTCTGTAGGGAGGAGCTACCCCGGCATCATGCTTCCTTGCACCCTGGTGCTGACTTTGCCCACGGAGCTGTGAGACTGGATCCTGTGGGCTTTGCACTGGTACAGCAGTGCTCCTACCAGGGAGTCCTAGCATGTTTTTGCAGCCCCATGAAAGCTAACAGTCTGGCTACACCAGCACTGAATTAAAGCCAGTGAGCCATGCAGGTTCATCTCCTTCGTTTTGTGTCCAGGTTTTCCTAGAATCTCACCACTCCTGTTAATTCTCATTGGCAAAGTGTCTGGTTTTGTTTTTAAGCAAGGAAAAAGGCTGATTTTTACAGATGTTTGGTGTTCCCAGAAGAAGTTGGAAGGCCTGGAGTGTTTGACATCTTTGAAAGTATCACTTTTAATTTTACTCTGCTAAAAGTTTCTCTAGCTGCACAATTTTTAAAGACTGGTCGACATTTCTGATGTGAGAAATTCCCTTTTGGTTCTGTATGACAACAATCTGCAAAATCTGGCTTAAAATCTGCAATACATGGAAAAAATATTTTGAATGTAGAGTACCATAAAAATGGTAAATTTGAAAACTCTTCTGTGCTCTCTGAAAGTCATCCTCTCATGGAAAGCCGTTACTGTATCTCAGTCATGTAAAGTAAATCTGTGACTACATTAAAAGCTCAAACATTTATTATTTTTTTTTTGTCACTTCCATACTGACAAGCACAGAGTATTCTCAGTTCTGGTTCACTTCATTAGGAAGGAGTACTCAACACCTTAAAAAAAACCCAAACAAACAAAACAAAACAAAAGCTAATTCCAAGTTTTACCCTCCATCAATATTCAAGACCATATGTTTGCTGCAAGGTGACAGTGCCTCTGAAAAATGCATGGTGTCAGCTGCTCTAAGAAGTGAAAGATTTGAGCCCCCCATTAAGCCAGCATTGATTGCATGGAAATTACCTGCTGGGTGGTTATTTTCTTCAACTGTGAACTAATGATTCGTTTTCAGGTTGATTATTTAGCTCATATCTCAATGGCTGTTTTCCTTAGGCATCTTGGCTCACAGCTTTGTGAACTGGAAAAGCTGATAGATAAAATGATGATTGCAGAGTTTTCAACTTATGCTCGCAATGATTTAAATAGACCCTTAGAAGATGATTGCCAAATTCTAGAAGAGGTATGTCTGTTACTGAAATTAACTGTCTGATGAATATGTTTGCATTTTTAACATACTTAATTAGCACCAACTAATTCACTCAGGTCCCTAGTAGCAACATCATAATTCTACACTATTTCTCTTCTCATCTAAACTTCCCCCCGCACCCCCCCTTTTTTTTGTGCTTGATAAAATTAAGTAATTGTAACTAAACTTATGGAACTGCAATCCAGTCATACTTTATTTTTTCAAAATAGTCAGTTTTTTTTTCTCTAATTAAATGTATACTGAGTTTACTCCATGAGCCTCAACATGTTAAGTCAAAAAGAACATGGACTCTCATATCTACTTGAGTGTAAAATTTACAATGAAAGATGACAGTTGCATGTTGTTCTCATTCTGCCTCCCTGTGCTTATATCAGGTATATGGTCACCCTGAATACATGCTTCATTTGCAGTATATATATATATATTTCTCGTTCCTCTGAAGATCATAAACATCTGAAGATTAAGCTATTGTGATTGCTTTTTAGCTAGGAAGAGACTTTTCCGGATTTTTGCCTGTACTATTCTTCTGTAATTGCTGGACCCTATATTAACTGTTTAGTTTTGTTTCATCCGTGGGTTTCATTAAATACGGGGAACAGCAATAGCACTTAAATGTTTCCGTTTCTGCCCTATAGTTCCTCCCACCTCTGCACCGCAGTGTGATAGCCTCTCACTTGTGCTGGTGCAATTGCATTTAGTGTAATTCTTGCCTGGGGTAAGGAAACTCATTCATCTTTCAAATTATCCATGTTTTTAAGCACAAGTGGATGAGCACAACTGAGAAACAGGCATGAGAGGGGCTGGGGGGAAGGGACTCCGCTGGTATTGCCATAGGGAACTTAGTATGGTCAAAGCATGGCCTTAGTCTCAAGGCACTGGACTGATCTAAATACTGTTTGCTGTGTTTGATACATGAACTTTCTTACTGCTGTGCAATTTCTTAGAATTATTTCTTGTCCTCACCTTGATATTTGTAGTGTGGGTTTTTTTATTTTATTTTTTTTCTTGATAGGAGAGACTTGTATCTCTAGTATTTGGACTCCTAAAACAAAGAAAACTAAATTTTTATGAAATATATGGAGATGAAATGATTATTACTGCAAAGAACATAATTAAACAGGTAAGCCAAACACTTCTAACATACCTGACAAGCTTGCCTCAACTCCTTACAAATTGTTTTCTAAAGTAGTTAAGAACAGCTCTAATGAAGTTTTATGGTGGTTGATGGTCTCTCCTTTGGAGCAGCTGAGATTTGCAGATCCTAAGGATTTCCTGAAGCACAGAGGTCTGTTTGCAGAGAAGACCTTCTGGAAGGAGTAGGTAGCATAAGTATAGCAGATCACAGCTTTCTCTGTATAGTTACCATTGTTCTGAATTCCTTAATTTTAATTTAAGGGGTTTCTTTTCCTCTTAGCAATGGCTTTCCCAAATAGTATAGCTGTGTCATAACAACTATGTTTAAAAACAGAAAAACAAAACCACCCCCACCCCCCCAAAAAAAACACCACCAAAATCCAAAAATGCATCAACCTCCACCAACAACTCTCTAAAAACTAAACCTCTCAAGTTCTTGGTCTAAATACATAACAGAGAATCAAAAAACCTGCCAGCAGAAACAATCGAATTCCCAACAAATGCGACAGAAAACATTGCTTGCCTGAATATTAGCACAGGCACGTGATAAAAGGTGGGAAAATATCCTTGTCTTTTTGTGACAGAAAGCTGAAGTGATGAAGTGCTTGTCTGTTAAAAAAACCAAAATATTAACTTGTCTGTGTTGGTGGTGGTGTTTGCCATTTAGGGTGGTGTGTCTGTCTTCTCAAACTAAAAATCTTTATAGACAAAACCAGCTAAAACAACAAATGAACATTCTTTAGGGGAAAATGCATGGACTAGTAACTCATGTGATGGCTTTTGTTTGCAAACAAAAACTTAGACTGAGCATGTGTTGAGTACTCTTAATTTTATTAATCTTGTTTGTTTGCCTGCATATGTGAGAATATTGTGCAAGGGGTGTTTTTCTCCCCTAAAGATACATGATTATTTCAAGTGTCATGTTCTGCTGTGGTAATGAGCTGCTTTTGATTTGTATCTCAAAGGCTGGGAGATAGCTGGGTGGTGGGTTTGCCATCAGATGAAGACAGTCTTTCCTGTCCTCATAGCATAGTAAGATGTTCACAGCTGTGTTGTAAACCAAGTTGGGAACCCAGCTTTTAAAAGTTTGGGGTTTCTTGTTTAATTATTATTGTTACTGTAAGGTTTTTGTTTTAAGCTAGATTGGGATTTCCCAAACCACTTCATGTTGCAGCGCCATGGTTCTGTTCGTCTCGTTTGCAGGGTGGGTATAGATAAAGCAGGCCGATGTTGCTCGTAAATATTGTGGCAGAGTTAGAAGACAGACAGTCAATGTATGCAACTGTCCCACCACTTCTTGTAAGGACTTGGCGATGATGTGGGTCCTTTCCCACTTAACCCCAATACGATTTACATCAGGTTAAGCACTCCTGCCCCTAACTGCTTGTTCTCTCCCCACCTGAAAGTGGTGGGATGTTGGGCTGGATCATTTCCCTGCTCCCTAAAATATCAGCAGAGGGTGTGAGTGAACACTACTTTCTAGTCATGCTGTGTTACTGTAAGCCTGGAAAAACAAAGGCATACAGATGTGTGCAGCTGCCCCAGGCCTTCACATTGTGCTTAACACCAAAAAAAAAAAAAAGGCATGTATGAATAACACCAGCGTAAAACTGTGCCATCTGCCTATTGGTCTGCCTTGGCTTTTCACTTGCCTCTATCAGCACTCATGAGACTTGGTTTTCCTTTAAGTTCTTTGTTTAGTTGCATAATAGGCAGGTAGTGCTCCCAGTTTTCCTGCTTGTTCTCAGTCATAAAGCACTTCTCCCATTCTGCTGGGAATATTTGTCTTTAAGGTGTCACCTCTGCTCAGTAATAGACAAAGTTTAATCAGCTTCCAGTCTAAGCTTCTATTGAACAGGGAAAACAGACAGGATCAGAGTATTTCTGGTTTGTGCAACAGGTTTGGATTGTAGCCTATTGTCTCAACTCTTAGGGATGTTTTTCCTTAATGAAGGAAACAGTTTTCTTCCCACATCTCAAATGTGCTTCCTGTTCAAATGCATTGCTGGGCTGTTTTGGTCGGTACTGTAGCAGCTCTTTATTGCCAGGCTGGTGAAAGAGCAGAAGTTTGTAAGCACTGAACACACTGCACAGTTCGAGAATAAGGTGTGTTCTTACAAAGCTGCTGTACTGACCACCACTATTAAAAATGCAGCTAAAATCCATGTAGCTTGAGACTGCAGCCCTCAGTCACTATTTGGGTTGTACATATTCACTTAAAGGCAAGATGGGTTCATATGCTACTGACTTATTTGATCAGGTTATTGATTAGTATTTGGGAGAAAACCCCTAATTCAGTCTGAATGGAGTTGATTTGTACCTAGGGCTTACAAGTAACATGAAAAGACATCGGTGAAATCACTGTGAAACAATAGATGTCTTTGGAATGAAAATCAATTGTTAGAGACTGAGGAACTGGCCAGTTTTGTGTGCACCAGTTGAGGAGCAAGTGTCCTTTGAGGAAAGGCCACAGCGTAGCGATTAAGGTGTGGAGAAATCTAGGGACAGAGGCAGGCTGTGCCCTGGAGGGATGACGACAGACAGACAGCAAATCCCATTTCTCCTAGGAGAGCAGTTGAAACTGGCTCTGCCTTAACAGTTGAAAGCGCAGGACTGTAGGTGGGTGCTTCCACGCTTTCCTGCTGCTGTTCCTTCCAACGCAGGTTACTTTCCAAGTCCTGTATTTAAAGATGAAAAGGAAGTCAACCAATGTTTTCCAAAGTCAGTCACTTTGGAAAAGGGAAGAATATAGCTTCTGTTCTCAAGTACCTGACCAGAGAGACATTTTTGAAATGTGCTTAGCATCCATGCTCAGAAAAGTGGGTCCCTTTGGGATGAAGTCGGTGTGCCCTCCAGAGCTTAGTATGCGGTTGGGAACTTTATGATCATCTGTATTTTGCAAGTAGGTGTTTGGGGGGTGGTTTGGGGGTTTTGTTTGGGTTTTTTTGTTTGTTTGGTTTTAGAGAAACAAGAGGTTACATGGTACAAATACGTCTTTCCTTTATTATTTTACTTTTCCTTATTTAACTCAAGGATTATTGTGTATGTTATGAAACTCAGCAGCGGTTAGAAAGAAAGCTAAGATCTTTTTTTTGTTTTGTTTTTTCCCCTTTAAATTTGACAGTGTGTGGTTAATACGGTATCGCAGATAGAAGAAATAGATACAGAAGTGGTTGTTAAGTAAGTATACAGCCAGATTATATTTTTTTTTTTTTTGGTGGTTGGTGGGGATAGGAGATGGATGGTTTTTAGCATAGATAAATTTGCCATTCTAATTT
>JAVJGJ010000059.1:89334008-89369008 GCA_035590215.1 Microhierax caerulescens
TAAAGGTCGTCCAGTCCAGCCCCCTGCAGTGAGCAGGGACATCTGCAACTGGGCCAGGTTGCTCAGAGCCCCGTCCAACCTGGCCTGGAGTGTTTCCAGGGATGGGGCATCTCCAGCCTCTCTGGGCAACCTCTGCCAGTGTTTCACCACCCACACCATAAAAAACGTCTTCCTTGGATCTAGTCTGAATCGACCCTCCTTTAGTTTACAACCGTTACCCCTTGTCCTGTCACTACAGGCCCTACTAAAAAGTCTGTCCCCATCTTTTGAGCCCCCTTTAAGTACTGAAAGGCCGCAATAAGGTCTCCTTGGAGCCTTCTCTTCTCCAGGCTGAGCAATTTCAAAGTACATGAGTCCACTGCTGAATGATTGCTTATCTCATTTAGAATAAGAAATAAGATACAGGCTATCTCAGAAGCTGCATACCCTGTATCCTGATTGCTTTGGATTGGAAAGTAGTTTCTTAAAGCTGGTTATATCAAAGGCATTTTAAAATATATGATGCTTACATATTTCTTTCATTAAAAGCATGCTGTGTTTCCAAAGACTGTGAGGCTTTAGCATTAAATATGCATGAGAGTGGTTTTGGAGAGGGAGTAAAATCTGGAAAATCTCACTCCCCAGAGTCCTAACATTGATTTACCCCAAACTTAAAAGTTCTGTTTTACATAATGTCTTTGACCAGCTGTCTTTTTATGAGTTGCTTCATGATGATGCATCATTGTTCAATTAGAAACAGAGGCTGATGTCTCAGAACTACTGTGCCAGCCAACTGATATCACTGCAAAAGAGCACTTCAGGTCGAGTAGGAGCATTTGAACATGCTTTAAAGAATAAAATTTACCTATCAGATGAATGTCTTTGATAATCCATTTCAGCTCATTTGAAACTCATTATACTTAGCTCTGTGAAGCAATTGTCAGCTTCATGTTGGTGCAAATATTTGTTTCATTTCAACACACTTCTATATACAGTTTCATTGTCTTTAATCAAATAAAATGCATTCACCAAAAAAAGCCTAGATGTTCCCCCAAAATCTTCCAGCTCTTTATTTCCAGTGGGTTCTTCATCATCTTTCTGCACTCAAATGCCTAAAGGAAGAAAGAGATTTAACTTTTTGAAATGTTAGAGCATCAACTCTGAACGCTTGATCTTGCCTTAGGTTTTTTCTGCCTTCTGTGTTCCTGAATTCAAAGGAGAGTACCCGCTCTTTGTTGAGCCTTCTTAATTCCATCCAGTAGCTCCCAAATTCTCCAGTGCCTGCAGAATTCAAGGGAAATTACAGGTGTTGAGCACCTTTGTATTTTTGGTGCTATTTCTTCACAGCTGCCTTCTCTGTTTGCAGCTGCTTAGCATTCATTACATCCGTTTCGGTGGTGGTTGTTGTCTACATTCTGTGGATTTTTATACTTGCTCAAAGTTGGCCAGAATTATATAGTATAAGAAAGGAGCTTTGGAACTTTTGTCCCCTGCCAACATCTGTGTGGAGACTTCCAGTTCCACAGTAGCTGTTTCAGAGATTAAAAAGTTATACCAACAAAGCTATAAGATTTTTTCTCATATACATTAAGTACTTTGTCCGCATGCCACCCTGTGGAATGAGAATTCTTTATAACTGTCATTATGTCTATCTTCTATGTTTTACTTCTGCTTCAGATCAGTTGGTGAGTGTGTTTAATGCTATAATCTCTAGCATTAGGTAGCTTTCTATCAACATGACTGGCCTGTGTTTGATTTTTCAACATCATCAGTGCACTGAGATGACATATTTGGCTGTTTTCTCTCTTGTAGGACAGTATTGCTGTTAATAAGAATAATCCTTGAATACTGCCAGTGTGTGGATAACATTCCTTCCATCACCACTGACATGCTTACCCGCCTGTCTGATTTACTGAAGGTATGACTCCAAATGTACTGTTTGTGCTAATCAGGGGTATTCAGGGCAGACAGTATGTCTTGCTGTCTATAATGCTTCATGGGTTTTTTGAGATTTCATATAAATGATAGAAAACATATAGAAATTATTGCATTTGTTACTATGCCATAAGGCGGCCTTTTAAGCTAAGTGCGTTAAGATGTAATTTGTTGTGTGAATTAACTTCAGGAAGGCTGTCTTTCCTCTTGTTCACCTGGAATATTGGAAAACCCATCTAGTAGTGTTTGTCATAACTGCCTGTCCTTCGGGCTGGGTGTAGGATTAATGCTGCTGAAGAAAACGCAATTTGATCCCAGGTGCCACAGAAATATATCTATATTCAGGAAGGAAATGAGGCCTTGTTTTTTACAAGTTGGTAGAGGTATAGTCAGTAGAAGCATGAAAAATAGTAGGGGATGAAGCTTCTGTTGTAAAATGTGAAGATGATGAAAGACCAGGGCTGCCTTGTCATTTATTTCTCTCTAGAGAAGAGAAAAGCCGGTAAAGCACAGATATGCAAGGTAATATAAGTAAACAATAAAAAGAACACAGGAATGCACTTTAAAGCTGTCACATATATCTATATATCTATATATAATAATCTAGGCTCCAAAACCTAGCGGTTAATTTATTTCAAGGTTTTCACTTGTATCTTTGCCCACAAAGGTTATGTCAAGTATTAAAGAGTTCTGAAGACAAGCATAATCGATAAAAGATGAATAGATTCTACTCTCCAAAAGTATATTTTACATAACGTGGGGGATGGGGGAGGGGAAACACACCGCAGAAGATGGACCTTTAAATAATCTTCATGTTAGTAGATCTTGTCTGAATAACCAGATGCAGGAACACTCCTCCCTGCAGTCAATTCAGATTCATCCCCAGACCTTCCCGTTTAAAAGCACTATCCAAGCCCATCAGTCAGGCTGGGACTGGGGGTGCCCCTCTTCACCTCTCTTTCTCCAGCTGCTGCTTCATTTAGGTCTCCCAGCACCTTTTTGCAGGCGAGCAGGACAGCAGCAGATGCCTCAAACTTGGCCAGACTTGCATCTCTGTGTTACTTCACTCTCCCTACCATATCTCGTTCTAGCTCTGTGTCGTTTGTGGTTTATTCCTTAGTATCCAAACATTGTGTGCAGTCTCGTTATTGTCTTTCCTGTCTGGCAGCAAGGTGCCATCAATTGAAGACATGACAAAACCAAGTAGCAAAACTGAAAGGTCATTTATTACACTTTGAACAAAATAAGAGCCGCTCAGGGTGTCCTTGCGGGTCACTATGCTTTTTGTTTGACAACTGTCAGAGCCAGCAAGCTTTGAAGGTAGCAAGAGCTAGGCTTTATTGTGATGGAAACTGCGGCGTGTTCCCAGGTCATGAAATTCCAGGCTGTTTCGAACTACGGCTGCAGCCAGAGTGAAATGACGACACCTATGTATGGGCAGAACCACGGCTGCGGTGGCTGGGGCTGTTAGCTGGTGCGCGGAGCAGGCGTGCAGCCCCGCTGCCCGGACGCAGCAGTGCTTTCCTCCACGCAGTCACGAGGAGGGGATGTTGCTCTTTTGATGTTTCAGGCGTGCTGCATCCTCGCTGCTTTGTCTGCAACAGGCTGTCCCGTCCGGTAACTCGTGTGGATGAAAGGCAGGGGGAGAGTAGAGTGTCTTATCATCCTTTATAGAGCGTGTTTTTAATGGCCTGCCACGCAGTCAAGGAGGTGGCACTAACCTGAGCTAAATAGCTCGGAGGAGCTCAGGCTGGGTAGGGTGTATCTGGCTTTGGCTCAGAGGACCTGCTTCTGAAGTCCACCAGGAGGCAGAAGAAAAGGTCTTGCTTTTCAGGAGGAGGAGGAGATGAAGCCAGTGTCAGCCCGTTTCAGGCCAGACTTCTGTCTGAGCAGAGTAGATTGTGCCTCTCCCGGGTCAGGAGCCACACGTAGCTCAGGTTCGGTGGTGCCACTGGGTCTGGGTTGCTTTTCTGGCCCCAGATCCACCACTGGTGGCCCAGAGTGGGCGTGTGGGGTTCAATGTGTATCCTCTTTGGTCCTGAGTTTTGTGACTGACTGCAGGCAATAGCCAGAAAAATTGTTTCCTGATTTTACTCAAGGGGAAGGTTGAAATTTTGAGTTTGTTCATGTGTTATTCTGAAGTGAGACCTGTGAAGCAGGATTATGGCCCACAAAAAAAAAGGAGCCATATTTGGGAGAGATCCTCTTGTGTTGCAGACACAAGCTGCAGGGCAACCTTGTCACAATTCCCTGTGAATCCTTCTTCAGGTGTGTGAGAAAGGGTCAGGTCTCTGTAGGTTTTGCCTCTCAGTCAACAGGGTCAGTTCTGTTCAAACGTGAGCCCTGGGACTTCTGCTCTCCATTCAGTGCAGGAATCGGGGACAACAGCAATGCCTGTTCTGTCTCTATTGCATCACCCAAGCCAGTCTAGAATATCTGATGCCTCGAGCTGGGTGGGTGATGGAGCAGAATGCCAAAATAAGACAGAATATGCTAACAGGATCTGTCTTGCTGTCCAGAGACTTTGCTGGCCTGTGTACATTTAATGGTAATTTCTTTTCTCCTAGAACTAAGTTAGGAAGATTAAGTCAGGAGGCAGCCACTATACCTGGAATCCTTACAGAACTGTTCTTTGATGTGGCTTAACATCTTCTGTGTATCATTTCTTAATCTCAGTATTTTGTAGTGTTGCAGACACAGATTCAGCCACCTCAGCAGCAGTGAGTCTCAGTACTTTTAAAGTTTTCATTAGTGTCAGCAGTGGGGAAGGTCTAGAGCCGGGGCAGAAACTTGTTTTTCAACTATTTTCCATTCTGATATTACACTTGTCTACTCTACTTAGCAAAATTAGTGAGATCCTTACCCTTCACTCCATCCAAGGTCCTGGTTTGAGAAGTATGTTTTACAGATTTCTAGTACAAAGTTGTTCTTGTGTACAGCTTTCACAGCAAGGCTGAACATAGCTAGTCTCCCACCGAGAGAAGCCTCACCCAAAGGTCTCATAGAGAAGCAGAAGTTAGTCCCTGAATTGAAATCACTGAATAGCTAACTGTTTTTAATAGCAGTATTTCTGCTTCCCTGTGCTGAAATGCTGCCTCGAGTGCTTTAGCATAAGCTGAGTCAAAAAATACTACGGGCCAGAGACTACTGAGAGTGGTGAAAAAGTTCCCGTTGTCTTGCTAGTTAACAGTCGTGGACTCCTCTGTAGTGAGGAGAATGTGAAACTCTGGAGCTGGCCTTCATAATAATTGATTTAATCTTGCAAAATTCTACTGATGGTGTTTCTAAACTGTGGTTATGTGTAGTTGTTAAAAGAGCCAGCATGTGTTTTCACTATCTTTTTCTTTCTCACAGTATTTCAACTCTCGAAGTTGCCAACTAGTGCTTGGAGCTGGTGCATTGCAAGTTGTTGGTTTGAAAACAATCACTACAAAAAACCTAGGTATGGATTTCTATATTTAAAATGTCAAAGCTTGTTCTCCTGCCTGTTAAAACAAAAACACAAAAAAACTCCTAAACATTTATGATAAGCTATGTTTGTGTTGTGGTGCCATGCACAGAACACAGAGGGTGGTAAGATCTTGCAAGTTAGGGGTTAAAACATGCATAAAAACTAGTGAGTTGTCTGATTAAGGGGTGCACTAAAATCCATCAAATTCCTTTGCTGTTTACTGGATCACTTTAAATACAAAGCTTCACTGTGTTACATGAAGGGAAACATAAGAACAAATATATAGGTAACCAAGTTTTCCATGAAAATGTTTTGACCGTGGGAAGGTGTAGTTACTTTTTCAGCAGTGACTTTGGCATGCTTAGGAGCTGCTTAGTGTTCAGATCTTGAGATTGGAGGTAGTAGGTAGAGGAGTGCAGCCAAACCCCTGTCTCCCCACGCATTTCGCTGAGCTGTGCTGTCCCGTCTGCCCTGTGGTGCCGTATTCTGTAATGTCGTGTCCACATACAGCTCTTGTGGGTTAGAACTGCGCGTCAGTAATGCGCAAAATCATTTCTGTGGGTAGCTCTGAATTGAATAGTTAGTCTTTATGTGGCTAGATGTCCCGGCGCAGTCAGGTACCTTAGGGCTCTGTGTCTCTGTGCCGAGTCCAAACTATGATTTGGGCTTTAGTTTCTCATTTTCAGCGTGCAGCTATTTATTCAGCTGAGTTGCCAGCCCCAAGGTACCTGCCTGAACTGCCTTACCTGCTCTGAAAGGCTGGGGAGAACTGGGTGCCTGGTTCCGTGCTACAGAAAAGTCTGACACGCTAGTTGAGACCCCTGTTTTTAAACTGTCTCCAAATTAAGAGCCTTTGGTTGATGGGTTGAAGCAGGTATTTGAACTTGTGGTCCCCATGTTTCAGGGTGTCCTGATTACCAGCTTGCATTTCCCTTTTTGAAAGGGACTAGCTTGAGGAGGATGGGTTGGGAGGCTTCCCCCCAAGGGGCTGTGGCCATGGTGTTTGAGCAGGCACAAGTGAGCCTTGCTCCAGAGGGCTTGGCCAGCGGGTGACCGTGCTGGCACCACCATGTGTCCTGCTGCCAGCTCAGGCCCCGTCAGACACAGGAGAAGCCTGGCTTTGGGAATTGTGCCAGCACCGCAGGCAGGAGCAGACTGGGCAGCTGGCAGGGCAGGGTGCTTAGGTACACCTCCTGCAGAAGTATTGATGCCTTGAGAATGTGTGGCTGCCGAGGTGAGGTAGCTGATGAGTCGGGTCTTTTGAGATCTTCCTGATGTCTATGTGTGCTCAGGGCTCAAAATGTCAAGTAGATACTTAAAGCCTCTTGTAAAATTAGTGCCTTATCCCGCATCTTACAGAAGCTGGGTGTGAATAGCCAGGTACCAGTTTGGTGTCTTCACTGGGTGGGGTTTCCCAGTGGAAACAAATGCTTACCTCCCTTTTACCTCCCCTTCTTTTTTTTTTTTTTTTTTAATTTAATTAAAAAAGCATGTTAAATTGTGTCAGATACATTATTTCTGTTAAAAGAGTTACAGTCTCTACAAAATGACCCTTCTTGTGTAATAATTAAGTTATTTTTCTTTCCCTCTCGCTTCTGGATTTACAGCCCTTTCTTCACGTTGCCTACAGCTAATCGTACACTACATTCCTATTATCAGGGCTCATTTTGAAGCTCGACTGCAGCCGAAGCAGTTTAGCATGCTCAGGCATTTTGACCACATTACAAAGGTAATTCTTTTGGCATTTGCTAATTAAACACGAAGTTCTGCTTTTCAACTGTGCTCTGAAGAATATGAATGCCATTAGATAGTGAATAAAACCTGCTTTCTTCCATTACAGGATTATCACGACCACATAGCTGAAATTTCAGCAAAGCTTGTTGCCATAATGGATAGCTTATTTGACAAACTATTATCCAAGGTAATGATTTATGGAAATAATTATACATTCTCGAAATTGCAATTGGAGGTCTAATTATATACAGTCTAGATGTTTCAAATGGAGTCTTAACCTTTCCTAATCAGGACTTGTTTGAACTTCTTTAAACTGTATAAACACAAAGCTCTGTGCTGTACTTGTGAATGTGTTTTGTCTCTAACGTTTGCCACCTGGGTGTCATTTGCCTTCACCCCCACAAAAAAGATTGTTCGTTTACTCCTTCAGCAGTAACAGAAATGCTTTGTCTGGCCCAGATGCTCTGGTGTTTAGAAACTGAAGTGCTCTCCTACCCTCAGCAGTTTTATCCACTGACAGCGCCTGTCTGCAGCCAGGCTGAGCCAGTTCCTGTTTCCTGATTTTCCCGGCGGTGTGTCTTTGGAAGTGGGGAGCATGTACTTTCCTGCAGCTGAGGAAACAGCAAAAAACTGCTGAGGAGAAAGAGTTTTTGGAGGGGAAGGACCAGCCCATGTGTTGGGCTGCAGGCTATAGGGTGACTAGAGCCCTATGCTTAGCAGTTCCCGCTGTGTAGCAGCGTTAATAGCTGTCCCGCGAGGTGCTGGTAGTGTTTGTGTTTGAACACCGGCCGGCACAACGGCTTCGTCCTGGGCTGGATCCGCTCACTGTGACGGCTCACGGCGAACCACGCTGCCAGAGGCTGCCCCAAGGTGGGACTTTGGGCCCGCAGACCCGATGGATACAGTGCACGAGCTTTTAAAGCTTAGTGCTTTGGATCTTATGCTCTTGGGGCGGGGGCGGAGAAAGAAGCTGTTCCATGGTGGGAGAAATAAATTAGTGACAGATTTGATGATTGGCCTGGACCAACCTCTTCCGTGTAGGAAGGAGCTCATGAGAAGCACAGGCTGTGGACACGCCAATGGGGGCTGTAGTGAGGCAGCTGCAACACACAGCAATTATGTTTTCCTTGTTGTTTCTAGTACGTTGGGTTTTATTTTATGTTGTGCTGCTGCTTTTCATCTGTTTCTTTGGGCTGTCAAATGGTGTTACCTAAATTTAGGGGAGAAAAATACCAACGCATTTAAATTAGGTTTCCCCCCCCTGTTGTGTTTATACTTTCAAAAACATGTTTATGCCCTTTTCTAAAGGTGTTCTTTTGGTGTTTTTTCCCAAAAGGAAAATACCTGTTCTGTTAAGTAAGATGGCTTTTTGGTCACTTTGCCTCTTACCTCTTGAAAATAAAAAGAACAAATGCAAGAATTTAGATTATTGATATTAAGCAAGTTAGCCCCCGACAAACAAGTAACACAGTTTATGTTCTTGATGTTAGGAAGTATCCATCCCTTACTGTCCCTCCGTCTTTACATCCATCCCCGTCTCCCCTTAGCTGGCACGAGATACAACCTGAGAATATTCCCATCCTTTAGAGCTCTTAAAGGCCGAGTGGGAGCACCTGGCTCACGTGAATGCAACCCACAGGGTACAGGAGGGAAGGAGACGGTGTGTTGATTTGCCTTCGTTCCTGACAGACCCTGTAACTGGGCTCATCTTGTTCCTGAAATAATGAAATCTTGGCACTGAAAGCTGTGAAGAACATAAACCCAGGAACTTTGCAAAGGGGCATGTCAGTGCAACTGTGTCAGTGTGTGCTTTGGTTTCCATGGGTTTTGTGAGAGTCCAAATACTTCAGTGCTTTGTGGATAAAGTGGTCACCTGCTTTGAAGTGTGTAAATCTGAATGAGTAAGCAAGCGAGTTTCATAGCAGTGGGTGTCCGGCGTGCTTTGAAAACAAACATTGCACAGTCTAGAAACCTGCTTTGTACGAGAGACAGTTTGATCCCGTAGGTGGGACGTTGACCTGGCCCTTGGGTAACGTGGGCAAGTTACTTGTGCGCTTCCAGGCTGTGCTTCCCTGTGGGAGCTCTGCAGAACAGGAGCCGTCTTCACACGGTGCCACTGTGCCGAGGCTGCGCTCAGCGGGGCGTTCGGCAGCAGCACGGACAGTTCCCAGCATCTGTCTGTTAACTTTGGCAGGGAGAGAAAACAGGAGCAGGGGTATTTAACAGATACAAATTAACAAGTGAAAAAGGCGTAGGTTTTTAAAAAGGAATACATGTCCATGGAAAAAAAAAATCGTGTGATTCACTCCTGTGGGAGTTTCCTATCTTGTGACTGTTTGGATGGAGGAGCAGTAAATTTTTCTCTAATCCTTCACGGTGTTACACACTGTTGACCTTAGCTGGAGATAAAAATGGCCAGCACCTTGCAGGGCTGGAGCTCATGTTTCTTTCTGGTGCTGTGACTTTTTCCCCATCACGACAAAGAGTTTGATTTGTCTGTAGTGGTGCAAGAGCCATTGCTGCAGCTTGCAAGATACTGGAAAATTATAAATCACTGGTTGTCTAACTTGGATTGAGGCACAGTCCTGTGCGCTGTGCCGTTGTCCCACGCAGGAGGCAGCGCTCCTGGAGCAGTAAGCACTGCTCTTCTGCTACTTCTGTCAAAATCAGGTCACCGGTTTGGCTTTCCTGTAAAGACTTTCTCCAAACTCCCTGTTTCTTTTTTTTTTTTTCTGTCACACTGAGGCAAGCTTTTAGTCTTTCACAATTCAAGCTAGCATAAGAGAGAGCATCTCCTCCAATGTGCTTGTAAATAATTTAGTTATAATGATTCAGCTTTTCCACTGAATTGTGCAAGGCTCTATGGGGAAGCATCACGCTGCCGAAGGTCACCCTGCACTAGCGCAGCCTCTCCAGCAGGCAAAGAAGAGCTGGCTTCCCTGGGCCTGGCTTCGGAAGTCACGTTCAGACCTTCCCTCTCCAGGGTGAGGGCGTAAGAATTTTGTTCCCTTTGCAGCAAATCTCATGCCATCTGGTGGTTTCCAGTGTCTTTGTTCTTGGATTTCAGTCTATTTTTCAAGGTATTTTTGCAGTGAGTTTGTGCGTGGGTTTTTTGGTGTTTTTTTGAATAGCCAATATTGAGTTTTCAGGAAGTTCCATCTCCATGTACTTTCCTTCTTCAGAAATGTGGATGCATACGGTGTTGGAGAGGCAGTATTTTCTCATTAAGTACTTGAGGGGCATGTTCCTCGGAGGTAGAATTGCTCGTCTGTCATTGACTCGTGCGGATCTGAAGGAGAGGGTTAGCTAGCAGGCACCTGGCGGGCATCTCTGTGGCTGGCACGGTGGTTATTCTCTTGCAGCTGTAATTCATAGGGTAATGGAAACAGACTAAAAGTAATGAGCAGAGAGAAGTAACAGAGGTGAACAGACGAATTTGGGAAATCCGCAGATTTCATACTGCTTTGAATGTTACTGTTTGCTTATAAAGAAAAAGTGCTAAAAGACTCTGTGATGCGAGTCCTTGGCTGAGTCAGATCATGCCCAGCGACCGTTTTAATTTGTGATATGCTTAATGAATCTTGATTCATGGCATCATTAGCAACACAGGGCTTCAGATGGCTGTTGGAAACTCTCTTATATAAAACATTGTACAGTGGTGGAAAGGAGTAACTGGTTGTGGTTTTATTTCCAGTATGAAGTGAAAGCTCCTGTTCCTTCAGCATGCTTCAGGAATATCTGCAAGCAAATGGCAAAGATGCATGAAGCTATATATGATCTCCTTCCTGAGGAGCAAACTCAGGTGAATGTTATTTTTGCGATTCATGTAATACCTCCTTTGCAAATGCACATGAACTCTGTAAGAAGAGGCCAATGCTTTAGTAGGGGTGGGGGTGGGGCGGAATTTTTTGAGTCTTTGTGAAACGCACATTAAAGGGGCTGGCAGCAGTCACGCAGACAGCTCGGTCTGAATCGAAGTGCAGGGATGTGCAGGGAGAGGGATGAGACGTGAAAAGAACTGACTGATTCCAGCATTTTGAGCTGCGTTTTAATGTCTAGAGAGGCGAATCTGCAATTTGGGAATTAGTGCTGAAATTGTGCACCAATGGCAACGCTCTGGGGCTGGAGTGCAGCCCTTTTAGGGAATTCTTCTGCAGCGCTGCTCAAACTTGGTGGCTTCCGGAGGTCCCTAGATGTATTATGCAGCCAGATTGTACCAGATGTGCCTTTTCAGTATTTTGCTGCAGTCGCTGCTGCTGCAGAGTTGTAAATCTAAGGACAGGAAGGACTGATCCAGTCACTGAATACACTTCAGTTGTAGTTTTTCTTTTGCACTAAATTAAATGGTCCCTTCAAGTGTTTTTCACGCTTCCTTTTGGACAAAATACTTTAAGTGCTTCTAGTACAGGGAAAACATTTGTTAGCTTCTAGCCTTAATACAAGTTGCTAGATGTTTCAGATAACAAGAAAAATTCATGCTCCAAACAATGTGTCCTTTAAGTGCAACACATAACAACTAAGCGAGGGTGTGCGTTGTCCTGTGTGTTATAAATTGTATATGGCCAGAAAGGTTAGGGGGCCAAAGGACTGGCAGAAGGCAAAAATCACATGAATTGCAAAACCAGCACTGGAGGTTGGTAATTTAAGGTGTTGGCAGTGTGTTTCCTCTCTGTAGGCAGTGATGGAAGCACGGGGATGGTTCCTTACTGTGTTCCATGGTTTCTTCTAGATGTTGTTTTTACGAATTAACGCAAGCTACAAACTTCACCTGAAGAGGCAGCTGGCCCACCTGAACGTAGTCAATGATGGAGGACCTCTGAATGGGTATGTTTAGATACTTTTTTTGGTAATGCTTAATTTAAATAAGCAGGTTTTGTCTTCTGCAAGAAAGTTGTGATGGCAGAAGGCGGCCACTCTCCATGTTTGAGTATGTCCCATTTGGGGCTTTCTCCTAGCAGAGGACGTGACGTGTGCCTTTCCATAGTAACCAGGAATGCCATCAGCATGGTGATAGATTGGGAGCTGGGCGTTGTCCTGCTGGAGACCTGATGCAGCTTTCCTCGGTTTGTGGATTGCTTTTTCTGCCTTGGTGTGACAGCAGTAGCCACAGTTTAATTCACGAGAATTGCCTGATTCACGAAGCAGTTTTGAAACATGGATGATGACTCATAGGGCGCTAGCAAAGGAAAAATAGGAAAAAGTGGTATTTCATCTGTGCGATGGGCAGCTCCTACACAGAAATTGTTTTTACAGCAGAACTAGATTTTAATGGAGATTATGCTCACAGAGCTTTTCCCCTTTCCTGCCCCAGCCCAGCCCTCCACCACCAGCCCAGGTGAGTGGTGCCTCTCCTGGGGGGGCGTTGCTGGCTGTGCCTGGGTCCCACAGCTCCCAGGAAGGCGTACGGCCTCTCGCAGGCTGAATCCTAGTGTACGCTGGGTTGTCCCCTGAAACGGAGGGGTTTATAATCGTTCTTACCGACCTGGGCTTGCTTGTTTGCAGTGTAGTAAGGCTGTAATTCAGCCAGCCTACCCACACGCAAGAAAGCATTGTCTCAGGCTGAAGAAGCCAGAGAAGGGAGTTTACACGTTTCAAAAGTTGCTGGAATGAAGAAGAGTTCTGTTCCCGTCAGTTTATTCTTTCTTGTCCTGCCTAAGCTCATTCATCCTTGTACTCTGTGAAAGAGTTTATCTGGAATGGTTTTCTGTGCTCCTGGTGTTTTGCAAGATAACATCCAGTTACCTTTGGCACTTAGTAAGGTGTTTGTAAGCCAACAAGCTTACTGAATAGGAAGCAGGGCTGCAGCAGCCCCAGCCGGAATGAGAGCGCCCAGGGCGTGTTTGGGAGTGTTTCGCGCTTGCGTTTCTACTCCTGAACAGCGTGCTGTGCCGGCTTCCCCCTGCCCCTTTGGTTGGGGTTGATGCCTGTGGCTGGATGGCCTAAATGGGTCTCTTTTGGGTGGGAGGGTGGGGGCAGGCGCCGCTGGTGACAGCGGTGGTGTGTTTCCCAGCACAGCCATCCCTGTCGGAAGGGTCCCTCAGCTGCAGCTGGAAGCAGGAACGCCCCGAGTCTGCCGCTTTCACGGCAGCGGTTCCTTCCTTTGGACCGCAGCGCTCCGAGTGTGGGGCTGGGCTGGCTGAGAAGGGAAACATCAAACGCTGCACTTCACCTGCTCCTGCTCCAGCAGTCTTCGTTGACCTAGTTTTTAATGCACTTTTCTGATCCTCATCCTCTTATTTTAAAGTGTTTCTGTAATAGTAGTAAAAATCCAGATCTGTGAATCCTGGTTAATTTTTTTTTTTACTATGAAAACACAACTTTTATGCCTGCATCTTGCTGCTTTCCAACTAGAAACAGGATTGTCTTTCTGTCATCCCCTGATAGGTTTCAACAGTCAAGGAGGGATTTTAACTCTTAGGAATGATGGAACTGTTCTGCTGTTCCCTTGCTTTTGCATTAACCTTCTAGAATACAGAAGTTGATGTTGCAATAATTAATATACAAAGTTGCGCTGCAGTAGGGGGTCAAGTCTAGAGAAACCTGGGATTACAGCAAGAGAGCAGAAGTTTTAGGTGCCTAATTCCTGCTGAGTTTTCCAAATTTATCACTTGATCTCCCTTCCCTGTAACTAGTTTTACACCTAGTAGTAATCACGTTATGTATGATCACTGCTGTAAAGTAAACGACATCCGTAGGCGTTGAGTTTTGAACCAATACTTAAAATACCTAACCAAGGCATAGTGTTTGGACAGGCCAACCACTATAAATATAAATACCTAACCAAGGACAGTGTGTGTTGTCGTTGCGTGCCTGAGTCATAAACAAACCCTGACTGTTTCTCTGAGCACCCTGGGTGGAAGTGAGGTTCAGATGCTGATCTTGTGTGTTTCCCTGCAGACTGGTTACTTCAGATGTAGCTTTTTACACTGGAAACCTTCAAGCTCTGAAAGGCCTTAACAACTTAGACCTAAACATGGCTGAAATTTGGGAGCAGAAGAGGTGATAATCCACTGGGAGCAGTCACTTGGCTCTGACAACAGACCGACTTTCTTCTAAGCAGCGTAACGACTGTGAGGTGAATACTTAAGACCGGAGTCCAAGAAAGGACACTATTGATAGTCGGGGAAGCTAGGCTCAGAGCGAGCTGCAGGGAGTGATCGTCTCAGTGTCCTTCAGCAAGAAACAAGTGATCAGCTGTCTGTGCAATGTTTTTTCATTCTCTCTGGAAACAGACTCAGGTTTCTTTGGACCAAATCCAAAAGAACACATAGCTGTAACACAGCTGTAGTTGTCTAGAATGCTCTGTATATCTTTATATTAAAAAGATGCTTTGCATTTCTTCTAGTGCAATGAAATTCACATGGTGTCCCACCTTATTTAATGATGGTACAATATAAAAAAACCCTTGCAGTTGGAACTCTGTAGAAACTGTTTTTCTCTATGAAACTATGCTGTTCTAAAATTTATTTTTTTACAGAACTTTATATAAATAAATGTCTTTTGATTGCTTGCATATAGGATTCGGATTTGTTAGGGAGCAGTCCTGTTTCAGGGCATTTCTCACAGCTGGGCTCTGAACTGCCATCCGAAGGTACAGTTCTCTAACAGGTTGTTGGTTCACTGAAGCCATTACCCTGCAGAGCTGGGACACGGTCGTCATTAGCAGTGACAACATTAATGGTGGGCTTCTGCTGGAATCGGAAAGTAGGGAAAAGGCTGTGTGGGGACGGTCTCCTGCGGTGCCCGGCCCCAGCCAGGCACAGCTGCTGCCAGCAGGGCCAGGCCAGGGAGCGTGTCAGGACTTTAGAAGCGTGGAGCAAGCGGCGTGTACAAACTCAGAGGACACAGAAAATGGGGCGGGAAGAATTCTAGAAGTTTTTAGGCTGCTTATAAAAGGTTGTGCCATTAAGGAAGGTGCGACTGAAATTAATTTATTTCAGAGTCTTTAATACTACCTTTTAAGACTGGACGCTGCCAGTACTAAGTAAAAGTGCCTGTGTATTTCACCTCACACCTCTTTACCTAACCGTAGTCCGAGTGCCTAACCCCGTGACAATGATGTACGATGGAATGGTCTACAGTGTGTGTGTGTGCCTATGGTTTCTTCAGACAGGCATGCTTATCTGTTACCGTAACAACAGATGTCATTAATTGTCAGTCAAAATAAAGCTATAAACTCACAGTTGTTTTTAAAGACCAACTTCTTTAATGATACATACCAGTGTTATACTAAGCTTATAAAATAAAGTTGTCTGCATGTAAATACAAGAAAAACATTAAGAAATCAATAGTGATCAGGACAGGGATTTCGATTCCTGTACAAATTTAGAAATTACTCAGGAGAAGATAAATTAACATACATGGCTGTGACAATATGAACATGGGTGTAGTCAACGTGATCCATTTATTGAAAAAAGGGGGCAGATCAAGGATTAAGATATTAACAAGAGATCCAGTCTTAAATGGGATGTGAAAAAGCAAACACCACACGTGGATACTGAGGCATTTTTCTCAAGTATTAGATTCTTTGGGTGAGTTTGGAACACCAATGATTCCTGCTCTCACAATATGGAAATGGAGGTACTGGCAGCCTTACCCCAGTATCTTGATGTACAACTGGGACAGGCCATCCCAGTGTAGTCCATGGGGGTTCAAGAGGGCTATAGATCGGGAGAGTTGTGAGCACATGAAATACAGGGGTTTTAACAGCCCATTTAGCAGTAGTGAAACTTTTGGTTTTCAACTGTGCCTTCATAAAAAGCCACATGAGTAGCTAACAGTGCTGTCCCGCATGTATTGCTTCACAGCTTTATTTCTGCAGTTACAAGCAATTCAAAACTACTAAATGTTAGAGGCAAGCCTCTTAACTTCTTATCAAAGAAGATCTGTCCATCTTACCGCAAGACAAACAGTATTGCACTTCAAGGTTATATTAACTGAGTTACAGAATCTCTTTAAGGACTGAAGCATTACTTACGCACATCCATTGCGCTATGTGTCTGCTTAACCAGATAAGCAAGAGAAATTAATTTTTAAATTAATACTGCAGGGTACTGTGAAGATGACGAAGCATAGGCCCTCTGTGTACTTATATTTCTAACGCTTAAAAGGTTCTTCCATTACGAGGCTGGGGTAGCACAGCCGCCTACAGCACTGACCGTGCCCTCTCGCTGACTCAGTGGTCCAGGATCCGAAGGTTGCCGGACACGATTTTGTTCTCTAGTAGAGCTCCAGCGGGGATGTCAATTCTGTCGCCGTGATTTGCAATGATGATAACTGTTCCCTGGAGTTACAGGAAAGAAAACAAATGTTAAGAGACTTTCTATGACCTGCTGACTTGGGATGAGGGAGAGCAGCGTTGACTGGAGGACCAGCTCAGCGTCAGCTGTAACACAGACACATCCTGGGTGGGTTTAGTTGCATTGTTGCTGCATAGACTTCTTCACACACACACACACCCACCCCCCAGCAAAGGTTTTAAACAAGCAATACTGGAAACAGTATAATCACCAGCATAATAGATACTATCAGTTTACAAGCAGAGCTGATGCCTTATTCGAGACACACACTTGCTGTAAGCGTTCTTACAGTGTCTGCTTGCTTTTAGGTGGAAAAATGTTCCCCACACCGGCGTGGCACAGCTCGCCATCGCAGGCGTAAGCCTAGGAGCTGCTTCAAGTGCTGGTTGCTGCAGCCACCCCTGGCACCGATCCGTGTGCGCAGCTACCTGCCCTCGCCTACTAACAGGGCCGAGACAATGTTGTTCTTGAGCCCAAGTACGAATTGGAGAGAAACTAACTTGCTCAGCCTCAGCGTTTACTAATAAATTAAAACCCCCAGCTGATGGGAAGGGGCCTGCGGCTGCAAGGCCAGCCTGGGAGGGGAGGTGGCAGGTGCCTCGTGGAGCTGAAGGACGGAGGTGCGCGTGCTGTGCTGAACAGAGCCGTGCGGTCTGTGGTGGTCGCAAGGTTTGCAGATGAAGCTCATCTCTCCCTGGGACCGTACAGAAAGGCGGCTACAGCAGGAACACCCAGCGCTCCTTCGGAACGGTCGCTCTTCAGCCTTGGCCCCCGCAACCCTGGGGCCGGCTAAATCCCTAGGAGGGGCTCCAGGAGCTCGGGGAGCGTCAGTTACCAGGGAGCAGAGATCGGTCATGTTTACTGCAGGAGCATCCTAATTACACACTCACCTTTAATGAAACATTCTTCCCAAATGTAACATCACCTGAAACAGTGAGATGATCCAGCTCCAGCATATCTGGAATACTTTCGAACCTCCGCAGGTAATCTTGAACCTTTCAGAGAAAGGAAAGAATAGAGACAGTTTAAAATCCACCTGTGGATTAAAGACAAGCGTGGGAGCTTCCTGAAAACTCCTTTCAGGGACCTTTCAGGAATCTACATCTGACTTAATTTGAGTTGCTACTTCGAAAGCAACGTGGCGTTGTCATTTCTTTCAGCAGTAACTATGAGAAGCACAAGGGCAGTATCCTGCCAAAGCTGGGTGAGCTCCAGAGCGTGCACACAACCCCATTCACCTGCTTGTTCCCTCAAGCAACGGGGTAAAAGAGCACCCAACAGCAGTATGACATCATGCACATTGCGCAGTTTTATTCTAACAGCCTAGTAGTTATTTACCGGGAGCAAAAGGGAATTCCCAGATGGGCAGAGGTAGATAAAGTACACCTCGCTTTAACTTAATTTATTGCTACGGACTGCATTTTGATTCAAAGAGATAAAATCAAACTATAATTATAGGAGTTTACCTTTGTGAAAGAACTCCCCAGTTTCACAAGAGGCACTGTTGGAAATTCACGCTTCTCGCTCATCGTTAGAGATCCAGCATTAAGGCTATACAAATTGGACATCACAAGCAAGAGATCCGACGTGGTCTTAACAGGCAGAAAACGACTACGAGGTACGTTTATCCCCAGAGAGTTCTCAAAACTCTTAATAGCAGCACCAACTGCCGTCTCCAGCTGGATAACATTCAAGCCTCCATCCAGAGTCTGGAAGAGAAAACTCAACGTGAACACAACCAGCAGGTAAGGGCGCTCCGAACTCGAGTTGAGCATAAGTCAGCGCTCTGCGTTTACCGACAGGCTGGCTCCTTTCTGAAGGCAGCAGTCCCTGTCTAGTTACCTAGAAACAAATGCTCTTTTGAGTCCGTTTCCTCTAAAATCTTCCTAGCCGATTACCTTTGGGTTAACGATGATCTCCATGTCAATAGCGTTTTTCTCTTGCAGCCTTTTAATCGCAGACAGAGCAATCCACAAGTTATTGGTATTGAATATTTTGAATTTTGACACAGACTTGAATTCATCCACGTGTGCTTTTGGGACCTGAGCTATCTCCACGAGCCTCAACTTGTTTTCATATTGTGTAAGCGTGCCACCCTGCAAGGGTTGAAAGCAGCAGTTTTAAGTCCTGTTCATGAAATGCTAGAGAAACCCCCCCTCACCCGGATGTGCTGTTTTGTTGGCATTTAAAGTTGAACCGCAGTGAAAACATTGCTTGTGTTCAGCTACCAGGTTACTAATTATAGAGCATGTTTGAAGTACAGTTAGAACCGTCGAACGATCATGTTTCAGCACTCTTAAGACAGTTAATTCTTTTAATGAAAGTTGAGAATCTTTTGCAAGGCCCGCTGTTGTCAAAAATCACCTTCAGCGGCACTTTGCTAGGTTACAGAGCAAAATTAAATTAAATCTAGTAATTTTGTATTTGTGGCACTTACAGGAGAATCAAGAGAGTAACCTGAACTGTATTCTCACGGTGCATTTTGGTGGCTTTATAAGACCTTAATATCTAATGAATACAGAGAAAAATGGTGTTTCCTCCCCATCCTCACATTTAAAAGAGCAGAGGCACAGTACAGTTACGGCACAGATCACTGCATGCCAGAAGTATTTGATTAGTGCCATAAATACCTGACAAGCTGTCAGACCTGGACTTTGAACAAGGGGGGGGCAGGAGGGGCAGGAGCAGGGTGGCAGCCGTGCCAAGCGCCGCAGGCAGCGCACACCTCGGCAGGGTGGCAAGCAGCCTGCGCAGTGTTCAGGCAGCAGATACACAACCGCTGCATCCCACCCCGCCGCGCTCTGCTTCTGCTATCCTCAGACTTCTCCGCGACAGGCTGGAGGAGCTATGGGGGTTGTGACTCGCACCCTGCAGAAATCACTCGTGTTTTCAGGAATCAGTCAAGCCCAGGCTGTCCTCCTCTGCGGTTGCCCAGAACCTAGATCCGGTTTGTTCCATGAATCAGAACTTTATAATAAACTCGCTGATTTTGTGCACCTCAGATTAGATCACAGCTGATGTGTTAAAAGGTACCTAAAATAGCTATAGGAAGATTTAATGTATGTCTGAATTCAAGCATGGAGGAGAGACAAGAAGCTGAGATCCCCACCAGCACGCCAGCCGCTCAGACTCGCTCACACAACTGTCTCCCTCTTTACCTTCACATCCGCCCTCGTTTTGTTGGTGACTTCCATGACAAATTCACAGCGTTTTCCATTGGGTGGGTTCATAAGGTGGTTAAGAATGTAAAGGTCCACAGTGGCACCCAAGTTATCTATATTGGACACGAAAATGTACTCCTTCCCCTCTCCGATAAGGTTATCCAGCAGACCGGAGTTATAGAAACTGGCATAGATATCTCCGTGGCCGGGGGGGTACCAGCACTCCGTGTTCTCTCCTGAGTAAGACACGTCCTTGGCTATTGGAAGCAGGGTTTCCTTGTTAATCCTAGGATACCTGGGAAGACAATGGGTTGTGTTAAGCCCTCACCAGTGCTGGACTAGCAAAAAGAAAAACAAAATACAATAGTAAAGGTGCAACTACACGTGCTTTTTCACACAGCTTTTGGAGGTAATGCCTTCTAGATGAGCCTAAGCTCCCTGAATTGAAAGACCCATCTACATACTGAGCTCTTGCCGAGAAGCAACGGAATGCGATCTCTCCGTGCAGGACTTAGAGCCACAGCTCTCGGACCATGCTGTAAAGCAGCTTTCCTCGGACACGCAGGTTCGGAGCATGCCTCGGACATCATGAACCACTCAGTCTGTTCTTGGTAAGGAAGCCCACGTTCTGCCGCCCTCCTGAGCCCAGGGACCCCAAAGGCAAGTTCAGGAATGAAGTGGCCAGCACCCAGCACACCATTATTCACACATTTCTTAGAAAGTGCATCCCGCACGCGCACCTCTCCCTAGCTCTAATACATTGCCCTTGATTCTGCTTAACACCTTGTTAATGTTTCCGTCTTTCAAAGAGCCCCAAAACAGAGACTGAACATGGGTACAGAAGTCACTGTTGCTACCTCAGTGTCTCCAACTAAAACCTCACACCATTGGAATATGGAGAAATGCAAGCTAGTTTTTCCTTTCACCCCAAGTGGAGAAGTTTCTTGATACCTGCTTTGATTAAAAGTATAAATCTTCACACGGCTGTGACTGTATTTCTGCAAGATTTTCTTTGTGTCATCATCAGTGTTGAAGGAATTCATGAGAACAAGAGGAACATCGGTGTTGTAGGATTTGTTTAAATGCTGAGATGGGAAAGAAAGAGTAAATTCAGCATGTATTATTAGTTTTAACTCCCAACACCTAAAGGTCTGGGAGAAAGACATAGATAAAATGTCTTTTTAGACATTTTATAGATAAATATAAAATATTTAGATAAAACAGACTGGAAATAATAAGTGCTGAGATAAAAGAGAGATGTGCTTATGCTGAGAGAAAAGATAATAAATAGGTAAAGGAAACCAAATCCCTGTAAGTACGGTCCACATTAATGTATAATTAATCGTTATTAAATCTGCATCAACACTGAAAATTTGAAAACCATGACACCACAAAATGATTATTTTAAATTTTAGGCTACTGTTGATGCCAAAAAGCATGTTTTCCCTCAAATTACTGAAGTCTGTCAGGGTGAAGTTTGAAAACCTTCTCTGGTAAGCACTTTCGAGCCACCTTGGCAGGCTGTGAGATGGACTATAGTACCAGGAATACAGAACAAATGACATGCCACCACGTTAATAATTCAAGGATCTATAGAATGGAGCTGAAATACACAAAAGCCCATGTGCACAGCACAGGACGGGCAAAAATCAGAAAGCACAACAGCGTTCCACGACAGATGGAGTGCAGAAACCAAAGATATTTCTGTGAGGTCTAAGCTTTGTGTATCAGATCATCCTCATGCACTGTGGAGTGTTTGGGATGGTTACCCTCTGGTGGAGTTTGAGACTTCCACAGTGACCCTTCTGAGAAAGCGCCCGCAACACCAAAGGATTAGGACTGCGTTAGGTGGATAGAAATTTCAGTCTGCTATAGAACTAACAGATATGGCAGAGCCACTCCAAACAGCCACCACACTGAGGCAAAAATTGTTGGAGCTCCAGAAGCTGTGGAACAGGCACACCCAATTTCCTACTCTGATGACCATCTTAATTATATGCTGTAAGAGAAATATTCTGCATTAAAAACACCAGCTGAAATGTCCTCTCTCAACACCAGCAGCTGTTATTTTCTTTTACTTTTTTTTCTTCAGCAGAAAATGCCAGCAATCACTTCCAGCATGAGTTTTAATTTGACAAGGAGCTTGGAGCTGCTCGGAAGAACTTTGTTCTAATGCATGTAAAAAAAGCTTTTAAAAAGCTAAACTTAAACTTGCAGCTGGAGGAGTCAGAAACGAGCCCAGGAGTTAGCCGTGCCACGCCAGCTCTGATTTGATTGCTCGTGTTTCTGGACACCATCACCACGGTCCGGGTTGGTGTGCACAGGCTGCATTACACTCGTGCTAACGTGTGGAGTGGACCGCCAATTGCTTCAGCCCTTTCATGCCTATTCTTCCCAATTTCTCCACTCCAGACCTCCCTTCCCTCTCTTCTTCCTTTTGGCAAGACTCCACTGTGATGTCTCCGAAAGGGTCACACAGGAGAGGCTCAGGGTGCTTCCTCCAGCACAGAAAGAAAAGCCCATCAGAAGTTACCTCGATCTGCTGAACCGTCAGATCCAAGAAGGTGTTCTCGTTCCGCACTCCGATAAGACTTTTGGGGCCTTTACAACCCATGCTTGTGCCCAAGCCGCCATTTAGTTTCACAACCACCAGCTTGTTCAAGACAGAAGCGATGTTATCGGGCAGCCCTCTGGCCTTTATCTTCTCATAGGGCTGGATCTGTAAAAACAAACAAAAAACCCCAGCAGTCAGGTATCTGGAAGGGAATTGCTTTCTCTTACAAATCTTCAAAACTCAAGATTTGGCAATAGCACCCATGCTTATTGATGTGATTTATGACACTAAAGAACATTTGCAGAACTGAGTCTACAGTAATCTGATTTGTTACAATACAAATAACCGAATTTGTCACTACAATAACCTCTTTTCTTGAGAATTTCTATAGACTTTATGACACCAGTCACAATCGGCTTCATCCAGATGAAAAGATGGCTCTGCTCCTCCAGGTAGGGGGAACTGACTCGATGGTGAAGGCAGGTAACGAAGAAGTCGGGCCAGTTACGTCACCATGACCCTCTCCTCTCACCCTGCCGAAGGAGAGGGGGTCACCTTGTGAGCCACCCAACGCCCCTCCCCGGTAAGGTGACCCCCTTCAGTCAGGCCCCAATTTAAGGACACAGGCCCTGCATGCAGGACATGAAACTTCTTTTCCCCTAAGCAGCTTAAATTCGCAGCAGATTATTATTTTTTTTATGTATATCTATTTTGCTCTGAGGTTATCAGAAGCAACATTCTTGGCAAAAGGCTGGTTCTTTGGCTCAGTCTAAACCAATTTTTATTCCAACTACTAGTGCAATTTAATAATTCCTCTCTCCCAATAATGTGCTACAAAGTGGAAGAAAGCTCCTAGTTCTTATCCCACAATTTTCAGGATGTGTTCATCCAGCTCACATTAAGCCTTGCAGAAGTCTTCCACCTTGCTGACAGCTACATCCTACAGGTTTACAAAAAGAGCGTGGGCTGCACTAGGGGCTAGTGATGGAAAGCAAAATCAGGCTTGCAATGACAGCATGCCTTGCTCGTCCCCTCATCCAGAGCACCCAAATCAAAGAAACAGAGGTAACGATGCAAGAGTCATGTGAAAACTGTTAGAGCAAAATCAATACAGTTATCCTTTAGCCTGTCCTTCTAGAGAATTTCTTTTCAAGAAAAGCCTTGGTGTTTCAGTGCTGTGTGTATTCTAGCAGCAGGAAAATGATTTTAGTTCTGATAAGGGGCGTGTAAGATCCACAGTTGATTTCCAAAACCAAATACGTACAGAGTAGTTTCCAGAAATGTGTTTGCTTTGGGCAAGTCAGGCTGGGGTTCAAATGGAAATTCACACTGCACTGGAACAAGAGTCATATTTCTTACTCAGATGTGCGGGGGCAGAGAGCAGAGCTTGCGCAGTTCCAGCAGTTCCAGCATTCCGGTGTGTCACAGGCAGTAGATTAGAGCAGATCCCTCACATTAGGGAAATTCTGCCTTACAGAAAGCTTACGGTATGTATTTAAAGATAAGATCGCTCCACGTGCAGTTAGCATGGCTCGGGCAGTAACACAATCACTGCCATTTCACAGAGGACATAAGCAGGAACTCCTAAAGTTCCTAGAACATTTCAGGAACAGAAGTGTGCAAAAAGCAGAATCGTGCTGTGTTTTGTCAGCAACAGAGATTGTGTTCAGGCTGGGCAGGCACCTTGAACAACAACCGTTCTTCTCATTAACAAAGAGGTGATAAACACTGATTTTAATGTGCTGAAGGTACATCAGAAAGCTTAACGAACAATTCACTACCAGCAGGATCTACAGAGATGTACTCAAGAGATGCACTACTTCCCATCCACTCCCAAGGTCAGTAACGCTCTGTATTAGACTGCAGACAGGTTTAAACCATTCAGGTTTAGCTTCAGCTGGGCAGGATGCGAGTCACACCCACAACGTCCAGACACAGTCTGAACAGCCAAAAAATGATTTCAACTTTCAAGTCTCACTGCGTTCTTCTTGCATCACTCACAATACAGCTCTCCAAAAAGACAACAGTCTGCCACTCAGTCAGGGCCAGGCTGTCTCAAAACCAGTTGCTTCTGCTGAAGTGCCAACTCCCTTTTCATGCCTTCATTATCATGCCTGGAACTAGCTTATGCAGAAAGCTGAGAGTGAAATCCTGATGGAGCTGAACGGCTCCATCCAGGCCCTCCATCAGGGACTCTGTTCAGTGGATGTTCAGCTACAACATAAAACATGTAACTCAGCCTTGCTAAGTATCTCAGTTTTTTCTGGCAGAGGCACTGGAAATGACAACTTGGCAACGAAGCCCTGGATCTTGAAGGGTCCCTCATTCAGAGGATAACACATGTCAAGATCTCAAATCCAAGCAGGATTGTTGCAGCATCAGGACTGCTGGGTGCCAGCGCTATCGTCTAGCGGTTCCAGTCACGTGTAGGCACTAATACCCAGGATCACCTCGTCACCTATGAGCGTACACACCAGCATAAGAAGCGCTCCCCAGTAATAAAAATCAAATCTCGCTCTAAGGGTTTGGAGCAGCGGACTTGACAAGTGTGTGCTGATGGGGAAATACGTCAGGAACAGAAACAAGCAGGGGCGACGTGGCTTACAGATGCATGACTACAGTGTTACTCATTTGAGACACGTCTCAAAACTGTCATTTGGGATTCTTCTGAGATGACATATCTCACTTCTTCTGGTTTTGCAGACAATGTCACAGAAGTGATTTTTCAGAACAGTTTGCATGAGGCAACGTTGGGAGTTTGACTAACAGATTTCAGAAGCATACTCCTACTGCAAGGAGGTTTGCAAGAGTTTGTCAGAGACAGACAAAGTGAGCATCGGGGCTGTCATCGTGGGTAGACTGGGAAGGAATACACCCATATTAGTCAGTATGCACTTACAGAACAACAAGGAAAGACTTGCTCAGCACCAACGGATAGTTTTAGAAATGGCACCAAGTGAACCCTTAAAAGCTGTTTCTGGAGTTGAAGGTCAGGAAGATATTTTGCTTTTGAGGAAGAGCGTGACATTCATTTCTTTCCTTCATGATCCAGTTCACTGAGATGACAACCTGAGCTGCAGACCAGAATCCAGCCACTGGGGGAAAAAAGCCTCCCAACAGGCAAGCTCCTTTCACGCTCACTTTGTTTCAGATGCTCTCTTCACATCCTAGATGAGGTTTTGCATTGCTCTTCTGAAGTTAACTTGATCACTGCGGTTCTCTCTGAGGCCTCCCAGCAGGGCTTTGCTATTGCTTCCAATTCAAACAAACAGATCACTGCAATCTACATCGACAGGGTTAAATTACACTTGCCGTGTCTACACGCTTTACTGCCTCTCTCTGTTAACCGGCACTCTGACTAAGTATACCTTCTTCTCTGAAAACTGTAACAGGTCCTAACTATGCTAGGTATCGCTGTAAGCCTTTGGGCGTATGGAAGCAAAGCATCTGGAAGGAAAAAAACAAGTCAGAGGTTTACCAATATGGCATGAAATGGGTTCAATCTTCTGATATTGGAGTCTGGAGCTTACAAGTTGTTGGCCATCGGTATTAGCTGTTGCACTGAAAACATGGAAGGTCAGTGATGAAATCTCCCATTGCAGAGAAAAAACAAAGGAGTATTACAAAACAATCATTTCTGTTTCAGTGTACTGACAGGAGCCTTTACTTGTCACTAGATGCTTCAGGGAAGAACAGAAAGTTACATTCAAAGAACAAGTACAGCGGATAACACGTTAGAAGACCCACAGAAGTCTGATCAGAAATTCTGTTCCTGCATAGCACAGTCCCATGGTACTGGGCAAAAGCCCGAAACACCTTTCCAACCTAATCTGAAAGTCAGAAGTAGCTTATATAAAATAGAAAATTAAAAGACAAAGCCTATAAATGCAATAAACTATTGATGAACTTTTTTAAGCTGTTAATAAAAACCCCTCACCTCAATAACCCCACGCTCTGGCACATTTGAGTGCTTTTATTTATAGATAAGTACACGCACACGTATGTCCATATGTACTTACACACACACGCACATATATACCTAGACAGATCCTCTGAACTCTACTAGGTACCAGCTGAGGATTACACTTGCCAGAATTCTCAGTGCTTTGGACGGATCAAGCAGCAAACCAATTCTCCAGAACAATCACAGGCAAATAAACTCACAGTGGGGAGAGGAAGTCAATGTTTTCTAGGCTATGATCCTCGTAGTGCAGGATCCTCAAAAGCAGCCGAGCACCCCAGCACCATCACACCTCCTCGTAAAACAAGGTCGTCCATACAGGCAGTTATAAATCGGTTCCAAGATTACCAACTTCCCCAACAAGTCTTGTTGTGTACCAACCTCTGTGCTGGTCTAACAAGGCCAGGAGGGGAGTGCACTGTGAGGTTTTATAGCTAGGAAAAGAAAACAACTAGAACTGAACGGAAGCACTCAATCTGTGAATATTCACAGATGGATACTTGTCCCAAAGAACTCAGTGCTGCAGTCTTTATTCTGAAGCTCTTCTAAAATGATCACTCTTACCCCCTCTAAAGGCTCATACTGTTTTTACCTATACTAGCTAGACTAGTAATTCTGGTCTTCAGAAAATCAACTTTTATCTAGTAATTCCTCAAGTCATACCCCTCAGCAAAGAATAATTTGGGAGAAGTTGCCCTGCAGGTCACTTGAAAAGGGTTTCATGCAAGACACATTTCACTTTCCACAATATGTCCCCTACATGACTGACATACTAAAAAGAAGGTGGAGGCAGGAATACAAACAGGGTTTGAGAAGGGTAGGGAGATGGAACTCTTATGGTAAACGAAAAAAAAAAGAAAAGAAAAAAAAAAAGTTAAGCTTGCTCTCAGGTTTTGAGCATGCTCAACCCACCTCCTGTCAGATCAGGAAGCCTTAAATATCATCCAAGTAATCCTAAAGAAAGAGATACTTACTATGAAGTAAAGAAGGCATGGAAGGAAGTTAGTCTGTGGTTATTTTTCCCTAGCTTGCTTTTGTGACGTTTACCAAGTACGATTATTTATTTGGAGTTCGCGCTAGGAAGCAAAATTTCATTTAAAATAATGCATCCATCTCACCTGACCCGAAGTGACTTGATTTTGCAGGATTTTCACCTTTCTCTCTCTCTGTAAAAGCTGTGACATGGCTAAGGGGCACATTCAAGAACCAGCCAGGCCAGGCCATAAGGAAGCCGAGCGATACTCATTCTGATCTTGCCCTCCCCTTTCTGCCCTCTGTGACCTTAAGTTAGACCTTTGTCAAAGTTCTCTTCTAAGCACCTTGCCATGCCTGGGAATCTCCCATCAGTCTCTTTCGGTATCTTACCATAATCCTTCCATTTGACATTTGCTCCTGATGTCGTACCCGGTAATTTTCAGTCCTTTACAGAACTTGAAAGTTTTTCCATTGAAGGCGTGCAAAACTTTAAAAATAGACAATAGCTCTCCCTCTCCACAAAGCAGCCCGTTCAGTCGCATCAAATTGCTGTCATTTAATCCCAGGCTTTATCTTGACACAGGGAACAGGTTATTTCTTTCATTGTTCCAACTACCTTTTTACGTATTTAACAGGCTTATCGCTCCCCAGAGTCTCACCCCCTCTAGACTAAAAGCAACCCCCTTTTCTTCAGCCTTCCTTATAAGTCATGTTATCTAGAACTCCAATTTCTCCCCCTGGCCTCTTTCCTGAAGGTAGATTTTTATCCCCAAAGCAACACTTCATTCAGTGTTATAGTACAGAAGAGAGAGACATCACATGTTTTTGAAGTTAAAAGAAAACACTCAACCTTGGAAAAACCCTAGACTTGCTCTAAAACAGCACCGTTCTTCCAACGCTTTAGAGAGCAGCACTGCATCTGTTCTGGAAGGAACTGGACAGCCTGCCTTTCAGTTGGAAACAGAGCCTCGACTGAATCACCACAGAGGGGCTAACAGGAACCACAAATGTGTGAGGACACAGAAGTCCTGCAATATGCCAAGATCACTGCACTGGGAAATGCAAGAATTCGTACCACAACTACACCGTTAGTTACACAAGAGTCAAACGACAGCCTAAGGCCACAGATGAATCAATAGGATGAGGTTAGGTTTAATAGCAAGTATTTATTTCAGTACTAAACAGTGCTGAAAAAAATATTCAGCGCTTTCTCAGCAGCAGCTCAAGCAGCAGGTTATAAGTTACAACAACATACATGACATTAGATGAAAATTACGCCCCCTCACCCCCCCTCACCCAACTACTCAGATCCCTCGATTTTACTGAGCTGCTACAGGTTACAGAAGATGCTAAATGAGCTGTGCAACACAGCCCACTTGCCATATGTCCATTTCAAATTATTCAGCGGAACGGATTGCTGGAAACAGTCTCATCTGAGACACACAACCTTCTTTCACGGGCAGGAGGGAAATGGGAACAACAAGGGCCCTCCCTCCCCTCTAACACAAGCTACCGTTGACTCCAGAGAAGGTACCAAATGGTAAGATGGCATCTGTCCCACTTTGCTCCCCTGCTCAAAGGCGGCTAACAAAACACCACCAAAGAACCTGACACATACGTTAAGAACCCGACACAGTGCTGAGGAACACTACAACATATGTGTCAATAATTATTTTCTAGTTAGAACCCGAAGTGCTGTCCTACATGATTTTATGAAACCATAGCAGAGATATCCATTCTATGGGCAACTACATCATTTACTACAAGCAGCAATTATCAGTTCTATGTTCCTTACAGGCTGTCACTTCATCAGAACTTACCGAATCTTCTGGAGGTCTCTGAATCTTTCCCCAGTCCACAGATGGTCCCTTTTCTTGCAGGAATCTATGAAATAGTTTCTTAAATCCTTCCAGGTCCTTTTTAGTGTGCTACCAAGAAGAAATGCATTAGTTAAGGCTGGCATTTAATGCATGCCTATTCAATCACAGACACATTTCTACAGACTTGATGTACAGTCTATTCACAAGAGTAATTTTATCAGCACTGACATGCTAAAATTTAAGTAAAATTCTAAAAGGTACCAAAAGCTCATTTCCACTAAAAGCTCAAAGGTGCAAAACCAATTTGGATACCTAAAAGACAAGTCTTCAGTCAAAACCACAACCATCAGAATTTGGCCCAGTCTTTATGATAACAGCTTTACCCTCCCCTTCTGTAATCCATTAAAGATTACATAAAACCTTTAATAACTAAAGATGATTAAACACTTCATAATAACTCTTGTCACCCAGTTTATATGGAACTGAAAGTCTCCTACTGACATTGTATCCAGGCTACTCTTCCACACAGGATCAGAGCACATCCTAAAAATAAAGATCATGGTATTCTGTGATTTGTTTTCCTGTATAATATTTGCCTCAGTTTCCTGCATCTAACTTCTCACGCTCTGATTGCATCAAGCATCACGCTCCTTACCTCTAGCTCATTTGAAGTTGCAGTCGCAAGTATCTTATCGAGTTCTACTTTCATTGAATACTCCAACTCTTGTCGAATGACTTCCTGAAACTGTGAAGAGCCAGCTTGAGACATTGCTTTGCTGAAATCTTAAATAAAAATAAACACACGGGTTAAAGGAAAAAGAAGAAACCTAATAAACTCCTATAATCTAGTCTCATTTTATTACTGTGCTAGCACTCCAGGAATCTTAGAGTTTATATTCTTAGTGACTTGGGAGAAGAGACTTTAAACTGGGGCCAAAGAACAACCACCCTTCTCCCAAAGCTCAAAAAAACCAAACCAACAATACATCTCAAGAAGTGTCCAAAAATCCACAGCAGATGCTTTTTTGCTAGAGGGCCAAAGAATTCATATCCTACCGCACCAACATACTTTAGCAAGTAGAAGTGTGAAAAAGCTTCTCACTAAAAAAATTCTTTTATGTAGAACATTGTGATCAATGTTCTTCTGTTCACACAAGCAAATAAAAACATATGTTTTAATTATTTATACAGTGCGCTTTCACACAATTTTCAGTTTGTTCCAGTAAATATTCCCTTACTTTATCATATGAGTATTTTCACACTACAGCATGCATTTCAGTTACTAAGCAACTTAGAAAATTAGTCTGTCTATCACTTCAGCATTTGTTTTGCTTTTGAAAGTGATAAGCTCCATAAATGTGAAGAAGAGTAAATACACAAATGTTCCACACAGTAAAGTCCACATCGCAGAAAGAAACGGGAGATAACATGGCTTTATTCTCCAACAGAAAGCACTTGAAGGGAGTGTGTTCTCAAAAGACATTCTGAGTATGTTCTCTAAAGACCTCAGTTAATTTAATTTCTGCCAAATCCCTTGAGTAATCATTTCTCTTAACACAGAGAGTGATGTACTGCCAAATATAGCTGGATTTTAGAAACACTCTGAATACTAGTGCAAAAAGGGACAGGAGGAAACTTTACAAGTGAACAGAGCAATGCTGCCAGAAAATACTGTTAGAAGAGGAATCTGCGTTTGAAGTTTACTTATTTAGAACACGCACTAAAAGGCTATTTTATTGAGAATGTCTAAGAAAGCCAATGGCAGTGCATTTTAATACAATTTTTGTATTTTTTTTAAGCAAAATATTCCACAGCCTCAGACTCAGTGACAGTATCTAATCCTTGCTTTGAAGCCCACAGAAGCCATTTTCCTGACTGCACTGTTTTGCAGGTAGGGGAGGGGAAAAAAAAAAAAAAAAAAAAAAAAAAAAAAAAAAAAAGGCAAGTGCTGCAGTGCACACACTGTGTGTGGTGCAACACGGGGAACGCCAGCTCAAGATGAACAGTACAGCGAACAATAGGTTCTCTTTTTTAATCAAATGCTTCATTTAGTAGTAAAAGCAGGTAATAGTTGAAAGCCTGTTAGGCATTCTCTTTCCAGGTCAAATATGTAAAAACACGGACAGCGCTTCATTAGGAAGCGCCGCCTCCTACAAAAAAAGAGGAGGTCTATACCAGCTTAATACTTTCCTACCGAACTGCTACACGTACGGTCTTTTCATTCACACATTTTGGGTTGACGCGTACCGAAACACTGCTTAAACTTCCAGGGAAACAACTGCTAGGAGGTACTTTCACATGTTTGCAATCCTCCCTGCAACATGCTGTAATACAGGACTTCTGTTACAGCAACAACCGTGGCCATTTCTCACAGTCCATCAGCCTGTAAAACATCTGAACCTCCCCATATGATGCAACGCTTTTCAGAAGAAATTCTGCAAATACCAAGTATTCAACTGAGACCTTCATCCGTGCTGTGGAAACGCCGAGGCTAAGGCAGGCAGCGCCAGCTAGGCACTTTCCCAGGCTGCCATGGAAGTAGGAAAACCTTGTTCGCTCCTATCAGCCCGAAGATAAAAGCATTTAGAGATTTAAGTAACATCACAAACAAATCAAAAGAAAAACACACCATAAAAGTAAATGCATGATAATGCCCTAGTTTGGTTTTTTTAAATAATACTATAAATCCTCCACAACTTAATGAGCAAATGCTAAACACATGTGATCACCAACGTCCTCGCAGAGAAGCAAAGCAAACCTGTTGCTTTTTCCAAACACCAAGTGTCAAGCACACAGACCAGCCAGCTAGGTGGGATATTTCTTACCGAAACGCAGACCGCCCAAGCCATCAGTGCTGTCAGCTGCATCTTGCGTTGGCAACACAGAATATTTAGGCTTCACATCGACCATTTAACAACTACTGCAACCACTCGGTCTCATCGAGATTCAACATGCCAGGGCATGGTTGCTCCGGGAGAGCATTATTAGTACTATTACTATTTTGGGGAAAGGAAGGACATGGCTGGAGTCCATAAAAACATGTGTTTGCCTGGTGCAGGAAAAGCATCTATTCTGCATACCCAAGAATTTGAATACTGTTACTAAGCAGCCAAGGGAAATAACAACTCAAAAGATTTTCTGCTTTTAACGTTCCACTGCAAGGCAGAGGCTTTTAAGCATTTCTCTTAAGAGACGTCCACCAGGATTCAGACTGGTCGGGCACCTACAGCACTCTCTAAAGGCTCCCCAAAGCCAGACAACAGCAGCAGCAGCACTGCATCCACTCCAAACCAACCAACTCTGTACTGGTTGTTCCCATGTTGCTGCCCCTCGGGGGTTTTGGGAAGAAGCTGGTATTTATGCACCTCAGCATAACACCAGCAGAGAGACAACTGCAGTCCTTTAACATGAGTGCTGTTAAATTTAACAGCTCGGGTGAAGGTTGATTTCCCTGTTCACCCTAGCAGCAATGAGGAAGTAGAAAGGCCAGCGTGACTGCGTATCTGAACGCAGTTATTTCCGACAGGCAAGTAAAATTTCCAAAGGCTATAATGAAAAGCAGTTATTGTGCCTCTAAAAATCACATGAGAGGCAGGGGTGTTGGATAATTGCAGGAAGAGATTTCCATGGGTATGTGCAGCCATAAACTCCCAAATTATTTTTAAAAAGAAATGCCTATTCCAAGCTGTTTTGCAACCAGCGCCTCAGATTTCAGCCTAAGTCCACTTTTACGGGACCAGTATTCTTGAACGCGCATTTGAAGGAAGAAAAGGGTGGGATATGGTAGTGGAAGACTCTTGGGGAACCAGCCCACACAGGAAATTAGCACAGAACAGAGTGCGTGACTCAATAGCTAGGTTTCAGAAAACACTCTGCTTTGCAAAAATGACCACCCAGGATATCTTACTTCAATGTCATCCATAAAAAGTGCTTCCTCAAGTAGCGGAGAAAGGACAACTCTTTAATGGAGTTTGCGGTGGTGTCTGACGCGTGGAGATTTTCACTCAAGCCCTCCTGCCCCCACTGTTATTTCTAGCATGCTTTTGTGCTCTGCTCTCACTGCTAACGTGCCCCCTGCCCTCGCAGCATGAACTACATACAGCATAGGGCAGAGTACTTGCAGGTTTATGATACGTAACTTTATAACGGGCATACAAAAAACCAAAATATGACAAATCAGATCAATCTAATAAAAAAGTCTTCATACACTATCAGAATCAAAACCAGGGACAGAAGTCCTCAGGAAAACTGCACGAGAACAGAAGAGCAGTGACCCTTACGCAGGGGCTTGCACGTGCTTCCTTTCCGGCCATCCCTCCTCTTATTCCACATTAAAAGCAGAGAATGGGTTAAGATCGATTAGTTTGGTTCATTAATTCACTCAGAAGAGAGCTTCGCTGCCTTGGTACTCGGTACGTAAGGACCCAGCACAGAAGGGAGTCCTGGGACAAGTCAAGCAAGAAGTCCCCTCTCTCATGAAAAACCCGGGAATCTTTTGGGCTGAGGGTTATGAATTGCAGCTACCTTCACAACCCCAGTAAGTACACAGAAAGACCTACAGCAGAAAGTTATTTGGGTCCCCTTGGAGACAGACTACTTGCATAAAAATCTAGAAGGGTAGCCAGTAAGTTAAAGCATGCAGCTGAACTTTAAACACGCCATCCTTGAACTCTGTGCTGAGGGTACAGGCTGAATGCCTCAACTTCCACCAACTCCGCTGAAAGTTCAAGGCCATTTTTATCCCTGACAAGCACAACCCCCACCTCTTTAAATACCCATACTATAATGTGCAATGCTAATAAATATTACTTCGTTTGACTTCTAAAATGGAACATACCCACCCAGCCTTTACGAATGTTTTTCTTTTCCTACTACTGGGGGCAAAATATGTCAACATATGTTGGACTGAAGCATACATGAAATGAAACCTCTGCACTCGCTCTCTCCTTAGTGGAACAGATAAGCACGTCAGCCCGTGCCAACTCACAAGTTTGCAACCTAGGAAACCATTCTTGCCAGCTGCATGCACCAGGAGCTTAGGTGTTATGGTCAGACACAGCTGGGTTTCTCAGTCTGAACTCAGCTGATCCTCACGCTAAAAATATCACTTGACACTGGCAACATGTTTTAGTATGATCGGCATGATAGGAGTACTTAAAATGGCAGATACTTTTTTAAAAGCTTTTAGGATCTTCAAATCTTTGGTAATATTTTAAAAACTGGTTATGATCTTTACATAGGTTTCTTCAGCTTTCAGTTTCATAAACGTTATCACTTGCATGCAAGATGGCTACCTTCAGCAGCAGGCTGAGGTAAGGCAATGCCATTTAAAAAGAACAATTCTGAATGTATTTTTGTAAGTATTTTCACAACATGAAGGGGATTATCTTGGTAACTTTCCGAGCAGCCTGTCGAGCAGCATGGCTGTAATATTTCCCTCCTTCAGCTCTCTGCATTTCGCCCAGGTGCCACAGGGCATTTGCAGACAGCTGATGCATTTACACAGCGAGTGTTGTGCAGTCCTACACATCCACGGGATGAGCGGCAGGGATTTCCCAAAGCCCGCCAAGGCCCTCGGTTGCCTGCAACGTCCAAGTTGACACAGCGAAAGACCTGCTCGTGTTCTTCCTACAGGCAGCATCACGTTTGTCCACAGGCCTGCGGGGATTTACACCGAGGAAACCTACGGACATGGATTTCATTACAAAAAGCACACATGCACCATTAGGAATACCGGATAGGAGGGAAAGAAAATTGCCACGGCAATGCACCAAAGTCGTTTTTCTTCCCCAAAATGACCTCTTGTGGGCTGGTTCCCTGTTTTGCAATAAAGGAATCTGAAACTCAGACCACGTACGCATACGCTCACACATGCGGAGAGCAAAGGAAAGCGGCGGGAGCCCATCGGGATCGGAAAACGCCAAAATACACTCAAGCCTCTGAAAAAAAAAGTGAAGACGTTCGACCTCAGCGCTCTTCCTCCCCCAACTTTAACAGACGGCTTTAGCGAGGAGGGGAGATCTGCGCTCGCAGGACCGCCCTGGAGACTCCAGATCCCGCCTGGATCCCTGCAGCCGTGGGGAGAAGCCCCGGCGCTACAGCCGGCCCGGTTCCCCCGTGCGCCCGGCAGC
>JAVJGJ010000059.1:89377846-89395146 GCA_035590215.1 Microhierax caerulescens
AAATTAGAATGGCAAATTTATCTATGCTAAAAACCATCCATCTCCTATCCCCACCAACCACCAAAAAAAAAAAAAATCCAGCTGTATACTTAACAACTACATTCTGCTGTCTGCAATACTGTGTTAACCATGCGCTATCAAATTTAAAGAGAAAAAAAATACACCAAGAAAAATCTTAGCTTCTGTCTAACCACTGCTGAGTTTCATACATACACAATAACGTTCAAGTTAAATAAGGAAAATAAAAACAGAGGGAAGTGCTACCTGCACCGCTCAACACCGGGTTTACCTGGCAGCCCTGCCCTTGGCCATACTGGGGACCGTGCCCTGGGTTTCTGCACCAGCCCCACCTCTGCACAGGTGTCTTCCCACCAAATGTCCCGTCCAAAGAGATGACCATTTCCTGCCCCCCCCCCTCCCCTTAATTTTTCTTTTTTGCATGGTTACCCAAGCAGCTAGTTTCTGAGGAAAAGCAAAGCCTGTTCTCACAAGCCCACGCGCAGCAGTACAATGGAGCTTGTCCCAGAGAGGGAACAGCACCCTTCAGCCAATTCCTCGTCCTGCAATACTGCAAAGCCAACCAGAAGACCAACCCTAGTATGTCCAAGTGACCTTTTTTCCTCCCTGAAATGCATAAAATAAATACAAATGGTTGCATTTTATTTCTTGTGACAGTTGTGCCAAGCCAGTACCTTACTGACAGACCACCAGCCTCCTTCCCTGGCACGTGCAGGGTTACACACACCACTGCTGGGGTAAGGAACCAAGGATCACCCGTACTCGAGCATATAACAAGTTCTCCGGGCCATCTGATCTTTTCCAGGCCCCTGTGGTTTGACCAGACGAAGCGTGTCCCATGATGGGGGTGCTGCCAAGCTCCCAGGGGATGGAGCAGCCCAAAGGGCCGACGGTGAGCTCCAGGTTCTCGGCTGTGCCATGTCCCCAGCGCTGCCTTTGGGGGAGCCGGCAGAGAAACGCTGGACCCACCGGTTCGTTTTGTGTTAGTGGGCTGCAGGTTGGGCTGACAGGATGGGGAAGATCCAACAGAAAGGCCCAACTGAAGTTGCTGCATCCCAAAACTTCATGGGCTACGTGAGGCTTCCTGACAGCCACACGCCTCTCCGCAGCTGCTTCTCATAGACAAACACGTGGTGTAAAAGCCGCCTCCACGAGGTCACGCTGCGGTAATTTCACAGAGGAGGGATGAGGTGTCCTGGCAGAGATTTGGCAGGCTCTTGCTGGACCAAAAGTCAGGACGGCCTCGAGCCTGGAGCCAGAGCTCCGTGAGGATGTCCTGCCCCTGGGAGAAATTTGCCAAGACGATGTGGTCCCGTTGGACTCCCAGCACCCCTTCAGGGGCGTGTATTTAAGGAGATGGAGGAGGAAGGCAAGGAATGCCAGCTGCTAACCCATTTCGAGTAATAGGGTTGTTATCGTTGACTTGTTGCTTTCATTTTAATTTTAGCTCTTCTCATTTTAGGGGCATTCTCTGAAAATGAAGTTTATAATAGAAAGATCTTGCATTTATTGCCACAAGTGAGCATGTTTTGCATTTCTATACAAGACATCCACTGCCAGGCAATCTCCCTGGAGCCCTCGGGACATGCTCATGAGGATTTTTGTGGTGGGGCAGTGACTCCCCACAAAGCCTGCCCTGCTCTTTTACCCCTTCTCTGACGGAAACCAGTGGATTTCATCCTTTTAGTTCTTGCTGGCTCCACACCGGATTTCCCTGCTCCGTCTCTGCCAAAACAATCCTGTTTCACAGACTCTCCCTAGAAAAAGCACTTAGTAAATCCTTTCAATTAAGTCCATGTTTGCTTCCCTCCATAGTAACAGGGGGAGGAAAGACGTCAGCTGGAGCCCCTGCTAAAATGTTTTCTTCACTGTACTAAATAGTCATGGAGAAGCCAGACAAAACGTCAGAAAACAATTTATTCCTAGTGTCTGCACCGCCACATATTGCCACTGTCATCTCATTTTGGTGGCAAAGGCGGGGTCTTAGATGCATTTGGACAACATGTCACAACTGCTCAGGTTTTGCTGGTGGCACCACAAATCACCTCGGAGCCCCAGCAGTCCCCATCCTTTCCACCCAGGGAAAAAGGGAGGGAGTTAACCTTTGCCTGCAGTACTGTTCCTTGAATATGGGATAATAAAGCTGTTGGGTGATAAATCTGTCTGTTGTTTATAAATCACATTTACTGTGTTTCAGCCATTTTCAAGGAGATGCTTGCCAAAGTACAGCCCGTGCCTTTGTTGAGGTGCTGGAAGCTTCCTGAGGCTGTCGTGGGCCATCCTGGTGGGCCAGGCAGTGGCTGTAGGACACGGCACGGGCAGGGAAGGGGACTGCAGAGGGGCCAGCGAGCATCTTACACCACAGAGGGGTCTCTTCTCTGAACCAAAGCCCTACGGGAGGTCTCCAGCAAAAGTAGGTGAGACTGAGCCAAACATCTTGAGAAGACATGACAGCACCTCCCCAGAGAAGAGATTTTCCATTTCTTGATGAGGAATAGTGACTCCAAGGCTTGTGAGTCCCTCCCATGCTTGTCTGGGCTGCTGCACATGGGGCAGCCAGGGAGGGGGTGACATCTGCATCCTCTCTGCCAAGCGGCATCGTGTCCTGGGAGGGCATCAGCGCTGCCAGAGGGGGCTCAGAGGGGAGCGGTATAATATTTTTCCCATTAATCATTGATCACCACACAGTGATGTTTTCTTCAGCAGAAAGGGACGGTCCTGGTGCACACATGTTTCGGGTTTCCACAGCACTCCCGAGTGATTTGCTGCCTAATGTAGCGTGTGAATAAGAGGAGCTACAGCCCAGCCAGGCACAGAGTAGGTTTGTGCTCCAGCCTGCATCCTCCTTGGCCGGTGAAGCCTGTCTCAAGCAAATCTTCCTCATCTGGCCACAGCAGACCTTTGGCAGTTTGTAGAAAGCATTGCAAGAAGCAAGCTGTCCACACCTCCGTCACCCAAATTTGGGGGTGAGTGGCCACAAGAAAGTCCTTACAGTGGCTGTATTTGCAGGGGTAGCAACAAGGGCTAAATCCCGACATCCTGGCTAAGCTTCTTACCCAGCAGTGAAATTGTGCTTTGTAGCTGTGGGGAACGAAACATCACAAACATAAAGCCAGAACTTTCTGTCCCAGGTACATTTTCATGGTGGGTCCTAAAATTTTCAATCCTGATCAAGTTGCTACTGGGCTAGACACACAACAAGCCCAGAAGAAGTATTCCTTGCTCCAAATAGTCCCTTGTCAAGGCAAGGACAATGAGTGATTCCTAAAGATCATCACTCAGCACCTCTGAAATGGAGAGCAGGGTAGGAAATGAGGTCTCTGGATGTGACTTCTAGACAAGATGGGGCCAGTGAGAAGCTTGGGTGAGCAACCTCATGCCGGGCAGCAGAGACAGCCACAGCTACTGAAGGACAGGAGACCCCGATTGTCTCTGCTGCCTTGGACTACGCTTGGGAACATATAATGAATGCAGCGAGCTCCAAGAGCTGTATTTTGCCCCATCACCAGCTGCTAAAAGCCACCGGCATTTCCTATTCTGTAGTTGAGTTCTGATCATATGAAAGCACGTGCTTCAAAGCCAGGCTTCCCACCTCAACCATACCCGATGTCTCCAAGAGCGCTTTCCTTTGGGTTTCACTCCGGTTTCCTTAAGCTATGGGGTGAAACATGAGCAGGTTTAATCTTCTACCACATGGCTATGCCAGAGAAATCCAGACACAGCCAGAAATGTTTTACTTATCAAGCTTATCAAGGGCAATAAACTTTCTCCGCTGGAGCAGAGAGGCTTTTACAGAAGTTTGGCGATACTGGTGGAGGACTAGCTCCACAACATCGGCACTTTCTCCCTTCTGGGTCCCCAAGCTTTATCCACAGCTGTGGGAAACGACCTCACATGCCACCGAGATCAGTCTGCAGAGGGACAGCAATGGGAGCACCGCATCCCGGGCACAAGGAGCAGGCGGGAGCGAGAGGCTCTCACCGAATGCAAATTGCACAGAGGAGCCAAACCCCACAGCTTTCAGTGAAACAGCTTGGAAACCAATTCGTTAGGAAGGGCAAACCATGAGGGCCGCGGGGTTGCCAGCTGGAAGCCTCAAATAAGGAAAGCAACAAGTTGATTTACTGCTATGGCGAATGCGTTGGGCCACGTTTCTGTGTTAGTGGGGAGGGGATGATGCTGTTGCCTTTGTCAGCCGCACAGATTTGACCTGGTGCTGGGCCAGGCAGAAGCTGAAAGCGCTCTATATGGGCTGTATGCAGAGTGTGACCAAGCTAGCCTGATCTTTGGCACCTCTTGTCCGTGCATCCCCACCCTGGGTTTTAAGGCAGTGTTTGCCATTCTGACCCTTCTGGAAGTTTGGGCCTGAGAAAAAAAAAAAAAAAGAAAAAAGTAAAAAATAAAATAAGAAGTAAGTTTTTTTTCATTTAAAAGAGAAATAGGCTGAAAAAAATCAAGACCAAAAAGTCATATGGCCATGCAAGAGGTTAAACTGGCAGGTGCTGCCTCTCCAGGAGAGCTGCCCGTGCTGAGCCCAGAGCTCCAGGGGCTGCTCCGTATCCCACTGGCCCCTCGGCTGGTGGCACCTCTGCCCAGCCCAGGTGCCAGCCTGTCCTTGAGCTCTGTCCCAGTGGCAACACCAAGGTGGCTCCGCTCCAGCAGCCGCACAGCCTGGCCAAACCCTGCCTCCGGCTGCCGGGCCACCACCCTGCCTCGCCACAGCCACCGGCCCCTGCTGCGGGCGCTCGCCCTTCGCTGGCTCTGAGCACGCGGGAGCACGGTGGGGTGCTGTGGTCCCCCAGCCTGCAAGGAGCCGTACACCAGATCCTCTGGGGGAGTTGTCCCCGAGTTAGAGAGCTCCCAGAAGCTGGCGTGGCAAAGCAAGAGCTGGTTAAAGCAGCCCGCAGTGCTGCTGCAGCACCACCCCGCGAGAGCATGCAGCCCCCACGAGCCCCCTGCAGCCCCAGGTCCCCCAAGGATGTTCTACGTGGTGCTGCAGGACCGATGCTGCGGTGCCTGCACGCGGGGCTGAGCACAGCCACATCTCCACTGTTACAGACCTTTTCGTACCTGCTCAGCGTAGGGCCCAGCTGCAGAGGACTTTGCAATGAGCATTAAAATGCCAGATCCCCAAACGATCAACACCCTGAGGCTTGTGCTGCAGCTTATCAGCCTCTCGGGTCTCTCCCAGCATCCCCATCAGCCCCATCAGTGGCTTCGGTTCCCTGAACGGCTGGGAGGTGGGGACACAAAGCCACGCAGCTGGCAACGTGACAGTTTGTTGGGAAATAAGCGCAGGACTTTTTTCCTGGAGACAGGAGTTTGATGAGATGAGCTCATGAACTCAACTGAAGGCGCAGAGTAACTTCTGCCTTTTTTAGAGGCCCGGAAGACTGGAAGCTCCCATAAACTTTAATGAGATACTTCTGTAAAACCATTAGTAGAAGCTGTTGAAAAGCAAATTATAGCCATTTATGGGGACTCAAGAAACTCAGCAGCTATTCACTCAACGAGAGCTGGCAAAGCAGCCTTCCTTCCCTTCAAATTCCATAGTTCCCTTTGTCAAGAATTTCCTCTTTTCTTCTGTCAGGTTTTAATTAAATTTGCCCAGGATGGGCATATTTTCCTTCCCAAGCCACTTGTCCATGGACCAGCCTGGAGCTGGATCCAGCCAGGCAAGGAGCCTGGATCACCGACAGGGTACCGGGCACTGCGGTTCCCTGGGGAATACCGTGATCCTCAGCAAACCGAGACGTCGCTCGATGTGTCCCAACGGGCGATCTAACAGGTGGCCTCCGGGAAAGCCCGACCGCTTGGCAACTGGATCTTTTAACGCTGATGTAGAGAGGCTCCTGATCTGGTCAGAAGAGAGGTGGATATGGCTTTTGAACACAGCAAATGGCTTTTTAATGCCATTAATGAAACCTGGGGAGAGGGTAGATTTCTTAGCTGCTCAGCTCTCCTATAAAAAAAAAAAAAAAAAAAGGCACAATATATCTGAGCCTTTCCCAGACAGGAAAGCAACTCCAGTCTGTCACCCTTCACCTTCAAGCTTTTTCTACAGGGCTGGGTCATTACCGCAGCTAATTAGAGACTTCAAGCTGATTATGAGGATTGCAATAAGTGGGTTACAAAATCTCTGGGCCTGATACTCGTTAATACAAAAGCCACTTTACACTGGCCTTAAAATATGCCGGGATGATGTAAAGTGCTCTTACAGCAAATGGGATGAGTCCGTCCGCATTTGCAGGGACTGGCACACATCGCAGACCGCCACCATCTGAGGCTGATGGGGCTTCCAAAGGCCCCATCTGCCCCCCAAGTGAGGTGAAGGCATTTTTCTGCTCACAGAGAGTCAGGTCTTTCACAACGAATACAAATATAAAATTCAAGCGACTACCTGAAGAGCTGACTGATATTGATCCAATAAAAGCAAAACAAAATCTTGCTGAGCCCGTGTGCGGGTGCCTCTGGGGTTACCTCCGGACCTGAACACGTCAGTAAAACTCTGCTCTGGGTTGGTTCTGCCAGCACTTCCATGGCTGGATGCTCCCTAAACTTTTGATGTATTTTAAACTCGATACAAATGTGAAAAGAAGAGCTCCACTTTTCCATATTGGTGATACAGAGAGAGGGAACGAGCTTCCCGCGTTGTTTTAAGATGACGCAGAGGAGCAGGTATCAGCTCGCTGTCCGCGGGACAGCTTTTGAACCGAAAGCGCCAGAGATGCACGAGGGTCTGGAGGTGACTGTGTGGGAGCAAGGTGCTCCGTGCTTGCCTCGAACCAAGACGAACCACCGTCCCCCAAACGGGGAGCCCCCTCCAGCCCCAGCAGCCGGAGATCTGCTCCGGCCTCACCCACCAGGTCCTCCCAGGAGCTGCCGGCGGCTCATCCCGGGATGGAGGACCGCGCGCCCATGGCTGTAGCCTTGGCAGGGAAGGGAAGCTGCAAAGGGAACCCTTATCTCTGGGCTAAGCACAGCTCCAAAAATATGACAATAGTCATGAGACCCGTGACCCCGGTCACCCGGTGTAAGGTTACTGCCGCGGTGACATTTGGATTACAGCATCATCTATCATGGCTTTGAGTCAGCAAATAAGCACAGCCAACGGTTTAGGTTTCCCTGGGAGTAAAATAATGCAGGAAAAGCGTTTTGCTGGTGAGCGTGCTCCATCCAACCCCAGCAGCTGTGGGGCAGGGAGGGAGGGAGGGAGCTCGTGGGTTTGAACGCACGGAGGGACACGTCTGTTCACCCCGGGCAAGGTCCTGGGCAGCAGCAGCAGTGGGTGCACGTGGCAGTTTACACAAGAAGCCAAAATGCTGCAGGTATTCCTCCCACTCACTTCCCAGGGCAGACCAGTCCTCTTGTGTGCAGAGGCAGCACTGCTGCTCCAAGGTAACCTGTGAGACGTCAAAGAACGTGAAAATCCAGCCAAACCAGTATGCTCAGCTGGCGGTATCCTGAGAACAGCTCGACCCTGGCTGATGGAAACCGAGAGTCCATCTCGTCCAGCCCAGTGCCCTGCCCTTCCCCAGCACCAGCGCTACGGGCAAAGGGCAGTGCAGGAAGCCTCTGCAGTCACCTTTGCTTGTCAGCAGCTTTGAGACCTTAGGAAGGACTTTTCTCCTGCAGTGGGAGGTTCTGCTGGGGAAGGGGGCCAAGCTGCGGGATAACGCAGCAGCAGCCCCACACCTAGTGGCTTGGTGGAGGGGATGGGTCAGCGTGGATCCCTCAGTCAACAGGACTACGGCTTGGATTGCTGCCGTGGCTCTTTCAGGGGAAACGATATGTCCAGCAGGATGAAGAACCGAGAAGCAACCTGCTTCCGCATGGGGAAGAGATGCTTGTGTTAAATAAATGTATGTACGTATGTATACAAGCATTTTCTGATTTAAAGAAAGACACGTGCTTACACAGCTTTGCGATCTTGTATTAAATAAAAAAATGTAAAGATTTCTTCATGGCCCGAAAACTTCCTGCTGCCCTCATCTGCCTGGTCCAGAAGAGGTGCTGTGCCAGGATACAGAAAGGCAGAGGGAGGCAAGAGCTGGCACAGCTGGAGCACAGGAGGTTTGGGTCACCTCCTGATCGCAGCTGGTATTAAAAAAACATATCAACAGACCTTCCTGCGATCATTTCGGTGGCATGCGATTTCCCACTTTCTCTCATTCTTCCCTCACTTTTCCTTCTAGGGCCTCTCTCTGCAAACATTTCCCACTCCTAACCTGCTTTTCCCCCCAGTCTCTGTCTTCTGCCATGACAGTTTTCCTCCTGCTTTCCTTCTCTGTTTCCCTCCAGTAGCTCCATCCCCTTTCAGCTGCAATGCCTCTTCCCTCTCTGTTTCCCCTGGACCAGCTAACAGGAGGAGGGTCCTCAAGCCAGCCCTCGTCCCACGTGCATGAGGAGCATTTTGGAGCTCAGGGGGCACATCCAGGCACGCAGAAGCTTTATTCCAAAGGCTGCCTCTAGCAAGCTGGACCTCAGCTCAGCAGATCTGCTCCTCTACTTCATGAGCAGCAGCGCACTTGGCCTTCAACGCCAGCCCTCTGGCATCAGTGTGTGTGAGCAGTGGTCTCTGTGTTTGCCACAGCTGTGGTCCTCCGGGAAACGCAATTTTAGGAAGAGCTGAAAAGCCTCCCTGGTTGTCCTGCTGCTGGCTGGGTTACACCACGCAGAAGACAGAAGCTACACCAGCCCCTGCAGTGGCAGCTGGAAGGTCAGAGAAACACCAGAGCTGCAAAGTTGCCATCTAAATCCAAATCCATGCTTTTCCCACACATGGGGTGCTCAGAGCCTGATGTGGGGTTTCTTCCAAAATAAGGAGCCAGCTGCTTATTTCTGATCCAGCTCCTCCAAAGTTCGGGAGTGCTTAGATGGTTTGGAGACTCTGCACCAAACAAAACCGGAGACATATGTGAGTTAGGAAGCAGAAAACATGGAAACAGAATCTAAAATATCAGGGTTGTATCTGCCACTGTTGTAAATCCTGCAGTTCTGCTGTGATTATGTCAGCAGCACAGGGTATGGATCCCCCGTGACTTCACTGCAGCCTTTTAAAGCATCCCAGCCCACGGCGTGCCTGGTGACCTTCCTCCAAGACACCTTGAATGCAGCCAGGGGGTAAGAGTTGAAGAATGTGGATCTAACCTGCTCTTTGCCAGTTGGCCCCCAGTGCCAAAAAAAGTCTCAAATGCATGTTCCCAGCTTGGACAGGACAATTGTGAAGCAGCGTCTAACAAAAGCCTTAAGAAAAAATGCTACAGAAATACTGCAGCAGCTTCACGCTTCCCAGGGGAGGAGATGTGGGCTGCCAGCTCCCTCGCTGAGAAGATGTGTTTGCAGAATGTTGGCCCAGCCTGGACCAAAATCCCAGGAGGAAAAGTTTCAAAACCTCTACCCTGGACTAACAGCTTGGTTTTACACCAGCACGTACTAACACCACGGAGGTGGCCAGGGATATTCCCAAGCGTGGGGTCTTGATCAGCTCTGTGGGTAAACCACCAGCGTAGCCCCAGGAGCCCTGGCCAAGCCAACCAGCCCTGTCCCAAGCCGTTGCCCAGCACCTCCTCTAGCTCTGCGCTGGGCAGAGGGGTGGCTGAGCAGAGCGGGCATCTTGCATGCAGAAAAGCTCTCTGGTGCCTTTGGTGGGTGCACCAAAAGAGAAAGGCAGACCTGACCAGGACTGCCATGGAGAGAGAAGTGTGCTCTAAAAACACTCACCCACAAGTGCCGAGGTGGAGCAGAAGCAAAGTGAGAAAAGAGGCATTTTGCTCTGGCTCGTTTGTACCTATGCATCTGCTCCCATAAGCGCACCAGCACCTGGCTGAGCCGCCACGGAGGAGCCAGCGTGGAGGAAAACAAAGAAAACACTGCCCTCATAAACCCTGTATATAGCAGAGCTGCTCCTGTGAACGCACATAAATAATAGTAAACGGGCACAGAAAAAATGTCTGTGGTTGCTGGGCAAATTAATGGTCCAGCATAAGCAGCAAATATAAATTAGCCCAGGGCGCGCGCACGGGAGCGCAGCCTTTGCAGGGGCACGGGATGCTGAAGAGCTGAATGCTGGGCAAGGCGGTAGTGCTTGGTGGGAAGCGAGGTTCATGTCCTGGCGTTAGAAAAAGCTGTGCTGGGGAGGAGTCTGGCAGCGCATCGCTCCCATTAGCTCTTTCCCGTATGTGCTGGGGGGGAGCTCTGGCCAGCTGAACCTCTCCGTACCTTTTTTCAAGCATGTCATAAGGTAATGGCTTGTAATTCCTCACGCACGGCTTTCCACGGCTTCCAGGTCGATCCCATTTTGCTCTCCCGGAGCAGACCCTGGCCGTGTTCCTCCGTGGCATTTTGAGGCCAGGCTGGTCACACGACGAGATGGCTAAAAGGCACCGAAAATAGCCGGGGCTATTGAAAAGGCAGCTCTGTGCCGGGAAGGCTGCAGACAGACCTCGGGAGGGGGGGGAAAGTCGCGCTACAATCCCTGCATTGATAGCACCGCACGCTGAGAGTGCTTTTCATCGCTCGATGCGGCGGAGAGGGACAGGGCAGGGTTGCTGAGCCATGCCTCCAGCCGGTCCTGCCGGCTCCAGTGGCGCTGCTCTTCTTATACCCCTTTCAGATGGGGAGGAGAAGCCGATTCTGTGCTTTTTTTCCCCTTAAAAATACGTCTTTGTTGGGCTCGGCAGCATGCTAGGACTTCAGTGGAATATTTTCAGCGGCTGTGAGTCATCCTGCGGTTAAATAATAAACACAGCAATAAAACACTAGTACATTTTCCTAGTGCAGGAGACAGAGCATCTATTGTCATCAGTTTTGAAGAAACGCTATTCTTATATGCAGTCCCCGTCCTCCTTTACCCAGTTGTCCGTTCCCCTAATGTTTTATTGGCAGCAGATGCTAAAAATATGTCATTAGTTCTTACCATATGTTATTCTTTTGATATTCAGCAGTTGTCATTTTTTTGTGGAGTCTTGCTACAGAGAAATGAAAATTAGGTGGCCAGGGCTATTTGGTTGAAGAGATTTCCCTTCCTGTTAATCCTCCGAACAAGGGCATCAGCAAGCAACTTGATTCATACGAGCAGCTACTTGGACTAAACCCGTGTCCTGCTCTGAAAGTGAGTCCTTTGTAATCAATTCTGTCTGTTAAGCATTTGCCATCTAAACATTAAATGGTGTAATGCAAGGAAAAAAATCTGAATGCCGAGACTAATTTAAGTTTTAAGGTGCCATAGTTTTAAAACTTTTCATTGCCTGAATCGTGCATTTCCTACCAATAATTCCACCAGGATTTTTTCCTGTTAAATACAATATTTTTTTCTAGACTGGCTTGTAAACCCAGCCTACGATGGGACCTGCTGAGAGATGCACCGTTTCCAGGGGAAATGAGGGGGGTGGGCACCCCCAGCCCGCTCCGCGGCGGGGCACATCCAGCTGGTGCTAAGGACCTGTGCTGTGCTGTGCCGCTGAGGAGCAGCGATGACCCCGTCCGTGGTGTCCTGGGTCCCGGTTCAACGGCAGCACGTGTGTTCGGTTGGGGGGGGGGGGGCAGAATCTGGCCTTCCCCTGCCGTCACATGAAAAGCGAGTGCAGTGCGGTAGACGTGGTGATGTGACACCAGCTGGCGTGTGGCTTGTCGCTGCTTTTCCCGGTATAACTCAGCAAACTTCTGTCCACGCGGCTCCACATGACTTTTTTCATTAAACCGTACAGCATGTACCAAGCCCCCTGTCTTTAAGGTGACATTTCAAACCCCCGTAGCGGAGGGACAGTTGTCAGGGCTGCGATTAAAATAGATCCTTGTTTGCTGGCGTGACTTCTACTCGGCGCCCGGCAGATGCGGCAGCGGGCCCTGCCGCCTCTCCCAAAATAAGGGGTGCCCCAGATGGACGCACGGAATGTCCCACGGGGTGCTGTCAGCTCCCAGCCCACCCTGCCCTGCACCCACCCTGGCGGGCCCGACGGTGGCCCCCGAGCCCCTTCCCCTCGCCTGGGCGTGAGGGCGCGCGGGCTGCGTGCGGGAGCGGGGCGGGCACAGCCCTTCCCCCGCCATCCCTGGTGCCGTGGAAGGTGAAGCACGGTGGTTTGGCCGGAGAGCCAAGAGCAGGAGTTCGAGGTGCTGAGGCTGCCTTTGCGCGTGCCTGTGAGGTTCCGTGGCGTTTGGGGGACCACAAGGACCGGTAAGAAGCCCCAGGGGCTGACGTCCCGAGGCACGTCCATCACTTCGCTCAGCCCCCGCTAAAAATAGGGCTGAGCTGGTGCGGCTGAGCCCACGTAAGCAGCTCTAACGCGACACCTGCTCGCTGCTGGCTCCCGGGCGAGACAGGCGGGCAGAGCCCTGCCACGGTGGGTTTCCAGAGCTAACGCTGGAAGGGAAACCGTTTTCTGACGTTACTCTCCCAAACAGAGCTGGAGGGAGAAGGGGCAGCAGCTGCGGCTGCGCGTCAGGCTGGGCACCGAGACCTTGCAGGGTGCTCGCGCGTTGGCGGAGCCAAGGCAGAAAAGACAGGAGCTTTGCAGGGGGAAATGAGACAGTAACATCGTTTTGCGGCTTTCACCATCTTCCTGTAAAAGCCCTATAAGAAGCTGCAGCAGCTCTTCGCTCAACAAGAGCTGGCAAAGCTGCCTGAATCCCCAAAATGCTACAACCCAGGATGCGACCGCTTGTGTCCCCCGCCGTGGGGTGGCTTGTCCCTGAGCCGCACGCCTGGCACACAGGCTTCGTCACCACTGTCCTCCAGACATGCCCTTCTCACTCAGGCTCACTGGGACTTTGGTGGCCTCCCGATAGGGATGCGATAGCTGCCACGACCCAGCCCTCAGGAGCTCACAGCTGTCCGAGTGCCTCAGATCTCCCCGTCCTTATCTCGTCGCGTATCCCAGCTGGCCCAGCAGCTCCCTTGGAAGAGAAACGACCTATGAAAGTCCCCTCTCCCCTCTAACAAATGCCTTCCACTTGTCACCCCTCCTTCCCTAAATCCTGACGGGTCAGGCCCGGTGTGCCCGGCCGGGGCGCCGGCAGCAGTGGCGGGGGGCCCCTCTCCAAGGTGGGCGCGTGCCGGCACCGGGCACCCCGGCTGGCTCAGCCCCGGCTGATCCGCCTTTCCCAGCTGGCCAGGGATGACCACGGCTCCCTGTCACCTGGCAGCCCTGCAGAGGCCGGATAAAATAAATACAAAGCAGCTTAAGTATAGGCTGAGCAGGTTTTCTGCTCTCAGTAACCAGGAAAGTCCCCGGTTTGTCTTTGAGTCCAGCTCGACTTCAAGTGGGGCTATTGCAGAAAAAGCAAAACCCACTTCTGTAATGCTGTTTTGATGACAGCAGCTCCTGAGTTGACTCAGTTCATCTTATCAAAGGGACTTTGATAAGTTTAAGGTTTCGTCCTTGGTATCAGCAGAGCAGTGTGTGCACACTGTGATCGGAGCCAGGCTCTGCCTTCTGCCATTGCATGTGCTGGAGGGCTGGCAAACTCGGGGCATTTAAATATTAACATTTATTGCATGGCATCCACTTTGTTTTAAATCCAGCACGAGCTCTTTCTCCCAGGAATGGGGTGGTTGCGGTAAGCGGCACGACGTGGGAGCTCGCTTATTATGCACAGTGCTGGTAGTGAATAAAGCCTTCAGTCAAGCTGATTCACCCTCCCATTTTGGGTAGGGTGAATAGCTACATAAATAATGAAATCACATCTAATCTGTCCTTCCAGCTCTGGTTTAACTCTTTGAGATTGATTTGTATGCTTTTTTTTTTGATTACAGTTCTTCTTTTCTGTCTGCTTTACGACTGCTTGGGAAAAGTTTTTACGTTCCTTTGAATGAAACTCTCCGGAGAGATAGACCCAAGCCATTCCTTTTTCTCCTGCTGGTGGAATTTCCCTCAGAGCACTTGCAACGCGCTTCACCAGAGCGTCACTGGCAGTTTCATGTATAGCAAAGAAAATCTTGGATCACCTCTGAAACGGTCACTTCTTAAATGAAGCAAATTTGAGATCAAGTCATAAAAACAAATCTGGGGTCAAGTCATAAAAATCAAATTTTGGATCAAGTCATAAAAAGCAGAGCAGAAAGGGACACTGAAACAGGGAAGGCTGTGCTGAAAATCCGCCGTGCCGGCAGGCACTGGGTGCAGCCTCAGCTGAGGCCGTTCCGCCTTGCTCCTGTTTCTCCGCTCTGTTGGATGTGGATGTTGGATGGCAGCTTCAAGAGCTCGAACGTGGTGGCGATTATACAGCTACAGAGGGAGGGTGTTAAAATAGTGATTGAGAGAGAACAGACCGAACTGGATCGTGCCAATTCACCTCCCAGCCCCGTCCCCCCCGCCGTGCACAGCTAGGCAGAGGTGGGCTCGGTGTGGATTAACGGTTTGCTTCCCCCCCCCGCCCCTCACACAAAAGCAATAAATCCCCGAAAAGCCTGTGCTTGTGTACAAAAGGTGCCACGGAGGTGCCCGCCCCAGGGCGCCCGGGAGGGAAGCAGTAGCTCGGCCAAACAATTCATCTTTATAATATTGATTCTGTCACAGCGGCGTAAGTGGGGGCAAAGCCTTTAAGCCCGAGCACAAGGTGCTGCCTGCGCCCGGTGTAACGAGCCCGTGCCTTCGGGAATCGCGGGGTACGGGGGGCTGCCAGCTTCCCAGGCTGCTGGCAGCTCGGCCCCGGGGGGCTCAGATGCAACTGTTTCACTGATGGTGGCCTGAAAAACGTCACAACCTTTTGCTTTTTGCCTACTCGATCGCACGGCAGGGTATGAGTCAGGAGAAAAGGCGAGGCGCGTCCTCATTGCTCCGAGTTGCTCAGGTGCTCGAGGACACGAGCCGTCTTAGAAAAGCGCAGCTAGAACATCCGTGGGAGCAGCACGGGTGGCCTGATGCCGTTTTCTCCAGCTCGGACTCGTGTCACTCCTTGCACGGCTTTGTTGCTGCGGGTGGGGGTTCAGCTGAATGTCCGAGCAGGGCACCGCTCCGGGGCGGCTGCAGGACACCCCGCGCATCGCTCCCGGGAGAAGGAGCCGGCTGGCTGCTGCTCGCCCTCGGCACCCCTGCGCACCCAGAAGAAATTGGCCATTAGACACGGCCGGCTGGTTGTTGAAACCGTGCCCAGAAATGGAAGAAATGACTGTCCTGTGCCGCTCCAGACCCTCACCATGAGCCGTGCTGGATCCCTGCTCGGTCCAGGGAGGGATGCTGCTGCAGCGGGGTCGGGCTGGGGACAGGGACAAGACCCTTTTCCAGCACAGCAGGACCCTACACGTGCTCCTGGCTGGGCCGAGTTGGCTCAGCGGTGATGAGAGGAACATCTTCCATGGAATTTGGGGGAGATTTCACAAGCCCCGTGCCAGCTCTGCGCCCCGGGCCGTTCCCAGGCATAGGCTCTCCTGCTGTTGCTGCCTTGGTCTTGATTTTTGACCGGCAGGATTTCCTCCTAGGCCTTTCCTGCAACCCCAGTTGCTGACTTTTGCCCAGGCTTTGTCACAGCGGTGGCAATCAGAGTGGCCTGAGCAACATTCTTCCCTCTGCCTCTGCTCCTACGCTGTGATTCCAGCCCCGGCCACGCTGGCTGCCACCTGCGCGCTGCTTGTTCCCCAGTTAATCTCATTTTGGCCAACGCCAAAGCAAACACGGCAGAGGCGCCGCGTGGCACGGGCGCGGCTCCTGCCACATGTTCTCGCAGCTGTCCCGTGGCCTTCACTGGAGCTTGGTGGCCCGCCAGCTTCCTTCAAAGGAGCCCTGGGCTTGGCAGTGCTGCCGATCATCTCGCGCCTGCCCGGGCTGTGGCTTAGGTCATACGACGGATACCGTTCGCCCGACACCTCCATCCTACTTCCACCTCCCACCGGCACCTTCTGCCCGGGCTCCTCACCTGCTTTCTCCTTACCACAGGGCCGAGCCATCCTTCCTTCTCCAGTGCCCTGAATTCTCTCTATTTCTGCCCGTGTTCCCCTTCTCCCAGGCTCAGTAGCTTTTGCGATTGCCCCTCAGACCAGGCTGGCTCTCTTCCCACTCCCCTCGTTTCCACTTCATCAGCTCCTCCGACGTTGAGGTGACCTCCTCATCCTCCTGGCCCCGTTGTCTTTCTGTCGGTGTCACACATCTCCTTTCTGTGTCCCATGTCTTTGGGGTTCAGCCACTGCTTTTGTGAGCTTCAGGCTAGTGGTTCCTTTGACTCTTCTACTCGTTTTCTCCCGTCTCTTGAGATACATACCATTAACCACCATTTCTCACTAGCTTCCTTCACCTGGCTTTCAAGAAGTAGGTTAATCTGTGCTAGAGCCAGAAACACACCTTCTGAGGAGAGGAAAAAACCAGGAAAGCTCTTTTTCTCATTAAGCACACACAAAGAAGATTCTCAACCCAATCTAAAATGAAAAAAAAAAAAAAAAAGAAGACGACAACATTTTATCAGATGCAAACAAAAGCTGGTGGCATGTAATGCAAGAAGAAAAGGAAGGATTCTAAAACTGGACATGAAGGATCTCAAGACAGATAAGTTGTCTGGGCAGGACAGTGTCCACCTACTAGACAGGCAGAAGGTACCTTAAGATGAAGCTTGTGGACTAACCCGGGAACATAAAAACCTGTCCCGATGAGGAACAGTGGGTGCTACCGACAGCACGCAACGAACTGCAGATGTGGGGGAGAAGCAGCATTGATTTTGTGCCGGGCCCTGCTTTTGTCAAGGTCCATAACCAAACCCTGGTCAAAATCAATAGCGAAAGCACTTGGGAAGCCACAAGACCACTTTGATCAGGTTGCATCTCGGTGGCTTTGCGTTTCACTTTGAGGTTGCTCAGACTGTATTGGTTGACCTTTTCCAGTTCAACCTTTGTAAAAATATATCCAGGAGCTCTTTTGTGCCACGGTACCCCAACGTTTACGTTTCCAGAGGAAAAAAAAAAATAAATAAAAGCCCAGGGTAAACTTTGAGTAATGATTTGTTACTTCTTTTATTACTTCTTTTACCACTCTTCTGTTTGTTTAAGTGTGTGCCTGAGGATAGATGTGGCTCCTTTGAAGTCACTTCCCTGACCTCTCCCTGCTGCCTGTGCATCCCAGCAGCGTTGCCCACGTCACGGGCGGCGGAGCAGCGCGTAGGAGCACCGGGAGTCACGCGAACGTGTGTTTGCTCAGGTATCACTCCCATTGCCAAGAGCAATGTTACCCCAGGGTGGGTGTGGGTCTCATCACCTCCTTTGTGGACATACGAGGAGTCAGGTGGCTCCTGACATGAAGAAAGGCTACGGCACTGGCAGCAAGGGTCTGGAGTGGGGGGGGGGGGGGGGGGGGTTGGGT
>JAVJGJ010000059.1:89395246-89410779 GCA_035590215.1 Microhierax caerulescens
GCTTCTCTCGCTGACGAAGCATTTGATGATTAGTGGTTTTGATGGAGATACATAGTAGGATAAACCTTGTAGGCAATATTTCTGACTTTTTTTTCCCCTTCAGAATTCAAGCAGTTTTTCCAAGATTATCTGTGTTGATGAATGCGTCCATGAAGGGTATCGCTTGGGTGCTTCAAGAGGGAAGTGTCAGCTCCCAGAGTCTGGTGGTGCCACTGGCAGCTGGTGGCAAACTGGTCGGGGATTGGGAAGAGGAGCTGCAGTGACCGTTCGGCTCTGGGGTGCCTCTGCCCTCCCTACAGCTGATATGGGAAGGCAATTACCCTGCAGACACCAGCCAGCTCCTGCTGAACCCATCGTCAGCGATTTCCATGCCAAAAGCCGAGATAAGAGGTCACTCCCCACTCAGTGCATGGTCATGATCCAGGTTAAAAGACTCAGTTGAAAGACCAAGGACTTTCAGCGCACGTAACTCTGAGCCCTGTCTCCAAGCAGCTAGCTTCTAGGTTTGGGGAGACCCTCCAGCAGATATTTTTCGACCAGGTCTTTCCTCCTGTTGGCTTCTCTACCCTGAAAGGGAAGACACTCAGTGCTGAAGAGCATCAGCACCAGCCGGACCCTATGTCATACTGTAGAACAGCAGCCTCATTCAGTTAAGAGCAGTAAGGGTGGGGGGCCTGGTAGCGTAGAAGTGTAAATGTAGAAACTCTAAGCCACCTTTTTTTCCCCGCTCACCAAAAAGAAATTAAATCTCTGGGGTTTTCTTCCATCATCAGGGTTTCTCTGTGAACCAAAGTGAAGCATTTTGCTTCTGTGCTTGGCTGCAAAGGGAAGGGAAGGATAGCTTCGCATCACCGGGGCGCTTGCGGTTGCGTCTGTCAGGTGGCTCAGAGCTCCATGAGGAGCTATTGCTTCTGCTCTCCTCCTTGCCTGGGAGGATTTGAACTGCTCAGAGAAGTGCCCCATCACCTGCATATTTTGGGACACAAAGGGAACTTCTCCTCGTAGAAATAACCATACAGCATCAGGAACTGGTACCTCAAGACCCATTTGCCGTAATCTCCACGAGGAGTTAGACAGCCCTACACCGCCCTTTTGCTCTCTAGATCAAAAGACCGGGAACTAGGATGGAAACTTTCTCCAGCAAAACGATCACTTTTTATGAAGTTACTCTTTGGCCAAGAAGCATCATTTCTCTCAACGTAATTTCGCTTTGGTTTCGGGGCTGGGGCTGCCTGCAGGGAAGCAGCACCTCCTTGTTGCGCTACAGCCTCTGTGAAATATATAACTGTCAGTACGCCAGCTGGGAGGTGACACGTGAAATCAAACGTGAAGGTGGGAGCTAAAGGGGACAAGTCTAATCTATAATTTCTGTCAAATAACCCACTCTTCTCCTAATGATTTTTTAAGCAGCTATCGCATGCCTGTTTTGAACAAATCCCAAAATGTTGCATGAGAGATTTGGTCACCCTGAGCATCCGTCACTTTTAGATCAAGCCGACAGCCAGGAGGTTGAGGAAGCGATGGTTTCCCTTTACTTGGCACTCCTTAGCCCTCCTCAGGATACTCACGCAGTTTGGGGACCCTCAGGACAATGGCAATGTGGAGAGAGAGCTCGGAGGAGACCACCAAGACGGTGGAGGGACTGAGGCCAGTTCAGCACGAAGAGACTTCAGGGGAACCTAGATGTGGTCTTCCCAGACCTACCAGGAGGTTTCTGAGAGGGCAGAGCAGGTCCTCCCGCTGGCACACGGTAGCGGGACGTTACGGGCATGTTTCATACTTGGTATCAGAAGGAAAAAATCCCAGTGAGGGGAAGTACCGGAGCGCGTTTCCCGGAAAGGCTGTCCAGCGGGCATCCTCGCTTTCAGGACCCACCAGGGTAAAGCCCTGAGCAACCTGCTGTCGGCCTTGCTCTGGGCAGGGGTTAGACAAGGGACATCCCGAGGGCCTTTCCAGCATGGGGGTTCTACAGCTACCAGGGAAACGGGCCCAGTGCTGGAGGGTAAGTCCATGGACCACCCGCTGTTTTCAAATCCCTGAGGTTTTAAAGCACACATCTTTGAGAAATGGGCAATGAGGCCAGAGAGAAGCAAAACTAGACCAGGACACGGGCTCTTCGCTGATGGAAACTTGAAGATGAAGCTCATTGATCCAGCACCTGCTGGTATTAGGGAAAATGGTATTTTTGCTTTCTTTTCCCCTCGCTGCATTGTGTTTAAAACTCCTGCCCAGCTCAAAGATACCCCAGACACTCCTGCCACCTTCCTGGAAGACCAGCCCTCAGTACTCATCCTGCAGCACCCCCGCTTCCTTCAGGGGCTTCAGGGGGCACCGGTCCCCCCAGCACCAGCACTTGCCTGTGGCCGCAGACGTTTCTTGACGCCTGGAGCTGTGCCTGCCCTCTACCGCAGAAAGGTCCTGCTCCTGCCAGCGGATTCACCCCTTCCTGAGGCGGTAGCAGCCACAGGAGCCATGCTCTGCACCAGGGCCCTGTCCCTCTAAAATACCTGGTGGCAATGGCACAAGGGTTTGTTGCTGGCCAGCCGTGGGCAGGGGGGGTGATGCCATCAGGGTGAAGACCTGTGAAAAGCTCACTGTTGTCATGATGAGGATGAAGAAAAGGTTGGGATGACCTACAGGAAGGAAAACCTGTTTATTTTTTAGCCTGGAGAGAGGCAACATGCTATTTATTTCTGGTGCGCTTGTCATGCTGCCCTCCTGGTGGAAAGCCCATCTGTCCAAACTCTTCTCACTGCTTTCTTTAACGTGAGAGAGACTAATCATCTGGGACTGTGTGTTGTTTTTGAGATGTCTCTGCTCCCTGCACAACACCTCTTTAACTGCAAAGCCTTCACAGGCATTATTCTCACGGGCATCACATTGCATGATGGAGCCAGGCACCATGCGGGGCTCCTTACTGGCTTCATGTAGGATGAACGGGTCCAAGAAGATTCTGGAACCTCAGCCCGAGTCAACTAGAAGTGCCATCTGTGATAAACCAAGGCACCAAGGGACCGCCACACTCATAAGCTAATCTTCTGATGGTGGGAACCAGAGCAGCCACCCCCACCACCCCCCTCCTTTGCAAGAGAGGCCCCTTTCCCTCTCTCTCAGCACAACCTCAAGGTCTTTCTGTTCCCATTGTTTCTTCCTCAAAGATTTGCATCTGCATTTTTGTTAAACCAAGTTATTTATTTGCAAAAACCCAAGGATTTTTTTTTTGTTCTGCAAAGGCTTGTGTGCCCAACAGAGACTGATCTTCCCAAACACATCACTGGGTATAATACAAGGTGGTGTCTCTCCCTGCAGATTTCGCTTTGCCTATAGACTTAGGTGCTGCCTGGACATCCAAATAGAAAAATGGCAACTATTTTTGTCATTGTTTACTTTGGTTCATACGCATATTTTAAATGCATAAATAATTCAACTGAGTGCTTCTACAGGGACATTCAGAAATTACTTCCTCACCAAGGTGACCAGGTGGCCTCACAGCAAGAAAAGTTCAGAAAAGGCAAAAGCAGAGTGTGACAAGGGCTAGCTTCCCTCCACAGCCCGATGCAGCCTGTGCCTCCTCTGTCCCACGAAGGCAACCTCCAGCAGACACCTAGTGAGGCAACAGCACAAGGAGCTTGTCCACACCTCGAGCCCCCCACCTCCGCACACTACCCCTGCTTTTTTCCCCACTTTCTCTCACCATGGGCCTGAGAGCAGGACAGGTCAGCCCCGCGTTTGGCACCGAGCACCACTGTATCACCTTTGGAGAGGGCAGGCGTCTCACCGCGGCTGGACCATGGGGTTCCCTGCGCACCCCAACCTCAGCCCATGGGTGTCCTCCCGTTCGTGTTTGGTCCTAGAAACTCTTCAAACTGGCTTTTCAGCTTTCACCATTAGCGCGATTCTTTTGTGGTAGAGGCATAGGTGGTGTGGGGACCCGGAGGTCAACAGCGTGGCACAGCTAAAGCCTGTAGATTTCAAGTCTTTATCACTCACATTCACCCTGGCAGTGTCCTCACCACTCAAAGCAACTTCCAGCATTTCTAGGCGACTTAAATAAGTCATCAAGGTGCTTGCATGACTGTCTCCATGCAGAATCAAATGGAGAGATGCAGGCACTGCTTCAGTGCAACATGCAGCTGGAAACCACGAAGCTCCTTCTCCTCCAGCTCCCATGCCCTGCAGTCCTCCAGGGCACCTCACAGCCCTGTGAAATTCCCACAAAGTACCAGCGAGCTGGGATATCTCCAGCACATGATTTCTCCTGGTCCACCGCTCCTCAGGTGAAAGGAGGGAGGCTGAAGAGGGCCAGAGGAACAAGAAAAGGAGTGAGAGTCATCCAGCTGAGCTCTCCTTCCCACGTGAGGGACACCGAAGGAGGTGGAGGGAATTGGAAGGGCCGGGAACCAGGCACGCTGGCCAAAGCAACACACCAGCCAAGTGGCAAAACCCCCAAGGTGACCCAAAAGCAGGGAGCAAGAAGTGACACCACCCAAGTGAGTGCCAGGGCAGCAGCAAGGCCCTGGGGGAGAAAGGCTCTTTGTTGGCCCCGATAACTCCAGCGGTGTTTAACGCAGAAGCCCCGAGTGGCAGAGCCACTCGCAGGGTAAGCAGCGCAGAGCCAGGAGCACGTGTGGGATGACTGAAAGACGGCACTCTGCTATTAAAGCAAACAGAGCTCCGAGAGCGAGACCCTGGGAATCTGGTCGAGAGCAAAGGGATGGGAGGCTGGGGAAGGAGCAGAAGAAAGCCTTGGCAAAGCCACCTTGATGTGCTGCTTTCCCAAGGGGCTGCAAATCAAAGAGGGTTTCTTCTCAGCAGGAGAGTGAGCTGACAGCCAGCTCCTCACACCAAGCTGGTGACACCACGCCAGCAAAGTGTCCCCCTCCCAGCAGAGAGGCAGGGGCAACCCCAGCTGTCGCAGCACTCTCAAAACCAGCCAGCTGCAACAAGGCTTTTACCATCGTGTACCAGGTTAACTTCAGTAAGTAGTTAGCACCTCGCCCCAACACGGCCACCAATCCCCCACAAGGTTTCAAAGGTTCATCTACTGTCTGTGCTGTTTCTTCATCCTCTTCAGGCCAGTCCACTCTGCTTCTTGCTTCTGCTGCATCCTTCTCCTTGTCTCTCCTACCTCCAGGGCTCTCTTTCTCCTCCCTGTGCTTCCTCCCAGGTCTCCCTTCATCCAGTGCTCCTCTCCCCTACCCCTCAGAGCTATTTAACTACTCAGCAGAAACCAGCCACAGCTGCACCTTATCCACACCAGCCAACCCACCACCCCTGAAGCCAGCCCCCAGCTGTATGTTATCAATGTTAATTAACCTGCCTGCATTCCTCTACACCCAGCCAGTGACACCTTGTGACACCTTTCTGTTTTCCCAAGCAGAGAAGCTGAACATGAGCAAAACGTGTTGACTCCTACCCCTATTTGCAGGTAAACAGGTGGTTCTCATTCATTACAAGATGTTACAGGCTGGAAAACAGGGGGAAGATTGTGTGCGGCAGCTGCGGTGAAGCGTTCGGTCAGACAGCCTGGAACCAGCTCCGTGGAGCGGGGCTCGCCACGGCCATCTGGCTTGGATGCTGCCCAAAGTCACCACACACAGCCACCTCACACCTACCTGCTCGTGTGCTGACAGTCTCCTCGATGTTGCTGGTGGAGAGCCCCAGGAGCAGGAGTGGGAGGAAGAAATGAGCAGGTGATTAATTACTCAGCAATCAGTGCACACGCAGAATGCCCCGAGCTAAGCCTGGGCAGCCCCCGAGGCTTTCGCTGTCTGCCCCACGCTGCTGTGTCGGGTCGGCCGCTGCCATTGATGGGTTTGGTACAAAGCTGCCTTCAGTGGCCAAGCAGACAACAGGAGTGGGAAGCTCCAACACAAGCAGAAAACAGGAAAAGTGGGGGATGAGATCCCACAGTGGCGGAGTTCAGTCCACCGGCCTGGCCTGGCCGCCCACCGTGGCTGCGAGAGCTCGGCACTGGGGGGGCACAGCCGCTGAGCATCGCCCCGCTCCGACATCTGCCCCGTCTCAGGTTTGTTGCACATTCAGCAGGCTAGAAAGAGCATTTTGGATTTCAATATTTTATTAGCAACCTTTTTTATATTTTTATGTTATTTTACATTTTATTAGGGTGACTCTGCTCTGTCAGGTGGGACTACTCAGGGCAGGGCTTTGCCAAGGACCTCGGTTGCTCTCCCCTGCTCTGAGCAGGCAGGTTGGCCAGGCAAGGGCAGGAGCAGGGAAGTGCTCCTGGAGACCACCCAGCCTGCCGCCCTGTGTTCGGTACCCCCGCCCTCTATTCCCCCTTCACCCTCTCTGCCCAGTACGATGCTGGTCCCCAGGAGATGTGCCACATGGTCCCTTTGCACAGAGCAGCTATCACAAGGAGCACTGCTAGTCTTGGAGTCCAGCCTTACAAGCCCACAGAAGTAGCTCAGCCGCCCGCGCCCGTATTTAACCTCTCCAGCTCGGAGAGGAGAAGCGGACGGGTCAGGATTACTTGGTTTGTGGTTTGCTTGTTGATTAAGAGGTGGCTGAAGCTTTCCTGCTCCGCTTATCTCTCACGCCAGCGTCGCCTGGTCTGTGGCCACCCTGTCTTCTGCAAAGTGCTTGGAAGGAAACTCTGACCGTGCCCTTAACAGCATCCTCCAGCCGGGGCTTTCCGCTCACGTAGCGAATTCGGGCTGAAAGCAGCTGAGCGGCGAAGACGGGCGCGCTGGCCACTGCTGGCCAGGATGGCTCCCGCACAGCCAGCAGCAGAACTCGTTTCCACAATTTAGCTGGATCTCAAGAGCTCTTCCAGCTTGGGAATGGAGGAGAGGGTCACCAGCGCCCGTAGCACCAGGTGTCCAACACGGCGTGTGCCTGGAGCCGATTCTTGCCAAGAGGCCACCTCTCGGGTAGACATGTCCTCCGTTGGATGGAGGTGGGTGTCTATCCCGGGGGGGACAAGGACCAGTCAGTACCTTCCCTCCCCTGCCCGAAAGCTTCCTGGGCCCCAGCCTTGTAACTGCAGAGCTGGAAGGAGATTGGTCTATTTTCTTTTGGTCAAGTATTTAAATTCTCCAGGCTCGAAGGCTGAGGGGAAAAAAATCCTCCCAGTGTGACTCCCTCTCTACTAGCTCCATCTGGAGGCGCCAAAAAAAACCTCGAGTTGCCAAATTATTAATTTTTTTTTATTTATCTATTTATTTAGGATTTATGGCTGCCTTGGCATTGAAAACCACTAATGCCCAAAAGCATCGAGGCAGCTGCGAGTGCAGAAAGCCGCCTCTGCTGCTGTCCGACGTGCGAAGCAGAGCCAAAAGCACTATTCACCGTTCAGCTCCAGGGTCCACGTGAAAAACACTTCACTTGACAACATCCCGGGATAAGCACCAGCATCACAGATTATTCTTACCTATATAGTCCCAGCAGGGCTACACACGCTGCCCCTTCCAAAGGAGGGGTTACGCAGGGCAGTCCTGGTGCGCACACTTGGCAGCCCGAGGTGAAGAAAGCTTCTCCAAACGTCTTACCCCAGAGTCTAATAGAGGAAGGTGGGGAGGGCAGGGGCCGTGGCAGCCCCGCGCTCCCCCCCCACCTCTGCCGGGAGCCGGCCGGCCCGGGCAGCCGCAGCCCCTGCCCCACCGGCCCCCAAGCCCGGGGAAAGCTGCCCGGCACCTTTCCGTGCCATTTGAAGGCTGAAAACGCATCGTGACTGTTGGCCAGGGATGGGCCAGGGAGGGCGGCACAGGGAGAGAATTCGGAGGGGACCTCCTGTTGGGGGATGGTAATTTTGCACAGGATAATGACCCCAAAAGCTGGATGTGACTGCCCGGCTAGCGCAGCACCAGGGTGGTACCGAGCGTGCCCAGGGCGCTGCCGAGGCAGATGTCCTCCTGCCTGACGGCTGCTCAGGGGGGGCAGGACACCGACAAATCTATTTTTTCCTCCCCCAGCTGATAGCGAGCCTGTGCTGGAAGCTCTTGCCAAACCGGGCTGCTGCTCTTGAACCCTGAGTCTGCAAACAGCCGGGAGGTGACATGTCTGTTAGTTGGAACTATTTTAGGAAACTGCTCTTTTTCAGTCATGAAACACATGAAAGGCCCGATGGCAAAATTTGGATACGGCAAAATTCCATCTTAAAACCATCCAGACCTGCCTGCTTATCTTTTCCTATAATGGTGCAATTACTGCGTGTGACTGGGACCGTCCCCCCCGTCCCCCGCTGCCTGGCCCTTGTTCCAGCACGGACTGCGGGCTGTCCCCGCTGCCTGCCCGGCCCTCCTGTGCCACTCGGCTTGTGGCTTACTGGTGAGGCTGCTGGGGTCATGCTGGAACTGCCACTCTTTGTACAGCTGCTGCGCAGCCACTGGCCGCAGGCGAGCTCCTTGCTGGGACCCCCGCGCCCGGCCCACCGCAGCCGCTGGAACACGTGTGTATCTGCCAGACGGGCACTTGCAGCCGTGATAAAGGAGCAGCTTTGCAGCCCTTCACCTCTTGCTCCCTGCTGAGCTGGTTTCCCTGGTTTCCAGCCCCACAGACCCGTGTATTCTCACTCGTGTGACATGTGCTGCCCTTCTCCAGCCCCGGGCCGGCCGGGCGCGACGGGCATTGCTCGTGCACATCCCTGTGCCGCCACGGATGTCTGCACAGCACAGCCGTGCCCGCCACGGCTTACGTCTCCTTTGGAGTCTGTCTCCCTTTTAATATCAGGAAGAAATGTTAACATTGCCTTTTAGGAGTGGGGGGTTTTAATATAGAAAACATAGAGATCATTTGAGGGAGTAAGTCTCTCCTGCAACCTCCTTGCTGGGGAATAAACCTCATCCTTCCCCAGCTCCCCTGGCTTTTGGACCTTTTTGGACTCGCTCTGAGTTCAGCTTCACAGAGCTCTTCAGGAACCTGCCCTCAAGAAAGCGTTGGGGTTTTTTCCCCAGAACTGGAAGTCTGGGAACCCCCTGCACGTGGCCTCGCTCCTGCTGAGGAAGCGGCTCATCCTCTGCTCCAAACCCTGCAGAGAGCCCGCTGGCCCTGGGGCTCGCCACCCCGCTGGCCCTGGGGCTCACCATCCTGCTGGCCATGCTGGCCCTGGGGCTTGCCACCCCGCTAGCCCTGAGGCTCGCCGCCCCGCTGACCCGCTAGCCCTGGGGCTCGCCGCCCTGCTGGCCATACTGGCCCTGGGGCTCGCCGCCCCGCTGACCTGCTGGCCCTGGGGCTCACTGCCCCGCTGGCCCTGGGGCTTGCCGCCCCGCTAGCCCTGGGGCTCGCCACCCCACTGGCCCTGGGGCTCGCCGCCCCGCTAGCCCTGGGGCTCACTGCCCCGCTGGCCCTGGGGCTCACCACCCCGCTGGCCCTGGGGCTCGCTGTCCCGCTGGCCACGCTGCCTGCGCGAGGGACTCGCTGGGGCCGTGCGGGGCAGCGCTTACAGCCGCACACAACTGCAGCTCGCTGCTTCTCCCGAAAGCCTCCACTGCTGTTGCTTGGCTGGTTCTTACACAGCCAGACTATCAGGCCTGTGTCAGTGGGCTTTCGGCAGGGGTTCGGTTTGCTTCCAAAATAACTGCCATGCTGGTTTGTTAGTGGCTTCCTAAATCCTCCACCTCAAGCTTAGCTGGATTCTGATCCTACTGGCTCACAATGACGTAATAACATTTTTCATTAGGGTCACATCAACCAAGGTGTGTTCTCGGTCTCATTTTAAAACTACTCAAGCCGCTCGTGTTTGTCGAGAAACAGTCATGAATGCAGAAGCCAAACTGAATGCATGAATGCATCCGTGAAAATGTCACCACAGAGGGCTATGTTGGATCCCTGGACAGCACAAATCTGTGGCTTTACAGATGCTGATTTCATTTAAAAAATAGACCCCAAAGTCTAGCAAACTGAAATGCCTATTTTCTCAGCCTTTGCCATAGCTTTGGTACGTGCCCCATGGCAGGTACGTGTCCGGCTGCTGCTGGACAGCCCGGCGCTGGAGGGTGCCCAGCTCAGCCCAGCAGCGCAGTGAAGCCACCCTGGGCTGCCAGGTTGCAATTACCTGCTCGGGAACAACCTGGCCGCTCCGCTGCTGCCGACAGATGGAAGCTCCCCTTCGCCCCAGGGATTACCGCTTGCCTGCTACAATAAAATCTCGCACAGCTGATGTGTGCAGCTTAACGCTAGCCACGAAGGTCTTGGCTGGCAAGAAGGGTCAGGTGGCTCCTTTGAACTCCAGAGAGGTTTTCCATCATGCCCAAGCACGCGTGTGGGCGCACACACTGCATGTATCAGTGCCATCTGCCGGGAAGGCAGCCGTCACCTCCTCCCGTCACTGAGATCCTCTGTCCCAGCGTTGCTCTTCAGCTGCAGCATGGATCAAGAGGGAGCAGGACCACAGGAGTGCCATTGCCTGAATTTGGGGCTTTCAGCCACGGAAAAGTCCTGAGTGGCCACGGATTTGTTCATGCAGCATTCCTCGGGAGTCAACAAACGCTCGGAGCCTCAAATATGAGTTGGCTTGAGTTGAGCTTTTAATGCATTTAAACATCAAATTGCTCCCGGGCCAACGATGACCATGTTTCCTCAGAGGAAGCAGGCAAAGGTCTCTGCGCAAACCTTGTATCGTCTAGCTACAGACCCCTTGGTCGTTGTGGTTAGCTGACTCAAAAAAAACCAAAAGCACCTGTGCAATTAAACCTTTAGTAATAAATTAATATGCACAATTAAAGATCCAGTAAAACCAAAACAATGGGCTCGTTTCTGGCTACGCTGAAGACTGCATCCCTGCCTATTAATTTCTCGTTTACCTGCAGTTACAGTATTTAATTTTAAGCAGCTGGTTGCTCAGCCTCTGTTCTGATACGATAGAGCATTTGTCACGTTCCTCTCCAAAGCTGGCACTCAAGAAGTTGTTGGAATGTTTTTTAAAAAATACCTTTGTATTTGAACACAAAATATCTGCATTTTCAGTTGTAAGTAGTTATATTTTTGGAAGTTCCTCTTTCATTACAACCGAGCTGTAGTTATCCTCTAAGATTTGCTATTTGGAATTAAAAATGTGTCTACAAATGTAAAAAAGTCCCCAAACCACAGGAAATAAGGAGGGGAAAAAGTAGAAAGAAAAAAATAAAGTAATTCTAATAAGCTCTTCCAGGACAACTTTCCAGTGTTCTGTACATCTGGTGCTCCGAAAGCATGCTGCAGCTGCTTTGCTTGCCAGAGAAGTTCTCCTGACTTCCCTCGTGCAAAGTGAGATTCAAATCCTGTTGATTCGATACGACATGATGCCTTATAAACATGCCCAGGGGGCAGAGCTCTGTGGTGAGCATCAGCATAATGTTGATTTAGATTCATTTGCAAGAGCTGGAGTTTCCAGCTTCACCTGCAGTCACTGTGAAAAACAACAGAAACAGTCGCAGTAGGAGAACGACAAGGCGAGACAAACCTGAAATCAGTTTGTTGTTCATTTGGGGAAAAGCTTTGTTTCCTCTCTCCCTCAGAAGAGTTCTTGCTGGGAATGGAAAGCTGTCAAGAAAGCATGAAGAGATCAGCTTAGCAGCCCCGCTTGCACAGCTTTCACCGGCACGACAGGAGGATTTGAGATCTGCATTTTCCAGGCGCTCTGGGACAAAGGCTGAACAGGTCCCAGTCATCCCTGGGAGCCTTTCCACCGACAGCCCCAGCCAGGAACCCTGATGGTCTCAGCTGCTCTATTGCAAAGCTTTACAGAAGCGGATCTGATGATACACATCTTAATTTCCCCCAGGATTCATTTCTCAAAGAATGCCTGTATGTACGTACTCACACAGGAGCTGCTGTTCGAAGTCCTTCTGTTCTCTTGGGGACATGACCAGCAAGTAAAAAGTGATGTGAGATTCCTTCCTGCGCAGAAAGTTTGTATGTGCTGAAAGTACGCTCGTCACCAACTGCAGCGCAGCTTTTCATAGGTATGTGTGACGAGTTGGTCAAAAGATGCAGCTGGTGCGAACACACTCCCTGGCTTGCAGTCACCTGGGTCAGAAATCTGTCAGTGCAAACGCCTGCAGGGCTGACCTGGCCCAGGGATGGAGCTTCCACCTCTCCCGTTGCTTCAGTATTGGATCACCCTCGGATGTGATAGACCAGTTTGTGGTGTTCCAACTTGTGTCTGCCGCCTCCTGACCTTCCACTGCGTGCCACTGAGCCCTGCTTTTTCTGTGCCCTCCCCTTAGGCGACCATGGACAAGATCTCTCCCGTGCACTTCATTTTGCAGGATGAAGAAACCCAGCCTGGAGCCCCAGCTAACACACTCCAGCCCACAAACACTCAAAATTACAGAACAGACATTTCAGTGAAAAGCAAAGTACTCAATACCGAAAATTTGGGTAGCAACGTGCAGGTTTCCTTGAGCACTAGAAAACCGTAAGCCTGCAAGGAAAAGCAGATGGCTACTCCTTTTGCTGTGCTGTCCTTATTTTCATATGCCACCTACTAAGGGAAGTACAAAGCACCCTGCAAAACCCACGCAGAATGTACAAAGTAACACAAGCCGCAGTAGAAGCTACCTGACTGCAGCAGGAGGGAATCTCCCACAAGCACAAAAGCCAGAGAAAGCAGAGCAGAGGACAGAACAGTTCAGAACCATGGATACAAAGAAAATCCACCGCTGGCTAGTTAGAGTTTGCGAGTAGTGGGGCAGTAGTTGAGCAGATGGGAGATTTCCTGTTAATTGCTTCATAGAAGTCTGAAGGAAATACAGTGCTTGAACCTCATAATATGAGGAGTCAAATATAGATTCAAGTGATAACTTGAGGAGTTAAATAGATCCGTTAATTGTGCAATCATTCTGATACGCTAAGTGTTACAAGCATCACTTTGCAAGAAGTGAGTCGTCTCCTAGAGAAAGTGGCTTTCAAACCAACATCAAAGAACCCTGAAGAGCCCCATCTTCCACATTTTCTAAAATCTTTTTTAAAGCTTCTTCCCTACATTGTGATGTTCCTGCAGGTATGGCACAAAACCTACTGCACACCAGCGGGATTTATCATAGCTTTTCTACGGCTTTCAGGCACAGATGTGTGCACTGTAGCTCTCATGTAGCATTCACCGTAAACCACATTGTTTTATAATAAGCTGTAGCATGGTAATTACTGGAATGAATTCTTGTGGTCCCTTGGTTCACGCTGAAATGAGATATTACTGACTTTGTGTGGAACACCAGGAGGCAGCCACCACATCGGCAGCTTTCCTTACCTCCCTAATTTCTGCAGAAGTTCCAAAACTGTCGTGAAAAAGACACAGGAAATCATCTTCTTACCATTTCTCCATAGCTAAACTCCAAGGGGTTTAGAGTAATGAGAAAAACAGTGAGAAGATATGGTGTATATAGTTCTTGTTTACTCTTAAGACTTCAAGAATGTGTAAATTCTTGCTAAAGCTGCTTCATAAACATTCAAGGCATTCGCTTTCTGTGCCCTGTCTCCAGCTGGCATGTGCTACAGCAGACATTCTCATTTTCTGAGATGCTCATTTTCCCTTCCAACTAATTATGTATAGTAAGTCTTTGCTGCATTATTCTCGCTGTACTTAATAGCTACGGTAACATTCTGAGAGCAGACTTATTTTTAAGGATAAGCTTATTGAAGTTTGCCTGTGTATTATATATTCTATTTGATAAATCCTCAAAGAAACAACGCAATTTCCTTAGAATTCAGTTTAAGCTTTTTTTTTTTTTTTTCCCCAAAAGTTCTACTTTTTGGAATCAAAATAGGGAAATGAGATTACTCCGTTATGACAGAGCCAAGATTTCCTTTAGTACACGGCAGAAGCACTTATGTTAGAATAGGACAGACAACTTAGCACTGACATTGTGTATGAGAAAAATCCCGTTACCGTGAGAGTTCACACTCTGCAAATGGGGCAAGAAGTATTTAAGGTGCTTCGAAACAAACAGAACAGGTAGTACATGACCATGATGGAAGTTCCCAGAACAACAAACCCAGTCTAAAACCCTTCAGTCTACATGAGGTAGGCTACGACAGTAGGAACAGACAAAACAGGAGTCTAGAAGTTACAGCAACACTCACCTGTGTGTTTGCAAAGGAAGAATTACAGTACGATGCATCTGAACCTTTCTGAAGCTAAAGCGCTTCTAGGCTGCACTAGGGAAATTCTCAAGCAAGTAAATCAATCTCACTTGGTCTTAACCAAGTGAGTCCTTGTCTCCTGGGACAAAAGGCTTGGAAGCTACAATCAAATTAGTACTGAATGACCAACACTGCTCTTGGACTGTGCCCGTCTGCCTTGAGGCTTCGTCTGATGTCAACATAAAGCAATTCTGCCTGGGAAAGACAAATAGAAGTGCTGGTCACCAATAAAACTTCTTAAAACTAGTTTCCCTCAGTACCTTAAAACAGGCCTTCAGGGCTTGTTTGTTTTGGGTTTTTTTTAATGTTGTACTACCAAATCCTGCTAGCTACATAACTAAAACCATGCAAATAAAGTGCAACAGACTACTCTTAGCCATTATGTGATTAAGCATCTTTTAATATTTCTATTGACAAACACTGTAAGCATAACCAGAGTCAACAGTATATACTTGGGAGTCTGCCCAGTGACAGACTTGAGTCACTGAACTACTAGTTCAAGAACTACGGGCATTCTAATTCCATTTTCAGTGGAGCCATAGGGTGCTGAAATGATCACAGACTAGGATGTGTACCAATGGTGCCAAATTCTAAACAAAACTCAGTGATTGTGCGTTAGTAGCCAAAGTAAACAGTTATTCTGTATCATACATAGAAAGCAACTGGTATTGAACAGACAAAAAGTTTGGTCAACAAACTAGTTTTACTTTAATAATCTTTTTGCTAATAACTCAATAGGCACAAGTGTACCAGTAAGCATATGGACTTTCAAATGCACAATTGCCACAGACAGTTGACTTGAATACAGTAATAGTATTTGGTAGCAGACTTAGAGACGACTCTTAGATTCTTCCACTCTCAAATGACTTTGTATTTCCTCATCACCTAGTCATGCACTGGAGAGGAATTCCACAGCAGTCTCCTTCTCTTCAGCTAACTCCTTTGCAGTCAGATCCATCTTCTCACGAGAAAAATCATTAATAGGAAGACCCTCAACAAACTTCCAGGTCTTGTCCTGTTTGAAAACAAACAAATAAAAAGCCACTCCACATAAGAACAAGCTTCATTCAGTCTGCGTGAAGGAAACTTTGCAGCATAAGAAAAAAACTTTATGGCTTTAAAAAACACATCAGGCAGAAGTTATTTTTGTTTTCAGATAAAGAAGGCAGCCAGTACCACCTAGTCATGTCAGATTCTATTTGTCTATCAGTACTTGTTAGACAACCACTACAAAATGGTTAATAATGGTCCCCTCTGTGAAAGGCTGCTGCAGTCCCGTACCAAAAGCACTGCTGTTAACAAGCTCACATGACAGTTTAGCTATTTCTTGCAGAAGATGCCTCAATTGATACAGTCTAGTTACCTTGATCACCACAGGGAATGAATACAGCAAGTCTTCAGGTACACCGTAAGAATTGCCATCAGAAATTACTCCCATGGAAACAAAG
>JAVJGJ010000059.1:89417623-89457266 GCA_035590215.1 Microhierax caerulescens
GCAGATGTCCCTGCTCACTGCAGGGGGCTGGACTGGACGACCTTTAACGGTCCCTTCCAACCCAAACCGTTCTGTGATTCCATGAAAAGGGAAAACATGCCAAAAGACATTCATAACCTAGTATTTTGTAAGCCTGGTTTTTAGATCTCCCTGTTTTCCCTAGAGGCAACAGAGCTGGGGAAGGTTGTGCTAGGACAGGAACAAGCAGACTCTGACCAGCCTGCTGGAATGCCATGCCTGCTTTTTCAAATAATTAAAAGATGATCATTCGAGTTCTGGACAAAACACTTTCTACATTCAATTATGTCTGAAGTGATTTAATTGCATACTGAGCTACATCATGAAGAGTGTAGCTTGCAGAGCAAAGGCAGGCATTTCACCTGGTGCTGGTGAGGTTGCCACTGGAAGGCAGTGCAGCTTTGGGACCCCGAGCTCCTGTCCTCTTAGGTCAGGCTGAGGCACTGGACATAGCCTGGAAAGGCAGAGAATAGGGGTGATAACAGCAGCCCACTACAGCTTCAAGGAACGTTACAAAAAGTAACACGGCCAAACACCTCTCAGTAGTGGCAGATGGCAGAACAGGGGGCAACAGATACAAACTAAGAGAAAAGTGCTTGCTTAGGGTGGTACGGCTGCATTGGAACGGGGTACCGAGAGAGGCTGTGCAACCATCATCCTTGGTGTTTTCAAGACCCAGATGAAAAAAACATGTATGTGGATGCTCCCACAGCTGCTCTGGGCAACCTGCTTCAATGCCTCACCACCATCATAGTGAAGAATTTCTTCCTTTATCTAATCTAAATCTACCACTCCTCAAAAAAAAAAAAACAAACAACCCAACAAACCATTATACAGCAGCATCAAAAGTCAAAAAGTGAACAACCTCCAAACTCAGTGCAAGAAAGAGTTCAGACTGGATGACCTCTAGAGATCCTTTCCAACCAACGTTCTTGTCGCTGATATTTATAGGAAAACCATTTTGGGATTTGAGTGTATTCTCTCTGCAGAAGTGACCAGCCAAGTACAGCTGCACCAAGCTAACATTAGGTAACTATAAAAATGAGGCCACCTACCCCATTTTACCACATACTAGATAAAATGAGAGCATTAATTGATGGAAGTTAAACTACTGAACTTGCAAATTTAGACCTCAACACGATTTCGCCTTCATTATGGGCATGACTCTTTAAACATTTGGCTAAATGGCTACCATTACAGTGTTAAACTGCATTATTTCCTTTTGAACCTGTCCTACTGTGAGTCTCACTGATCAAACCTCATCAAAACTCCACAAGGAAGTGGAAGGAGAGCAGACAATAGATTCTTGCTGGTTTAAATCTCAAAACTAGTTTTGTACATTATTCTCAATTAGGGAAGTTGTAGCCTACAAATGTACATAATGTCCAAGTGATGACAGCACCGTTAAGATGCATATCAGATTTTCAAGTGAACTTTTCAGCATGGTTTTAAGGAGAATCTACATTTTATTTACACAAAGGGAACAACGTACACTTTTAAGGTAGTTAATCATATTAGTTAGGAAAATAAATGCTGAAAAATTACTGTGCTGTAAAACCTTGGCCTGGCAAAATCCCGTACCAGCAGCATATAAAAAGTGACCCTATACTAAGCATTCTACTCCAGTACTCACACAGCTTAACAGTGGAACACGTTTTCTTTGCATTACATGGTATCTGAAATCAATGGTGAATTGATTTCTGGATTTCCCATGAATGGAACAGGGATTTTAAGAAGTTAGGCTCTTTCTCCTTTGCACCCTGTAAGCCAATCTAAAGTACTGTCACAAAAGTGGGAAAGTCAACAAGGATTTTTCCCACTATATGCACTTTATATGCTAATCTGCTTTAAACATTAAAAATGTCAATCTATCCACCAGTGTGATGCTATTTAGCATAACAACAGCAGAGGAAAGGAGTGGAAGATAAAAAGGCAAGAGGTAGGACTATTTTTGGGGTTTGATGTTTTTTTGCTGGTTGGTTTTGTTGGTTTTTTTTCCTGTTTGGTTGGTTGTTTTTTTTACTGAGACAGACTTAACATTTTGCCTTAAAATAAAAATCCTTCAGTCATGACCCAGCTCCACCATCTCTTAAGTAATTTTGCTTATTACCACCCTTCCTGTTCTCCCCTCATTTTGGGCTGGAGGAGGGAGGAATATAAAGTAAGCATGAAGTTTTATACAAATAAAAATAAAGTGAGGAGTACTGCCCACTTGTTTTTTTCCTTTCCTAACTTCTAGTACATTGGATTCACAAACAAGGTTTCCCCAACCTCCCCCACCCCTGCACTGATGTGCAAAGAAACTTTCTGCTCTCTCGATTCTAGAAACTAGATCAGGGGTCCTCAAACCTTTTAAACAGGGGGCCGGCGCGTGGATTAAGTGGCAGGCAGTCATCTGCGGCTGCTTGGTTCCCCCCCACAACCCCTGGCGGGGTGGGGGTGGGGGGGAGCGGGGGAGTTCTGTAAATACCGGGTGGGGCAGATTGAGGACCCTGGGGGGCATTATCCAGCCTGTGGGCCGTAGTTTGAGGACCCCTGAGCTACATTAACAAGCAAAAAATGTTGTGCTTCTTACAAAATATAGTTAACTCCCCCCAGAAATCTTATGTTGCATATAAAAATCAGTATCACTGAACACCTGAGGCTATTTTTGGAGGATGGATGTTTAAGAGAAATGAGTAGCTCCGCAATGGAAGTTGTAGGCTCCACACATTCATGTTCAGGCACTTTAATCCGTGACTTGGCCTCCTGCACTGGACTTCGATAAGAATATTTTCATGCTGTGGTAACTACAGAGGTGACCTTTACTCACTCTCAAGTATTCAAGAACTAGAGGACAAATTAAAACGACATCGAACTGAACTATTCCGTTCCAAAGCCTTTCCCAGCTGATGTACAGTTAAACATTTTAGGAAAATGAAAGTAGTAAAGGTAATGGTAAAAGTGTGAAAAAATACCCCACTGAACACTGCATCCCCAGATACCCTCCCTCCTTCTAATTCAGCAAACATGTAGGATATTCCTCCCCCTCCTAAATTATCACAGGTAGAAGTAACACTTCCAATATCAAATGAGGAAGCTGCGGGCTTAACGCCCTCTCCCTGCATGCACTTTGGATCAAAAACTCAGTGCCTAAATTATTTCTCTGATTACTGCTGATAGTAGCAGACCTAAAATAATAGTACCATACATCAAAATAGCACTACACTGCAAAATCAATTCAGGAGGTTACAAAGGTAAGTAAAAGACTAATATTAAATAACTCACAATCTATCAAATACAGTAATAAGAAAATGGTGCCCTGTCTACACAAGTGATGGACTTTGCATTACTAATTACGGCTATAAAAGACCTCTATAAACATGACTGCTGATAAACTTGTCTGTAAAATACCATCAACTGAATGTTATTCCTGAAGGTTAAAGCCAGCTAAGTTATCCCACCTTTACTGACAAGAATGATTTAAGCATTATATTAAACTATCTTTTCAAAAGTTTAGAGTCTGCCTAACAAACCTTCCCTTTGCTCTTAAAGCAGAGATGCAATGACAATAATTTATTTGGAAATGTGTTAGAATTGGAAAGACTTGCTGCACATGTTAGCAACCCCAGCAGCGCTGTGGTTCATAGACTGAATTTCAAAGGAATTCTTTCCTCAAGAAATGACCTTGAGACAGGTGTCCTTAAAAACTTTTTCCATTTCATTTAGCTAATAGTGGTTGCATCAGCAGAGAGATGATTTTATTTCAGAAGTTTAAAGCTTCTGCCCAACACCAAATGGATAATTGGAATAATGAATGTCAGATAAAAACAGTGATATTCTGAAAACTGGACATCAAAGTCAGTTTCAACCAGCTGTTCTCTTGGACACCAACAAATTCATAGCAGTCAATGTTTTGAAAGCTCAAGTGCAAACTAAAACTTGCCATCTTGCAGTCACTCCTGAGAATCTGCATTCTGAATGGAAAGAATGGAAAAGTAGGATCGATTAAGGTTTACAGACTGTAGGTTTTTTTAGGGTACGCCTGAAATAAATCAGGTTTCAGAGCACACAACATCTTTTCTATAGCAAAGCAGTAAGAAAAGTATAAAGTGTAGAAGAAAAACAGGGAGATGTTCATGGTTATAAAGGAAAGCAAGGTCTCTGTGCAAGTTTGTGTGTGTGCATATGTACCTGTATGTGCCACAGAAAAGCCAGGCACTGCACTGTGTAAGCACAGGGCAGAGCTGGAAGGACACCTTGCCCATCGGGAGAGCCCAGCCAAACAGCCGGGTTGTGACAGCACTCAGGGACAAACCGAGGGGGAAACATCTGACAGGGGCTTCCCTTCAAGCTGACACAGAACTGCACCCAAACCTTTAGCACCCCAGCAAGTTAAGGCGCAGGCATCCCCATCTTCTCGAAGGCGCCACCGCCAGCCACGGGGCTTGCAGAAGGTGCGATGGAAGGGCTGGGGGCCAGCACCAGCCCGGGGCCAGCACCAGCCCGGGGCCAGCACCAGCCCGGGGCCAGCACCAGCCGCCCCCCCCCGCCGGTGAAGAGCAGGCAGGACTGACGCCGGGCCGGCACTGCGGGGGCCCCGCGCCGACCCCCAGCTTCCCGGGCTGGAAGGTCACCCCGGCGTGGCGTCTGCGGGGGCTGAGGCGAGCCCCGTGAAACCCTCGGTGCCCAGTGCACCGTCAGGCCACCCACCCCCCGGGGCTTGCGGCGGCACCGCGGGCCGGCCGGCAGCAGGAGGCAGCGGGGGGCGGCGAGCCGGCGCCATTTCGCGGCCACCTCCGCCCGACGAGAGCCCCCTGCCCCAACCGCCCCGGCGACAGGGCGCAGCCTGCCATCACGTCGCCCCAACCGCCACCTGAATGAATCGCCGCCGGCTGGGGGAGCGGTACCGACCATATCTGAGAGGAGCGGCGGGTCCGGCAGCCTCGGGGTCACCTCTACAGCACGACTGCAGCCGCGACAGCCCTGCGCTAAGGAACCGCGGCGGGGCGGAACGCGCCGGCCCTGCGCGGCCTCCTGGGGGCTGTAGTCGCGGCTCCGCTGCCCCTCGCAGCCTGGTACTCGGCGAGAACTACAACTCCCAGCGTGCCCCGGGGCAGCGCGCCTCACGCCCGGACGCCATTGGTGCGCTGGCAGCGGTGACCCGCCTCACTTATTGCCCCATTCGTTAAAGGCTGCGGGCAGCGCTGTGGAGTGCTGCAAGGGGGTACTGCCCGCGGCGCGCATGCGCCTGTAGTAGTGATGGCGCGGGAGACCGTGCGGCGGTGCGCATGCGCTTTCCCGCCCCTCAGCGCCCGGCGCATGCGCGTCAGCGGTTGCTAGGTGACCGTCGGGCGCGGGAAGCGGCGTGCGAGCGGCTGAGGCGCGGGCGGGGCCGTGCCGCTTCACCCCCGCCCGTCCCCGTCCCCTCGGAGCGCTCGGTGGGTTCGCTGCGCTGGGGTGGGCACGCCTGTAGGGTCGGGGTCTTTCTGCAGGCTCCCAGCCTCCTAAGTCTGGCACAGCGGCCGCAGCGGCAGCGCCCGCTGCCTGAGGGGTCTGGCGGGCGGGGGGCGCGGGCAGGGAGCTCCCCTCAGGCCGAGCCTGGGCGCAGTGTGGGCGGGCAGGGCTTTGGTGTTCTCGGCGCTGCAGCCCCCGCCCGGCTCCCCGCGGGCCGCTGCCGCCGCCGGCTCTCGGGCGGGTTCCCCCTGGCGTGCTCCCCGCTCCCCCGGGCCCTGCTTGCGGCCCGCCGGGGGAGAGTGCGCGGCTGTGCTGCTTGCGGAGTCCTGTCAGCTTGTGCTGGGCCGTTTCCTTCTATTTACCTGCAGCAGGGAAAACTGCGAGTTCGCCTGTGCTGTTCTGCTGTTAAAAAAACGAGGCTTACTTAAAATAGTGACCCGTCGTCCAAAAATAAAACTATTCACTTAGTTGCATTTTGGATTGCTGGCCGAAGTAAACTCTTTCCACCTCTGCCTGAAGTGAGGCTGATGGTGGCATAAATATTTAGGCAAAAAAGATCCTTGAACTGCAGTAAAAGGCTCTTGGATGGCACAGCTGATGATTTTTTTAATTTATTTTTTTGCCTCAGATCCTGACAGGGTTCCTTATTGGACAAATTTTGTAACTTAGATAAGTCTTTACTGAAGTCTCACTTCTCAGAATATTTTCCTGCAGGATTAGTTGTAAATCTTACTCTGGTCCTTATAGTTGATCGGTTTGGTTTGTTTTTTTTTTTTTAAACAATGTAAACGGCATGTATGCTTACACAATTTCTTCTGTAGTCCTCAGAAATAAGAACTTGGTCCTTTAGGGCAGTGAGTGTAAAATGTAAATATTTACGCGTGTCATGTAGAGCGTTCTCATTTTGGGGAGCTGTGCGGTTAATTGTGCTCATGCAGCAACGCAAAACTTCTGTGGCTCGAGCAGGTTTTTAGGTGAACCTCTGACAGCCTCTGCAATACAGAAAACTGCAGTGTCAGAATTAAAAAGGTACAGTCATACTTAGCTTATTTTAAATATTAAGCTATATTTATCTATATCCATTACTACCCATACATTTTTAATATGAACGAAGACTGGGCTTAAGTTCCCTTCTGGGAATGAATTGAAAAGCCAAATAGCTGCAAGCAAAGCTGAGGTCTGGCTTGCTGTGAAAGGTAGAGAAGCTTAGTAAGTCAAAGGGAGCTTGTTTTCCAGTCAGGTTGTCCCAGAGTGTCCCAGGATGCTTTAACACTGGTGACTTAACCTCTTTAACACCTAGATATTGTACAGATTTAGTTAACACTATTTAAGTTTATTTATGATTGAAATGTATGATGTGGACCCTCATAAGGTTAATTTCCACTTGGCTTAATCTGTTCAGTTTAAATTGATTCCTTACCAATTTTCAGCTAAATCAATGTTAGCATGCTGTAAACTGATTTGTGTATGTCAGCATAGCAGATTGTATTGGCTTAGTGGATTTCAGTTAAGCTAATCAAACTTTCTTCTGTGGGTATGGCTTCATTTTCATTCTTGGTCCTTTTTTTGCCCAGGCTTGTGGTCTTTGAGTTATTTATTGTTGGAGATAACAACATATCTTGTGTTGAAAGGGATTTTGTAATGAATACGGTGCAAAGCCATGTGTAAATGATTTTGTTTGTCAGAGTATATCAGTTTATTTTAAATCTGTTCCAAGTATAATTAGTCCAAGATAGTTAAATTGGTTTTAAGACTGGCTGCAGTCTTTTGTGCTGATTTAACTAAAGATATCGTATTCACCTTTTATGAATGTGGTGTAATTTGTAAAGTTACCGCAACTTAACAATTCTATTTCATACTTGGCTTAAATTTTGTTTCCACTTGTTAAGCTTTAATATTTTCCAAGCAAAATGTAAATTTATGAAAATAAGTGAGAGAGACTTTTGTCTCCCCGCCTGTTTTTAACAGCTCCTTTTCCTGGGGTTCTTTAGTTTCTAAAATACGTCCTTTGCTTCTGGATAGAAACCTTTCTGGTGTTGTAGGAAGTGTTGGTGCTTGGTAGTGTTTCTCGAGCTGCTAAATTACGTTACTGTCTTCAGACTGTTGTCAATGTAGGAATATATAAACATCCAGTGTTGGAGTTTCTGCAACCCAGGCTTCCAAATCTTCTTCCAGCTTTGCTTTATCTTCAAGAAGTGTGCGGTATTTAAATAATTTTTGCTGATTTATTAGTCTTACTACCTTTTAAAAGTTTTGGATGTTTTCATTCTAAATTTAATGCTCTTTTTTCTGTCAGCTCTGTCACAGTATTCAGATTTCCTCTGCTTTGTTATTGCCTCATAATTTTCTTGCTTGCTTTTGCATCTTCTATTGCCAATATTTTTAATTTTTTTATTAGTGTTTTATTAGTATGTGTCTCTTATGTAGCGCTTTAAGCCAAAGACTTGCATAAATGGAAATGTATTACGTGCAAAGGAAGTAATAGAAATTTAGTGTGCATGCGGGTTGGGGTCTCAGCTAATTCTTGAAATACACTTTATAGTTTTTGCACTCAAAAGATACTAAATTGGAACTTGGTGTAATTAAACAACACACTTAATACCCAAGATGTTTTAATGTCATTTTACAGGAATTGAATATTATTTTTCAAGGCAACTAGTAGTTTTGAAGGGTAGTTTGCCAAAATTCTTTCAATTTTTTTTTAATATTTTAAAATTAATTATTCTCTGTTAACAGCTGGCTGTGTTCTTTAACTGTATTTTGGATGGGATTTTCTTTTTCTTCATTGCCATCTATAGAAATTGATGAATTTTTTTAGGTAAGTTTTTACACTTAATTTTCAATAATTTCTGAAATTATCTTTTTATCATCTCCATATATAATACAGTTTCTCTTTTGTCTCATGTTTACAATTTGTAATACAAAAACGTGACTCTTGTAGCTAAGTCTGTGTGATATAATTAATGTTTAAAATGGTTATGATAAAAAAACTATATAATTGATGGTTTCGTTGCTAGATATAATAGTAGAACTGAAGCAGTTTTGGAAGCCTCTTTTGGGTTATGATTCATGGGAATATTAATAAGGGATTTTTCAGAAGTAAAGCATTACAAAAAAATACTGAAATGGGATTAAGAGGATCAAAAGCTATTTTTGAAAGTATGTGAAAAATCTGTAATAGAGTTTAAAAAAGATAATGCAGATAAAAGCAAGAACAATTGAAATCTTAGTTTAGAAAATGAAAATAGATATGTTTTAAGAATTTTTATACAGGGTTTATTTTTTGTATTCCTAACATTACTATCCAAAACTAATTTTTCACTGTTCATTTCTAGACTTCAGTTATGTGATACTGCATAGATATTAAATGGTATGAAGAAACTGATGTATCTAGAAATTCTGCTTATGACTGTGACTTTTACTATTTCTTTTTTTTGTTTTTCTCCTGTGGCTCAGAAAACTTTCTTAAAGAGAAACTACCCTCTCTGGAACTGGTTTCATTTTATCCTGTGGTTTCATTTTTACTTGAGAGGTTAGTTGAGTTTTTACATAATTTTAAGTAATTAATAATTCATTAATTGATTTATGCAATCTTTAATATGTTTTTAATAGGTAGATAGGATGCCATAAAACATTGTCTGCATGTGCCTACTGACTATGAAGAACCACAAATGGTGTATAGCATGTTTGTAATATGTATTGGTAATCTTGAACTGTTCACAAGTAGAAGTTTAATAAAAACTGTGACCAGAATGTTCTGTTTTGTTTCTTATTTCTAAGTAGGTTAATAGTACAAACAGCTGTTGCACGTTTGGCAGAGGACACTGCAACAGTTAAGACCTCTTTGCTGTCTGTGCGCAGGGAGATCCAAGGTGGTTGTTCTGGTGATGGCAGGCCTCTGGTGCCTGGAGTACAGTTCAGGTATCGCAGGGCTCTGTCGCTGTCTAGGGCTTGTAGTAGCACAGTGGCTTGATAATGGCAACCTTGCTGTAGAAAAAGTTGAGACCCTAAAGATCTATCATTGTCTACCATCTGTGGACCATTTTGGAGAAAAGAATTTTTCTCACAGTTCTTACAAGTATACAGGGTATAGAGTTCCTGTTAAAAAAACCAACCAAACAAAAACCAAAGAAACCCCACCCCAAACCCAACAAAATAAAAAACCCAACCCCCTCAACCAAAACACACAGACACACGCACAAAAACTTTGATATAGTCACAGTAAGTTCAGTGAAGTTGATCTCTGAATTATTACAAAGAGAACAGAAGAATTGTGGTATATGAGAAATAGTCTTAATGGATTCTCTTTTACCTTAACACAGGTCTGTCTATGTTTCTGGGTTGAACAGACACTGTGACAGCAATGTGTGCATTTTCTACTTGCTAATGCCAATGTGTGGAGGAGACTGATTGTGACATGTAACTTCTGAGTGAATTAGGTGCTTCTTCCCGTGGTAGGTGAACTGAGGTGGTAGAGGCTTTGCTGCACACCCCTGGGAGATGGGGAATGGAGAGAGGGTAGAACTGAAAGCATCCTGTTTGCAAATAGCAGCATAGCATGAGTGCGACAAAGTGCCTTTCTGTCTTCGCTGTCTGCCTGTTCCACTACGTGGGTTTCCAGACCATAGAACCTACATGTACATCTGTGATAAAAACTGCCACTCCATCACAGATCACATTAACTATTTGAAACACTTGCATTACGAGGCATCTAAAGATTATTCCCCCCCATGCAGACTGTATAAAGCTATTTTCTTGGGAAATGTGACTTCCCAATTAAAATGCAACCAGAAGGATGTCAGGTTAGGGATTCATGTAAAAAGAATGTCACCTTGATCGCAAGAGATGGTACATTTCCTTGGTTCATTTGATTTTTGGAGTGTTATGAAATTGTTGTGTTGATGTGGTGAGCTTCCAAGGCATGTCCATTGCATTACTACTTCTCAATGATGGTGATAGCAGCCTGTTCTAGTATGCTCCTTTTCAGTAAAACTAGCAGCTTAATGCATTACCTGTAAGCATATAAGTAATGAAAATCTGAAAGTTATCTTAGTATTATGCAATAGCTTCTTCATTCAGTTTCCTCTTGTTTTATAAAGCAACATAAAAGTGTTGATGTGTTTTAAACCCAATCAGGAGAGGCAGGTTGGTATTCTAATGAAAAAATGACCTCTGTAACAAATCAAGTTCTACAAAATCAAGCCTTGTAGTCTTATGTTAATTCATTATAACAATTTAAAAAATCCACAATCCAACAAACAAAACCAAACAAACCCCTCCGCAAAACCAGACATAAACATTAAGCTGATGTCCTTGTAAGTTTTTTAAAATGAGGTAAGCATTTATTCAAGTGGCAAAACAGCTTGTACTGAAAGTAAGTTTGCTTTTTCTCTTATATGACTTTTGCAATTGTTCATTACAACCTGATAACCAAGGAATACATTTTTTACAAGCTACCAGCCATAATGATTACTTCCCATTTTTTAGACTCAGTGCAGGTGAGTGAATCCATCTGCCTTCTTTATCCATCCTTTCTGTTTCAGAGTGACTGATGGATGCTCTTCCATGCCAAACCTGTCACATAATTAAAGTGCTATTCTCATGAAGGTTATTTCTATGAATTCAGATCATGTGGTTTGCTTAAAATATTTCAGCTTGTTTTACAATATCCATTTGTATTTATTTCTGCATTTTCACAGAACTAAGTTGTTAATAGCTGCCATTATACAGATTGAATTTTTCATCCCCCTCCCTCCCCATATTGAATGAGATTTTAAAGAAAATATCACTAGAAATATCTCGGGAGAGAGAATGATATCTTATGATGTTGACTTTTTGAAGTTAATTGTTTAAAAACCTAACTCTATACGGAAGAGAAATACTGATAAAATTTATCTTAGTGACATTATTCAGATGTGAAATGTAACTTCTAAAACTTGAATTTATCAGTAATAAGTTTAGGAGCTAAGTACACACTTTGTTTCCTGTATGGAGGTTTTCCTGCTGATTCACAGATTCATTTTGGTATTTGGCCTGCTTTTGGAAACCTTATCCAAATTGATTTTTATGAAGCAGTGGAGTCTGTGGGTGGCTTTAGTGTTGCTTATAGTGCCGTCCATATTCAATGTTTTTACTGATCCTCGAGGAAGGAAGGAAGAAACTTCATCTATTCATTCTGCTCATGTGAACACAAGTACTTATTTCTGCACATGCTTGCATTCAATCAGTTGCATACGGTAAGGCTGAACTGTCTCCATCTCTTAGAAGTGTAGGCCCATGATTCCAGCTGTGTGGAGTCTATTAGCCATACCAACACTACATAAATTTCTGATGCTCCAGAACATGCATACATATATTCTTGTCGGTTTTTCAGTTGACAGTGTCAACGAGGGTTGTGTCCAAACCCATAAGAATGATCCTTGGTCTCACACTGTAAGAAAAACAGTGTTTAAAACTTTCGGGCATGTTATGAAGGCATATAGAGTTGCCTTATCTGGCTGGGATGGTGTTGAGGAATTACTTTGTTTGAACTCATGGCAGTCATACTGTCTGAAGCAGTGTTCCAAGCCATTTTGAGGGGAATTGGCCCGCTTCCTGTAGGAGAGAGCCAAGGAGTTAGTCTGCGTGTGCCCAGTATGAATGATAAGGGAACCATGGCCACAGAACAAAATTGGGAGTGTGATCACTTAGATTGTGGACATAAATGATAGAAAAGAAAGTAGCTGCATCTTTGGATGAAGGAGGCCTCTCCATGAAGTAATCAAGCAAAAGGTATCATGATTATAGTCTTTTTCTAGTTTGTTTCTAGAATGATACAACTATGCCTTTTTATTAGCTTTACTTGCAGTCTACTGTTATCTGTATTGAGTAACCATGGTAATGCACTAGCACATGTATAGTGAAAAGGTTGAATCTTAATTTGGCAAAAGCCTTTTGAACATTAAGTTCTATTGGAAAGGCGTTACTCTTGACTATATAGTAGAATATATACTTAGAATGTTGGCAAAGCCATATACATTTATTTTATAACAGGTAATCCCATTTATTTGCAATAATGGGCCAGATACTGTTTTTCAAGTTGCCCACTGTCTGACTTAGGAGAATATAATATAAAGTATTGCTGTGAAATGGTCTTTTCCTTTTATAGCTGTCTGACATACAGGGTCTAGCATCAGTGTATTAGTCAAGGGAGCTAGAAATACACCACAGTTAAATTATGCGCTTGTATCTCCAGGTGGTGCTTGAATTCATGGTTGAAGACTGTAGAAATTAATTTTGCTAAAGCAAGAAACAACAGGACATTAAGCTACTATGCCAGCTTTAGATGTACGCTTCAAAAATTTTTTGCTGCTCAGCATTATTCAGTAATCTTTAACTCAAATTGCAGGAAATATTTGAAATTCCATTCTAACAATATCCAACAGAGAATATTAAAGAAGCATTAAATTTCAAATGCCTGAGGGAAAATGTTCTCTTGCAACACTGTGGGCATTTGGATCTCACTAGTATATGCAGTATTATGTCTAATATTATGCTTTACTTGGTCTAAAATGAAAGCCCAATTTTAATTCTATCTCCAAAAACTTGGCATACTGCAGTGAAAAATAATTTATTTGAATGTTGTTTTTTAATACATTGCAACTAACTTTAAAGCTTCCTCATATGACTCCCACTATAGCTTTTTGTAATCTGACTCTTTCATTAAAACTTCAAATATACTCCCAAAGACTTATCTCAGTGCTTTCATTGCTAATTTACAAGTTATAAGGTCCCAAAGTTACCACAGAAGTTTTTCTCATTCTGTGCAATTTTTCTCTTAATGAGACAAAACTTTAGAGTAAATACATAAACTTTGTAAATACGTAAAACACCAAAACAGAGGAAGAATACACTTTTAAGAGAGAGGTAATATGCAAATACAAAATGGTGTCTAATTATATATTTCACACAATTCTGGGCTGGTTAATTTGACACACCCATTAGTGAATTTAAATCATAGAAGTGCTGGTTAAACCTTTATGTTTTTATCACCTATATATGCCATATTTGATAGCAAAGCTATTTCAGAAGTGAGTTCCCAACTTACAAGATTCTGGGGAAAGAGCAGAAGAGTATTTATAAAAGGTTTAGAAAATTTCTAGCATTAATGTATTTCTTACCATATGATGAAGTATCTCAGTATTTGGGCAGAGCAAAGGCAAGTGGTATGTTTCTGTTGAAAAATGGAGATCTACAGTCTTCAGAGAAATAGTAGGGTTCTTTTCCATCTGTAGCTGACTTCTGTCCTATTGCACTTTTGACTGGTATAGGCAGAGTAGTGCCCAGGAAAATGTTGATACTGAGATATTTCACACCTGTGTAGAGTTTCACAGGAAGCAGTTTTTTTAACAATAGCGGGCCAGGTGCCTGTGAAATTGGACCACTGTGACTTCCCTTCCCTACCCCCCTACTCTATCTCATTTGTTAGGCAATGTGATGTAAAGACTTAAAAACAAATTCAAAAGAACAGTATACTCTACATGGTTTAAGATGTGTAATAAGTGCAGTTTAATAAATGGTTTTGTCTTTCATCATGTGGCTATCAGGACTATGAGTATAGGTGTACACATATATCATGCATATGTTAACCTATTTGTACAATGCAGCCATGTGGGGCATGAATTAGTGAAATTTCATTAACGGTATAATTAGTTTAACTGCAATGCTAGACTCAATTCTTGCCCAGTTAATATCATGACTTCTGTAATTAGAGCTAGTGGAATCTCACAGCCCTGCTGTAAGATCTGCTGTCACTGCTGGGAGTGCTGTTGTAGTGCTGGTGGACACCAGCTTGCCTGCTGAGGGCCATCACGGGCTCCGGGTTACTACAGACTTTGTAATGGGAGCTGAGGCCTACTAAGGGTTGGTAGGCTGACTGTTGTTCCAGCGTAGTTGGTCTCAGGCAATTGTACCCAAACTTCTGAGCAAGCAAAGTGAGATGCTCTCTTGCAGATGCAGTTGTCATTGTATAAAGTCTAGAGAGCATTATTTGAATGCACCTCTCAGAAGGCGAGAGTATCCACTTCAGGGTAATAACACCATCTTGTTGGGTAAATCTTGGACAGAAATAACCAACTCTAAAGAAGTGCACCTTTAAAGAATCTATTTGGAGAACACTTAGGTTGTTTTATAAATGTTGAGCCTGTCTTCCTTGAGAAATGGAAGGTTTGTAGAATTCATTAGAAGTACATCTTGAAAGAATAAGTCTATATGGACTTAAAAATCAGTCTTACTACGTCGTTTTATTTCCAATTTTATTGACTTAAAAATTTTGTGTAATTATATTCCTTTGATAATGGTTATGTTAAGTGACTGTTCTTTAAATAGTAGTATAAAGAAAAACAGAAGCAAATATAAAGCTTAATGTACTATTGTATGAAGCTATTTCCACTCTGAGCTGTGTATTTAAGTAGATGCTTCCCAATCCATTTTGTCAGTTTTTGTTCTGATAACTTGACCAGATGCAGTGAGTTGCAATGAGTTGCCTACTGCTTTTATCATAGAATGATAGAGTGGTTTGTGCTGTAAGAGACCTTTAAACATCACCTAGTTCCCACCCACCCCAGCCACGGGCAGGGCCCCCTCCCAGCAGCCCAGGCTGCCCCCAGCCCCATCCAGCCTGGCCTTGGGCACTGCCAGGGATGGGGCACCCACCGCTGCTCTGGGCAGCCTGGGCCAGCACCTCACCACCCTCACAGTAAGGAATTTCTTCCTTGTGTCTTATCTAAGCCTGCCTTCTTTCAGATTAGAACCATTGCCCTTTGTCCTGTCCCTACAGACCCTCATGTAAAGACCCATCCTTCTTATAAGTTCCTTTCAAGTATTAAAAGGCTGCAGTAAGGCCTCCCCAGAGCCTTTTCTCCAGGCTAAAACCCCCCATCTATCCCAGCCTTTCTTGATAGGAGAGCTGTTCCATCCCTCCAGTTTTTTGTTGTTTTGGGTTGGGTTTGGGTTTTTGGTGGGTTTTTTTGTCTCTTCTCTTGTCCACATCTTTCTTGTGCTGGTGTCCCGAGAGCTGGAGGCAATACTCCTGGTGTGGTCTCACAAGAGCTGAGTAGAGGAGGAGACTCATCTCCCTCAGGCTGCTGACCACCTTTCTTTTTATGCAGTCCAGGATGCAATTCACTTTCTGGGCTGTGAGTGCACATTGCTGACTCACACCTGATTTTTCACTACCGATATCCTCAAGTTCTTCTCTGCATGTCTGCTCGCAATACATTCATCTTCCAGCCTGTGCTGATACTAATGGTTGTCCTGACCCAGTTGCACGATCTTGCACTTGGCCTTGTTGAACTTCATGAGGTTCACATTGGCTTGCTTCTCGAGCCTGTCAAGGTCCCTCTGGATGGCATCCTGTCCTTCAACTGCACCACTCAACTTGGTGTTAGCAGACATCCTGAGGGTGCACTCAATCCTACTATGTCATTAATGAAGATATTGAGCAGTACTGGTCCCAGAACGGACACCTGAGGGATACCACTTGTTACTTATCTCCATTTGGACATAGAGCTGCTGACTGCACTTTTTGGATGTGGGCAATGAGCCAATCCCTTATCCGTGGAACAGTCCATCCATCAAATCCATCTCTCCCCAAGTTAGTCAGAGATGTTGTGTGGGACCACGCCAAGGGCCTTAGAGAAGTCAAGGTAGATGGCATCTTTTGCTCTTCCCTCATCCACCATGACCTCCCAGTCATCTGTATGCCTTGATATCGCTTCCAGGAGGATTTTTTCCATGATCTTACAGGGCACAAGGTGAGGTTGTTGTGCAAAGCAGGAAGGTGAATAGGCACCTCCTGTGACAGTCTATATATGTCATTACAAATGAGGAAGCAGGTATGGTTTTTAAGTGATGGTAATTCTTAGATATTGGAAAAGTTCCATTGAAAATGTAATTAATATATTAAAATTGAAATAAAATTCTTAATGATGTAATGTCAGTGAATGAGGTGCAGCTGGTGACAATTTATGTGAAAGCTCAGGGTGTTCATTGAACACCCTGCTGGCAAAGTCCCCTGTTGGTTAGGAGTGCTGTTGACTTAATTACCGTTTCAGCTGGCTGCAAAGGTCTCTTCCTGTGGAATTCAGTGTGAGGTTGGTACTGGAAAACTTGTAACATGGAGCTGTTCTGGTGTTAAAATACAAAATTCAGAAAGAGAAAGAAACAGTGGCATTGGTGGCGGTTTCATTTGAGTAAATACTTGGGCAGTAAGCAGATCTTACTCAGGGGACTATTTGATTTTAGAATAAGTTGATTACTTAACATTTCGTCAAAGGGCAAATTAAATATTTAGATTCCATAAAGATCTAGCTGGACAAGCTTCTCTGGCATCTGTCAGTGATGATGGTTAACTTTATCATCCGTCTTCTTTTGCTAAGAGTTTTTTTTTTTTTTGTTTCCCTTTCTGGGCACAATATTTATATGTGACATTAGGAAATCCCCTAAGTGGCTTTTTCTGTCTCTACTTTGCAATTGTAGCCTCCCCCCGGATACCAAACCCTCAATACAAAAAAAAAAAAAAAAAAAAAGTATTATGATCTTTGCGATTGAAATCATACTCCAAAATTTGTAAATGATGAAAACTTCTTTGGAATACATGGAATTTGCAGTATTACAAACACAGAGTCAAAGACCCTGTATTATATTGGGCAACCAGTTATTGAGGCCCAAGTTTACAACAGAGGAGTCAAAAGGCAATTTAGGTGGACATTAGTTTGATTTTCATGGCAAAAGCTGACTGATAATATGTGCACAGCAATAATGGCAGTGGGTAATTACTATATTTGATTTTTTACACTTTTCCTCATTTTTGTAAGGTCGGGTTTTTTTCGTGTATTTTAAACCCTGCAAAAGCAAGAAATTTGCCAGTGATTGGCTGATGCTGTAAAGGCATCCTTACATGGCCATTTGCAGAATTATTGTCAAGTAATAGGTTGTTTGCACAGTACCGTTGTTGCCGTTGCATTGCCATTTACCTTTGGTGTAAATTGGAGTCAAATGAGAAATGAGTTGGTAGAAACAGTGAGTCAAACCATGAAAGTATGGATAGTTAGAAGATGTGCACGATGCAAAGAACTTAGAAGACATGACCATACCACTTTGAATTTTTGCAGTTGCCTGCTTCCTGTAATTTTAGGGTTTTATTTCTGTGTGATACTAAGGTAGAGTCAAGCTTCTGTGAGAGCTCAGATCTTCTTTTGGGGGAAGGGAATAGAGAAGACATGCACTGTTTTAATTGTTTATTGGTAACTATTCACACTGACTTCCTCCTGTCTTTTCAGACAATGAAGTAATACATTGAGGTAATTAAAGACAATTGCTTATAATAGCAGAAAATTACTGTAATTGTTTATTTTCCAGATAACAAATGCAGATTTATGATTTCTGTGACCACATTCAGAGTTTTAGACCAGAATTCACAGAGGCACCATCAATAGTTGTTGTTCCATTATGCTTAATGTCAGTGCTATGAATTTAGCTCTGTTTTATTTAAAAATCAGTCAGGTCAGGTTTCATCCTTATGTTAAACTCATCCACAACATAAGCCCATTCTTGATTTTTCAAAAGCATGATCATGTTTTGTCACACCTGTTGACTACAAATCACATACACAACTTGAATGGTAATGGATATTTTTGGAAGGTTTTAAAAGGAGAGCTTAAATTTATCTTGCAGTGAAGGTAAAGCAAGCTTCAAAATGCTTCTGCCTTGTAGCAATTTCATCAGGCAACTCCAAGCCTATTGGAAAACTTGGTCACTTGTCAGCCGTTTTTTTCATGTGACATTTACAGGATGCCTATAATGAAAACTTAGAAGGCCTTTGCTGGCAGAAGCTGTTTAAAAAAAAAACAAACATTTAAAAAAAGTATCTTTCAACAATTTGTTTTGAAACACAGACTGGGTGTGATACAGCACAGAGGTACATTGAATTTTTGGTAACCTGGGAACTTGTAACAAATTGTGCAACTTTGCCTATGCCATAGAGCTGCTATTCAGTTAGACTTCCTTTTTCTTTGTTAATTATTGTGGCTGAAAAGATTCATCAGAGTGTAAAGAGCAGTCATTCATATAGAGGACATTCATATCTATGTTTGTTGATCTTTGATTTTATCAGTTTAGAGGTTATATGTAGTGAAGCTATATATGCTGTGTTGAAGATTAATACAGATAATTCCGATATTGTTCATATGAATTGTACCATGGCCAGTTTCTTTGTTAGGTTATGTTTTTTGTTATGTTATGTTTTATGTTTTTCCCCCTGGACTGTTGCAAGCTTTGTCAGTATAAATTCTGGTTATGTACATAATATTGCCTATTTTAAAAACATTCCACTCATTACTTTAAAAATGTAAATTTTCAAGTGACTTAAAAGTATCTGTTTAGATATAATTGCAGCTTTTTTTTAGAGCATTTTAACCACCTCCAGTTTTGCCTGTTAGCAAGGTCTTTTTTATCTTAAGAAACTAAGGTGAAAGACAAGCAAATGGTTTGAGATTAGGTGAATAATTATGTTAATGATTGTGAAATAGAACCTGAGGAATCAAAAAATTTGTGATACAGGAGTATCAAGATGGTTTTCTAAGTGATTAAGTTTTAGATTGGTTTGGATAGGACATGCAGCACAGTGACTGAGAGAATTACAGCCTCAGGGTTTTGTTCTCTGGCTTAAGCAGAAGCTGAACGTGTTTTGAGGATCAGAAATTGTTTAGTTTCCCACTTAGGCCTCGCGTGTGTCTGTGTATGCACCTCATTGCAGTCTTTGATCTGAAGCGATGGTGCAGATTACTGTCCAAAAGGACCTGTATTTGAAGAATTAAGCAGGTTTCATTCCTGAACTTCTGCCCCTGATGAGGAAGCTGTTTCTCTGTCCTCATCTTTCAAGTTTCCTGCTGGGCTTTTGATGCTGATTTTGCAGCGGGTTAGCAGAAGGTGCCATTCATGGGGCTGAGTGATTGAGTTTTGAGTCTTGACAATAATCAACAGTACAACTAAGAGTGGGTATCGCTCAGTCCACTCCTGCTGCTTTTGAGGTTATATAAGCACAAATAGGGTCCGCTTGCAAAAGGCACGTGGACAGAGTAGATGCTCTTTCAGAAGTTTCTTGGTAGAGGAAAACAACACAAGGACTGGGGATATAGTGCATTAACATCAGGATGCACTAGAGGGCCCAGCCTGCATATAACCATTTTCCAAGAAGAAAAATGGGTAGTAAGCTGAAGGAAGTTCTGAGAAATACAGCAAAATTAGGAGGAGAAAGAACTGTCTGAAGCCAACAGGGCTCAAAACAGGACTGAATGTGGAGAAAGGTGATAGAGTGACAAATGCATTCAACCTGAAAATGTAATCAGACAAGCATGTTCCCCTGCTGGAGAAGGGATTTAGCAACTTTGAACTCAGAATCATGTGATTTCTTCCTCCTCCTGGCTAGATTAAAAAGGGGAGTGATGTTTTTAATATCATATCATGCTTAACAAACCATTGCGTGCTGTGTCAAGTTCATTTTCACTATCAGCTCTGGCTAAAAACCATTGCTATCTGTAGTCTAGCCTGAAGGTGACAAGAGATTTGAATCATTGTAATTAGGCACTCATCATACTGCAAAAAGATACAACTATCTTGATGAATCGGTATTAAAAAAAAAAAAAAAGCTGTGGCTTTTTTTTTTCTTTAACTGCAGTTGGTGCCTGGGAATGTGAGAGCAGAAATGAGCTCAGCAAGAACTGAGGCGGTTTCCTCAGCATGACAACTATTGTCCTGTTCTCTGTGCAGAAAAAGTTAAGAGGTTTTTGCCCCTCCAAGTCCTGTTGACACCTTCAAGCGTTCTTGGGCCTCTCCCAGGTTTTGCTTGAGCAACAATTTCATATGTCCCACTTCTTTCTGATTTTGAGAAACATATAAGAATTCACTTTTCCAAATTTATGTAAGAGCAATGAAATGAGTTGTTTGCCTTTAGAATTATAGGTCCAGAATTATAATTTTTGCTATGAAATATAAGTGACAAAAAAGCAGAGCTGCCCAGCAGAGTCAGGATTTGTGGTTGGATATGGCAGAAAATAGGGGTATGAGGAACTTTATCCCTCTGGGGAAAGGCATTTCCATACACTCCAAAATGTCATTTTTGTGACCCCTATTACAACTGCCTTGTATTAATAATTAGGTTTTGTTCTCATTTTCTCCTAAATTTTAGAAAAAGTGCAGAAAACATTCCTGAAATACATATGGCTTTCACCAGCTAGAGGTGCATGGCAATTTTTACTTTTTCTTTCTGGGAACAATGAGTTACCCTTCATTCTTTTTCTCTGAAGATACATTACTTTATCTTATCACTCATCCACACATCTTTCCTCAGAGCTTGGATAACATTCCTTTTGATTATTAAGATGTTAAATTGTTTGAAAATGAATCAGGGAATGGCATTTATTGCCCAGTAGCATGCTTACTGTGCAGTGGAGTTGTCATAACCACAAAATGTTTGAATTCAGGGTCCTAATGCCAATTTATAAGTGCTCTAGTTTTCAAAAGTCATATGAGAACATGGATTTACATACTTATTTTCAGCAGTAGTAGTTGATGTGATAATACGCTTTGAGGGGTGCGTGGGGCAGTATGACCCTACATGACTACCTTATGAACTACAGCTCTTTCAGAGTTTTGAAGAATCAGTGTTTTTAATTAATATGTTGTGTAGTTTTATGGAAAAAAAAATCTGGTTAATTTCTAGTTAGTGTTAAATCTAAGTACATTTGGAATATACTGAAAATAGATTTCAAGCAAGTTTGTATAAAAACTTACTCTTAAGAGTGAGCAAATACTAGTTCTGTTGGTCATGAAAGCTTTTTCTTTGTCTCTATTGAGATTAGGGTTTAAATCATTTAATCTACAGTACTAAAATATTAGAATGAACTTTCGTTTGCAGCCTTAGATATTTAACAAGAAATGTAGCTGAGAGTTGTCCTGTCTTCAAATTATGAACTAGAGGTAGAACTAACACTTAGCTCATAGTAGCAACTATAATTTCCAGATAGGCAACAGATGCGTTTATAATCAGGACACGGTTATCTCCCTCCCGCCCCCCCCCCCCTTTTTTTTTTTCTTAATCACCTGACTCCGCTGTAAAATCTGCTGAGTAAGGGAACATAATCTTTCTTTGATTACTGAAGGGACAACAGATCGCACAGTCTTCCTTTCAGTTCCTGCATTCATTTTTGGAGCTTGTTGGCTGATGTCATGGATAAAGTAGAGGTCTTAAGAGTTCCAAATATATATGTGTTTTGTGAAAATATAAAGGCATCTAAATTAGTGTTCCCTTCCTCAGACTCCTTAAGGAAAGGCCGTGACTGGAGGTCAAGGATTTTTTTTCAGTTTGGCCTTCGATACCAATCATTAAATACACACTTAGCGGCGATCACTCTGGAGCAGCCACAGTGTGCTGCTGTGTGCTGGGCTGGCATGAGAGCTGCCTGTAGTGGCAGAGGAGAGGAAAGAAAAGGGAACTGAAGGGCATGGCTACAAAGAAGTGAACGAGCTGAATGTAGCGTAGAAGGAGTTTGAGTAACTTGAGGAAATAGCGAAGAACCTAACACAGAGGTTTGGGAATATGAGGATGACATAGTAATGTTGGGCTCGTAGATCACCAATCCATAGAACATCAGACAAGTTACAGTGCTGTTCACTGTATGTCCTTTGGATTACAACTTGTATATGTCGTGGCATACAAGCACATTGAAAATAAAATTTTAAGTACTGTGTAATTCTTATTGCCATTTTGGTTTTAGTTTGTTCACTACATCACAGGCAATGTTTTCTGTGTTTTCTGCTGACAGAAAAATGCTTCCTTGTTCTTACATGTTGATATATTGCTTCGTTTAAGGGAGAATGTTGGTGTTGCCTTTAGCACAAATGATGTCTGCATTTGCATTTCTGGAACAGTTTCATAGTTTCCCATTTGCTTTTATCTCCTCCACAGAATGAGCATCTGTTTTTTAGTTTATCTTTTCTGAAGATCAGCATAGATTGTTGATTACAGACTGCAATAAATTAACTTGTCGACTTTTGCCACATTTCATGTTTATATTATATATCTGAACAATGTTGAAGATTTATAGAAGACTTTAAAAATTAATCCGAGATGTAAATGTTTGAGAACAAAAGCTTTTTTTTCTTAACTGGCTTTTATTTCTAAAAGCCTGCTATGTAAAATTGCATGTCTCTTTCTAAAAAAAGCTTTTTAATTTTAATTGTTGAAGGGGTTTTCTAGTGATTTATTAGACACCTGACTTTGTGCAAACCTGAAAGTATATGATCATAAAGATAGAAACTGTCATCTTTACTTGCCTAAACCAGAAAAACAGGGAATTTGAAAATACAGAGTTTGTTAAAGGAAAAAATACAGGTTTTGTCATGCTGTGTTTGTTTGCATTTATAGGCATTTGCTTTCAAATCAGTCTTGCAAAATAGACTTTGAAAAACTCCTCTGTAGTCGCAATCTACTTCTTTGTTAATTTGTTACCTGAAATTACTGAATAGGTAGGAGAAATTTGTAAATCATACTTCTTCAGTAGAATCAGCTGAATGACTCTCTCTTTTGCTTGTGGGCAGCATGCTGTTTTGTTTTCCAGTTGCAATATATAGAAACAGTTTAGTTCTTACCTCTCTATTCTATTTCAGTATTCCAACCACAACCAACACTTTGAACACATCGGTGTTTTGAGCTGGAAATATTGCCCAAACTAAACACTTTACATAAGCATACCCTCAAGTTTGCCTCTTAACATAGTACTTGGTGTGTTCTTGTGAGCTTGAAGTGTAGGAGCCAGAAAGCAATGGAAGTATGCCAAGTGTTTGCACAAGAAGAAAATAACCTTTTTCCATTCTCTGTGAATTTCCTCCAGTGTTACCCAGACAGTGTTGGCCTACTCAGACTGTATCTACTGTTTCTTTCTGTTCTGGACCACCAGGAAGTATATGACAAATACAGGAAACTTTGTTTCTTTAGGCTTGCCAGAAAGTTTTGACCATGGGTGTATGTGTTTCTTGTGGCTGTTGCAGTTGTTCAGGTAGACTGCGGATCACAGAGGGTGCCACATCTCCAAACAATAAATCTGTCATCACATTTACATTTGTGTTGGGATGTGTGTGATATGATATGTGTGTGATGTGATATGCAAAACAGTCGCTCAGGTGTCTGAGCAATCAAGAACAGATCATTCCTCTATAAAAACATGTAAGCATCACATTTGGTTTTTGCCAATGTGATGGTTTACATAATTCACACATCAAATCTCTTGTCACCTCTGTGGACTGTTGGATGGTGCAGCATGCCGTGCTGCTCAGTGCAGTGGAGTGCCATCTTTGGGCTTTTCCGGGCTGTTTTCTTAGGTTTTGTTTGAGGGGAAATCGGTCCAACCACCACCCTGAAATTTATGTAAGGCAGTCTGTTCCAGTAGTTGACTTGTTATTTTGTAGTATGGAATAGTGGGAAACCCCCCTGAATTACTCTTTAAGGGTTGATAAAAACAGCTGCATTAAATGGCATGCAAGCAAATGTCTATCCTAAATAAAAGACCCAATTTTACAAGATAAAATACTTAGTGGCTTCCTCTGAGAGAGAGGTTTGTGGAGGTACCTGAGGATAGATGCACCGATTTTTGTCTGCAGTTTTTCTGTGAATTACGTAAGTGAAAGTTAAGGTACTGTGCAAAGTTGAGGGAATGAGAATGCATGAACACACTGCTGCGCGGCGGAGTGCTGTGTACATTGTTGTATTGAATTCCTCGGTTTAGAACAACAGCGCCCAGGGAGGGGTGTTTCTGTCCTAACCGCTCTGACCCCTTGTCAAAACCAGCAGGGCAGAGAGATCGACTGACCTCTTGTCTGTGAATGTGTCTGTTGTTTTGAAGGGGGCACTGTGACATTTCTTACCGTGGCTGGTTTTCTGATGCCCAGGATCACGAGGTTTCTGGGAGCGTGCAGCAGTTCGTAGTTAGCTTCTGAACCACCTTCCTTGCAGAGCCTTCTCTGAATTCAGATACATCCACCGAAGTGTAAAGCCACAGGTGATTTTGTGCCCTGCTGTGGAAGGTGGCGAGGTGGCACTGGGCAGCCTTTGCATGGTTTTAGCTCTGTTGTGACAGCGTTTGGAGCTGGAGGGCTGGATGGAGGGGGCCCTGAGCCGGACTTGGTCTGGCAAGCCAGGGTGCCTTGTGTTGCCTGTGCTGATGCACTGGTTGTGTCGTCAGACCTTGGTGGAACTGGAGCCGATGCCCCGTGTGCTTTCATGGGCACACTGGTGTATCTTCAGTTTACAGTGCTAGAGGCACTCCGTGTTTTAGAAGACTATTTTAGAAGTATTCATATTTAGCACAGTAAGGCTTTGTCTAAAATTAATCAGATTGTATGCCATAAGGTGCTCATCACTATTCCACATCATGACAACAATAGAGCAAATAGATCCTGTTTATTTTTGAAACAGACCTTTAGATTAAAATAAACAGAAGCATTAGTTAATACCTCATGGCAATGTGGAAACAAACTGCTTAAGTCTTTTCCCTAAGTCTAGCTAGGTAATTTATCTTCTTAATTATAAGATATGGATGCCAAATGTTTCCACAAGTTTTTTGGAATGAACTCTTGGATCCCACAAGAAGAGAACTAGATGAAGTACGTTCAGCAGACACATTTTGTTTTTCATAAGGAATAAACAATTTTCAGTTAAGCCACTTGTTTCCCCTTTTGTCAAATGTCTTGGGCTGAGGTCTCAGAGAAAAATCCAAGGAAAATTTTTTCAAGGGTTCAAAGGAGCATTAAGTTATTAAAAAAACCCAACAAAACAATCAGCGGGCATTAATTCATATTTCCTTTTTCCCCCTATGCCAGTTTGTTACATGTTCGATTTCATTTATGCTCTTTCAGATTTTAATGGATTCCAAGGTAATTTTTCTGCCTGACTTCTGTTAAGTGGTAAGACCCTGAAATCCTACAAGAAATCAGGCAAAGGCCTTTCAGTGTGTGACTTTGTAAGAAGTTCCTGAGAGGGAAGCTAGGGTCCCTTTTCCTGTTCTTCCCCTGCCCCACCACCTTCCCCTTCCCCTAAATAGGACCTACCTTTTGGCCCTGGGCAGGTTTTTCCCTGTTCCTTTACAATATAAACTTGGTTACATGTCTCTGAATGCAGTTTTAAGTGATCCCTAGGTAAGGGGTAGGTCAGGCCTGAAAAAGGAAGAGGGTTATTGCTCCCTAAGAATGAATTTGGAACTTTGGCTATCTTCTCAAGGTAATTTTTGTCTTTTAAAAGCATCAAGTAATTTTTAGTTTGTGTAGTTTTTCCATTTCTCCTGGAATGTTCACCCCTAAGTATCTCCTAAATTTCCTTGCCTGTTGAAATTGAAACAGCTCTGCTAATTGTGTTTTCTTTGTCAGTGGTGTTTCTTTCCCTATGGCTGCTTTTGTCTTAAAATTTGTCTTGTATTCAGGCACTTTTTCGGAAAGCTCAACTATTACTTTTTTTCTATGGATGGAATTGACAGCCTCAGGTTCTCTATTGTAATTGTTTCATAAATTGTCCTATAAGCTGGAGGTTTTTTGTGTGTTTTGGTGAGGTTGGATGGTGTGTTAGTACCTCTTCTGCGTGTTCTTTGGAGTTGATATGTTATAAACTAGCAAAGATCTGAGTTTAGGGTAGTGGTGTTAATGATGCAAGCTAAGAATTCAGCCTGTCTGGTTTTGGAACTGTGGCTTTCAAGATTTTTTTTAAGTGTTTGTAGGAGGGGGTTATGTGTTTGAAAGTAGAAAAAAAAAAATGCCCATTACCTTGTAATGATCATTGTGGTGATCTCCAGATCCTTGTTTGCACTCAACCTGAGTTACCACATGCGTGGCTCTGGAAGATTAGGAATAATCAGCAAAATCCCAATGACAGCTGCTACGGAAACACATAAGTGCATGAGAACATTGTAATGCATTTAAGAAATATTTTTTTTTCAATCCATAGAAAGTGTCACAATCTTCATAAGTAGAAGTAAAAAGTTTCCTTAAGTGGTGGTGGATTTTGTTTTAAATGGCATGTGGTAACTCAGGTTGAAAACAGAGGTGCCTGGAGGAGAAAATTAGAGTCCTTTACAGTGTAATGGATATTTTTTCTATTTTCCAACATATAAATTCTAAATATTCTTGTCTTGTTAGGACTACCTTCATAGATAACTCTGCTGTTCCTGGTTGTTTTTTTCCAATGCAGCTCTCTTGCACCTCTATAGCTTCATATGGCTCCTCTGTCACTCTTGTGAAGGAATGACCATAACAGGTTTTAGCAAAGTTTATAAAGTTGGTAAGGGTAGACTTCACTGTTCTCAAGGTAAGGGCCACCATTTATTGCAAGTCCATCATTTGGAACAGCCTGTTCAGAACATTGCTTACTGAATGCAATCCTAATTCTTTGTCTTTAAAATTATGAACTGTCTATGGCAGTCTTTGTTCTGATGTTGCCACATGAGAAACCTTTCCAAACATAGTGCTGTGCCTTTTCCGCTAAAGTGGATTTTTGATGGGCTTTTCCCCTTCTGTCTGCTGGTCTTCACAATATATTCTCCCTGTTCTACACATGATTAGTAAGAAAATGGAAGAGTTGTGCCTTATGGAGTGAGTCAGGTTGAACTGATTGGAAATATAAGAAGAGACATTTGGATTTACAATGTGTGTTTACTTGGCTTGAGACAACATACTGCAAGTTTCCCTGTATCTGCATGATCGCTGGCGTAGTTACCAAATTTGCTTAAAAAAACAGTAATAGAACTTCCTTATGCAGTTCCTTTCACTTAAGGTAAGTTTCAAAGATATCTCTATTCTTGCTGTTGTGTTGGTGGCAACAGTGTTAATGTCATTAATATCACTGGCTGCTGAATATTGATTGTATGGGAATAAATTTTAAAGCTGTTTGTGTTGCAAAAAACCTAATTAAATTGCATAAAAGTCAGTCTTTCTTTTTACTGTAATCTGAAGACAGAAAAAAAAATTGAGAAAGCTTTGAAAGGTGTTGCTGATGCAAGGCCAGTTAATCGGTTTGTGATTAGATGAAGTGTCACAAATTTATTAATGGAACCATTAAGAAGGGTATTGTTACAATAATATTGAATTTAATCTTTTGTCTCTTTGTTCTCATTGGGCAACTAATTATCTTAGTAGATTTGAAAATGGGAATTTCACCTCACAACTTTGTTTTATATAAATATATAAGTATGCAAGAGAATAGGTACTGCCTGGTCTCCATATAAAATTCCTGGTTTATGAGAGATATCAAGAACTGAGTAGTATGAACGGGTGCTTTGAGGCTTAAACTGAAACCAAGCAAAAATGTGCAGCCTGCCTCTTTTGCCTATAATAGGGTCAACATTGGGATCCATGATCCCTTTGATCTTTACATAAAACAGATGAAAATGCATAAATTGCTTCTAATCAGAGATGAATTAAAGGAAAATAGCCTCCCGGAGGACAAAGCACCCCAGGCACCCATCAACAGCCTTACCAAATGACAGACCTGGAGGAGACTTCAAAGCTGCAAACACAACTGCCAGTGAAATCCACCAAGAATCTAGATGCCATTTAAAAAAAATAATAATTTTCACAGTTTACAAGTGCCCAGAACTCTCTCTTTAAGAAAAAGTGACAGAAAGACACTACATGGGCTTGCTGTTTAAGCTGCTAAATATTCTTTTTCTTTTAAAGAGTTGATAAAAGCATTCGTTTAATTTAGTCCAAAAATGTGTTCAGACATGACGAACATTGGTAATTTTTGTGTCGGGTAGAGTTTACTCAACTTGAGTGGCATATTGTTTTGAAGCTGAAGTATATGTTTTTAGTGGATGCAGATCAGACATTCATTGTAATTGCTTCCTTGGTTGTCATCCATATTTGTCACTGTGAACACAAGCACAGTTCACATTCCTCAAACTGCAGAAGGAGGAGGAAATGTAATGAAATATCAGGCTTCATTTTGGAGGTGAGGGAAGATTTGAGGCAGTAATTTTACTGTGAGAAGTTTTCTCTTTGTGGAGAAAAAAGTAGTTTTATCCGGAGTTAAATCAGAATTCAGATCCTCTTCTAGCTCAGGTAACTTGTTTAAATACTGTTTAGATATTAATATCAGTAATGTTAAATATAAAAAATAGCCTTGAATAAAAGGTCTTAATTGCTGGGTTGTTTCAAGAGAGAGGTAACCTAAACATAACATTGTACTTTTTTTTTTTTTTAGCATTCTGTTTATGAGAGGATACCAAAACTGCATTTAGTGTTTTTAAGGACAGAGAATAAACAAAATTTTAAGGAGTATTAAAATACTGCTTTTAATAAAGACTGATGCAGTCCCTTCAAAATACTGATTAGGAAGGATTTTTCCTGCTACCACTTTTATACTTTGCTGAGGTGTTGTGTACAGCATAACATTTTTATTCAAGCCCACATAAATTTGAGAGTCACTTAGACACATATAAAGAAAAACTGACATTTCCAAATATCTAACTGCATATGAAATTGTTCAGTGGGCTGAATGATTTGCTGTAGGTGAGGTCAGAAAGGTTGCCTAATTCTTTGTTGTAAGAACTTACTTTCGGTTGCTTATGACTTTGATTGCTGTAACTGAAGTATGTGTTATGTGTTTGGCTAGGGCTATTGGTTTCTGAAAGAAGAAAGCAGAAAGATTTTGCCAGTCTGTCTAAGGATGAAGTTAAGAAAAACTGCTGAGGGTTTTCCTTCTCTTGAATTTTTTTTTTAAGGTTTTTCCCCCATCCCAAAGTCACTGCTTTCTCTGTTCTTGGAAGCAGGCATTTTAGATTACGTTTTGGAAAATTACAGTTTGCTTACATTTTGTGAGACCTTCAAGTTCAGCAGTTAGCTTTCTAAAGCTTGCATCTTCACTGTATGCATTTGTCTCACTTTTGGGCCATGGACCAGACTGCACATGAGCCTTTCTTACAGGGAGAGAATGAGCAGAGATTGACTCCTGGGACAGGGGACACAGCGCGACTTTCTTCAGAAAGACTGATCCTGACTGATCCTATCAATATCTGGACTGACATGGCATAAGGCTGTAAGGCAAAGCGGGAAGTCTGCCTTGTTCTGTCAGGTGGGATGAGAGCTATACAGAGAGAAAGTGAAGTCTGAAAACGAAGAAAAGAAAAATCAAATGTCTTGAATAAAACTTGACGGCTTGTAATAGTGCAGAGCAACATCTTGCCTGATTATGGACTATTTCCTACCATGAAAAAAAGAGGTCTTTGCCACAGCTTACACAGAATCATCACCATTCCCTTAGCTTTTGCTCTGATACTGTTTTTCTGCCTAACAGCAAAACCTCCTGTAATACTGAGTCACACTTCATTAACTGATCAGTATATAAAGCCTAAAAGCCAGTCAGTCAGTCTTCTCTTTTGTGGAGTACCTGGACAATTGTTGCAGATAACATGCTTCAGCACCGCTGATTAGTTCTCCTTTATCTTAAACTTTTTATCACTGTGGATCCTTTTCTTTGCATTAGGCTGGGCCTTGTGTTGGGAATTCCATGTGTCTCACACCCTTGGCGCCCAGAAATCCCAGTTCACTGTGAGTGAGAGTGGTGGAATACAGCTGTAATGTATTCCTTCTATGTGATACCAAGTAGCACAGGTACAAATTGATACTGCGAGGCAGCACAGCAGCTTAGCATGTTGGTTTGGTTTTTGTTTTGTTTTTTTTTTAAGAAGGAACTAACTTTCTCCTATCTCCTTTCTGGATGCAAGGAAACTTTGGCTATTTACTTCATATTTACTATGTAAATCTACTTGGAAAGGAAAGATGATGTATGATCATCTGCATTAAGCAATCATCATGATGGACTCATCAAACTCTTAGCTCCCATTAAGGTGGGAGTATGCATTAACCAACCAGACCTAGTGCCAAGCACTGCCACTTCTAAACTGGGGCTCACAGGGGTATGAGGTGCCTCAGGGATCTGATTCACAATCCAGGACAGTTTACCTTGGGATGCTTGTTCTGGTTATTGCGCTGCCTCTGCTTGGGGGACGATTCAGTTGTTCATCGCAGCTCCCACAGATTACAGGTTGGCAAATAAAGGAAAATTAAAATTGGTTCTAGTGTACCTTTGGCACCTTGCATCAGTTTAGAACTGTGAAATATTCATTTCACAAGTAGCTGAGCCACCCTGCAACAGAGTGAGAACCCCTTCGGCCCCAAGAAGGCGACAATTAGGTGGACAGCTGGAATGAGAGCTATTGCATCTGTCCTGTGATAATCTGCCCTGCTTAGGAACTGGCGCACTGAACTTCAGCAATTGTATTTTGTCTTTTCCCTCAGTCTTTCAGTGTCTGCAGCATAGATAAAGAATAAACAATTTAATGTCATTGAGTATTACAATACTTGGCTGTCCAGAGATGCCCAGTTTACCTTCTAGATACGGTCTCCTGCAACAAAAGTATTTTTGAAGGGATTTATTTACAGGATTCCTCTATCTGCATGGAAATTGAGAGGTTTGCAACTGGGATTTTTTTGCTTATGAAGGACCCAAAGGAGGACTTACAGTTCTCAAAGTTTTAACTTCTTCAGATGTAATTAGATCGTTTGTGTTGAACAGAAGTCATAGCTCAGACATGTGCATGCAAATGCAATTGCATTTTGCATGCAATCAATGACAGCTCTCTCCAGTTATGATAATTTGGTCATGAATATGTATTCAGTGGTTCTACTTCTTATTTACTTCAGGATTAGGGTAGTGGCAGTTTGACGTGAAAGGCCTTCATTTTAGCAAGGATTTCTGTGCGGTCTCTGCTGTGCTTCCAGGTTTCATTGTACAAGCCCAGTCTTGAATAGCTTTTAGTGTATCTGCTTGTCAAAATACCATTATTATTCTTTTTCTTATCATCATCTTTGTTAAGAATTTGTCACCTTTATGGCCTTTCAGTCCACAGAGATGGAGTTATCTTAGAATGGTCTGGGTTGGAAGGGAGCCCAAAGACCCCCCAGTCCCAGCCCCTCGCCACGGGCAGGGCCCCCTCCCAGCAGCCCAGGCTGCTCCCAGCCCCATCCAGCCTGGCCTTGGGCACTGCCAGGGATGGGGCACCCACTGCTGCCCTGGGCAGCCTGGGCCAGCCCCTCACCGGCCTCAGTATTTTCTTCTGATACAGTATACCTCATTTTTCTAGTCTGTGACCAAACAGTGCAGTGAATTTAAATTTTCAGATTACCTATAATCCCATTTTATTCAGGAAGGACAAAAAATGTTTGTCACAGTCTTCAGTTTGTTTACTCCTTTTCCTTCATCCATCAAACTGATAACCTTCATTGCTCTGTCTCCAGCTTCCTTTTCTTCAGAAAGAAAAGAGGAGAAAAAGCTTCTTTTTACCTGCCTGTCAGTGCAAGATACTTGGGGCTTGCTGTTGCGCTGCTGCCTTGCCCCCCCAGAGGAGCTAGCACACAGAAGGTTGTTTCCCCTCCTACTATGTGGAGAACGGAGAATGGGCAGAACACAAGAATAAAGCGTGCAAATATGGCTCAGTTGGTGAGGAACATTTAACTGTGAGATGCCTCTAGTTGCTCCAGCCTCTGCTGCTTATAAAAACAAGTTGAATCATCCCAGATTATAGGCTGACATTAATGTAAACTGTGTCTGGTTTTGGTTTCTCTTAATACACCAGACTTGTGGTTGTTCAGAAGCTCTTACTGCAACATCTGTGGTATTGCAAGTCCAGGGGTGTGAACAGTGGGGGAAAAGAATGAGAACAGGTGTCTCGGGGTAAACTGCCTGTGCCCAGTCGAGGCTTTTGGGCAATCGCTAGGAGCTAGGCTTCGCAGTGCCCCCCACTCAACTGCTTCTGCTCTGCTGGGGAGAAGCGGGGGGGCTGCTCCAGTCGTCCTCTGAGTTAACCTCTCCTCGTGGAGCTGTTGTATCCAACTGTCTCCCGATGAAAACACCTCGCACATATCGGTGGTTCACATTATATCTCTCCTGAGAATGCTGTTTTAAGAGGCATCTTTTTGGCAGCCCTGCCAGCTGACACAGCTCTTGTTTTGTTCTTGCATCACTACCATAATTGTGCTGGTAAACTATTTGTAAGTTTTCCTGATGTACTGGTTCAGAGAACTGAACTGGTTTTAAATTGAACTTTTCTCTTTGTATGGCATTACAAACAGTTGTACTAGCACAGCTGAAGGAAGGTCAACAGCTCTGGCTTTTTCTGTAGAGGGCCCATTCTCATGACCCTCTGTGCCGGGGATCTGGGTGTCACAGCACAGTTGCTGATGATCAGTTTTGTGCTATCTCATTGTGACCATGGTAATGTTATTCTTAAGGCTGAGAAGGTTTTGCAGTCTAAAGAACAAGTTGGGGTACAGGGTAATCCAACTAACTGGGTTTATGTTCTAGAATTTTGGTGATTCCTGTAATGAACCCCATTACTACCCAGCATCATTTTTTAAGAGTAATACTAGCAATGACCTTGTGCTCTCCTGCATATAAAACACACCCCTGATTTCCCCCTTTCCATGCCTCCCTTAACCCACTGACTTGAATTCCTGGAGCTCCCTTGAAGGTATAATGCTAAAAAACTTCAGCAAAAGGTTTTTAAAGAACATGTGCAAAAAAAACTGCACAAGTATGTTCTAGAAAACTGGTGTTTTCATGATACTGGTGACTCAAGGGAATGTGGGACCACTAAGAGGCCTCAAATACTATGCAGTGGAATCCTTTGTAAATACCTGAGAAAAATGTAGGTATTTTTTGATAAAATTTGCCATTATAGATTTTGTTATTTATATTGAGCAAATGTGACTTGAGTATAGCCAGCAATTTAAAAGATCTAACTATTTTTTAAAAATAAATTACATAATTTCTTCATCTCCTATAAGCATTTAGTAGCTGGAAGAGTAGAAGAGAGAGAAGGATTGCATCCAAAGCAAGGGCTAGGTTTGTGAGGAGGAGCATGTGAGATGGAGGAGAAATAGTAACCATTGAGACTGGGAAAAGTAGGTGAGATTAATGGGATGTGAAGTCTTATGAGGAACAGCTGAGGGAACTGGGGTTGTGGAATCACCATCCCTGGAAGTATTTAAAATATGCATAGGTTCAGGGCTTAGGGATATGGCTTAGTGGTGGACTTGGCAATCCTGGGTTAACAGTTGGGCTTGAGCTTAAAGGTCTTTTCCAGCCTAAATGATTCAATGATTCTCTGATTTCTGCAGTGCAAGTCATTCAGTATTACAAGAAGGGCAGAGAATTTCTGTTGTTGAAGGTAAGATGTTGAAGGAGTCTTTCTAATGTGGCTCAGGTTGCTTTAACCGCCATAGAATTAAACTAGGGTTCAGGGACAGAGACGGTATCTCTGCTTTCTTTCACTAGCGCTAAGCATTTCAGGATGTACCTGTCTAAATACTGTCTATGGGAACTGTGCTTGGGATCAGCTGTGCCTGTAATGGAGAGAAGGTAGTTGTTGGGCTTGGGAACTCTGGTTGGGGTCCTTGTTCTGCCTCCAGCTTCTGAGGCAAGGGAATTGGGAAGGTTATTCTTTTTTCCCTGTATGTAGCGTGCATTGAACTAAGGCTGTATGGGAACAATAGGATGTTTTTATTTGAAATGCAGGGGCTAGGTACTGCCTAATCAGCACTGAGAGCTGGGAGACTGGAGCATCCTAAGTAGGAGTGGAACTTCTGTGGACTTTATTCGCTAAAACTGATTTATTTTACTGAGCATTTGTGAACAACATGGTGGTTTTCCCCACCAAAGCCCAGATTTTTGTTTTTTTAAGGTCCAGCCTAGGTATAGTAGGGGGTATGTTTCAGAGATAAAGATCTACCCTGCAAAATTTGAAATTGTTTTAAAGAAAAAAAATTAATAAAGTTATAAGCAACGGAACCATTTCTGCTGCAAAGTTACTTCACTTTCCACTTCCAGAAAAGAAAAGTCAACCTACTGAGGATTTATTTGTATTTCAGCTCACACAGGTGAAGTTTTGCAAAGTTATTCACAACTTTTAAGTACACTTGTAAAAATAGTAAGATGGTTTGATGCTTCTGATGGCAAGGCTGCCAGCCTGCCCGTAACAATAAAGGACAAGCTTGAGTGCTGGATGACACATTTTTCTAATATGATAATGCCTGCCTTTAATCTTTTAAGTAAACATTTTTTTTTCAAGACTTACCTTTTTACAGGAAACTTACTTTCTTGGATAATGGTTTAAAATACATATGTGTAGCTTGATTTCCACTTAACCAACCAGTTAAATCCTGCTTTAGAGACAATTTTACTGACTTTGATCATAAACCAGGTCATCCATTGGGACCTAAACTTTTAAATGAAAACTGGTAAGTAAATGAAGAATATTCTCGCAGAGGTCGTGTTGTTGGTAATTTTGGTTATGCAAGACACAAAGCTGGCAGAGAATGAGATGAGTCTTGTCTGAAAGCAATACGCGCTCATTTAAATAGTTGGATTTTTTTTTCATCGGCGGTGAGCGGAAGGAAAGTTGCGGTTAGGATTGAACATTGGTATTTTAACCACTAGGTGGTGCCGTTGTGTAAAGTTGTGTTCCTGAAGGTTCTGGAGTCGGCGAGGGTGACAGGAGCGCGCAGGGAAGTCGGCAGCTGCAAACGAGAGGTTTGCAGCGGAGGATCGCTGAGGGTGTGCCTGTAGTTCTGGTTCTGTGCTATGCAGAAGGAAAAGGGGTATTGCAGGAAAGAGCTGTGTGATAAATTGTCGCGTTATTTTGGCTTTAAGTCTGCTTGCGAGGATTTGCCTTTTTTTTGGTTTCAAACGGGGAGAGAAGAACTTAAGTCACTCTGTGTGAATCTAGGAGCCATCTCCTAGCAGCTTTATATTGTGAATACATCAAAACAAGCTTCCCTTGTGTTACTTCAAATACACCCTAAAATGCCTTAGGATTAAAGCAATCATCTGTAATACAATATCTGTGGCTCATCGTTGATTGGCTCAAAACATGAAATACAGCTTTTTTTTCCTTGGAACAGTCAATGCGTTTCCCTCGTTGTCTGCTTTACCAAAATTCTGCATTCCTTGTCTAATCCTGAGATATTAAAATAATTAAGTGGGATAGTCACAGTTTCACTAATGAAGCATAATTGAGCTTTAGAATACTTTGATATTAAAATTACAAGAAAACATAAAAATGGCTTTGCTGAGCACAGGCACATTATTTCTATGTATTGCTACACGTTTTAAGCATTAAACTGGGAGCTTGCTCACCTAAGGACAGCTGGGCTGTCCTGCTACTAACTCTTCTTAGCCTGCAAATCTTTTATCACAAAGTGTGTGCAGCTCTGTTTATTGGATCTGTGATAAGAGTTAGCTCTATACTAATCATTGCAATTTTAAGATGTGAAAATTTGATTGCATCAATGTTTATTCCTTTAGGTAAAGTGGTCAAAAGAAAATCCAAATTTTGCAATAGCCTTTCAGATTTGGTTGTTGCATGTGAATGATACATTTTTAATTAACTTGTTGGAAGAAATGTGTTTGACTTTATTCAGCAAATGCTATAGAATAATTGTTCCTATTGAGTAAGATAAAATATGATTTAATGTGCTTTGTTGTTTAAATATATCAGGTCCTAATAACAATTTATGTGACCTAGAAAACTCCAAAGAGTTGGCATCAATTTTTAAATTACTTCTTTCTTTCAGACCAAGAACCCTGTTCTGTAATAATATCTTACACACAGGATTGCTTATTATAGATGTTGCATGTACTTTAACTGCTGTGCAAAGCACCTCTCCCATGTAATTACACAAACATATTCTTAATTAATATGACTTGTGTTAGCGTGATCGAGCAATGGAATATTTTTTAGGTGTGTGTTTTGCAATCCTGAAAGGCAGCTGACAAATGAGGAATGTGGTTACTAAATACCACAAGTCTCATGAAGAAATCCTTGGAAAGGACAAAGGCCAGGACAGATATGAGACTTCATCGCAATCAATTGCCTTAAAAAGCCCTAAAATGTGTATTGATGCACAAAAAAGTATCCCAGGCTTTTTGTGATCCTTAAGGATTTGTATAGAAAGGTGTTGTCAGATATGGAGAGCACTCAGGGGGAACAGGAATAGTTTGTTTACTCCACGTGGAGCAACTTGGCTATATCAAACTGAAATGCCCCTCCTAACTTCAGTATGGTGGTGTGACATACTTTGTGTTCCCTACTTCTGTGATTTAACCACTGAGTATCCTGGAGATAGGACCTAGAGTGCAGTGTTATACTGCTCAGTTCCATGCTGAGGATCAATTGCTTTTTTGCATATTTATGCATTTTTTCATATGCCAGTGCCTGGAGTACTTGAAAAAATTTTAGGACTGGGAATGAAGCTGGGAAACTTACATGGTTCGTCTCCCTACATCCATTAATTTTGCCATTCCATTCTGAACTGCTGTAAGGCAGCACAGAGCTTATATCATGGATCATGATAATCATTAATGTGCACGTGCATGTGTAGTCATGTAGAGAGATGGTTTTGGCTCCATGATTTCATGAAGCTTTTGAAGTTGTGGCCATACAGCTAATGAAGAGGAGGGGTGGGTAGATGAATAGTTACTTCCCCAGGACATTTATTTGAAGCAGCTTTATTTGGTGGAGCACTGCTTTAGGGGTAGATCAGCTAGTTGCTGATAGGTATGTGGGGAAGCGGTGTAATGATGCACAACTTGGATGAACAGTAGTGGAAGCAAAAACTCAGCATAACGTAGGCCACTGTCCATCTCTGAACTGCTCCAGAGCTGCCACAGATAGATAGGGGAGTACCTGGCAGCACCAACAAGCCTTTTGCCATTACCATCTGAAAGCTCATTACACTTGCTTGATGCCAGTCAGTTGCAAACTAGTTGAGTATTGAGAAACAACTGTTGGGACTGTTGTGGAAAATTCTGATGCTCTTAGGGAGGAGGCTGCTGTGAAATGCAGCAGCAGCGGGTATGTTTCACAAATAGAGTGCACAACTTATCTAAGCGGTATTGGGAAGACAAAAGTGCCTATCCTCTCTCCCCTTCCCCCATTACTCTATGCAAACAAAAGTTTTGATGGGAAAGAATACTTTACAGGACAGCATCAAGTATGGACAAATATACTTAAGCCCTCCAGCTGATAGATCAATAGAGGAGCAGGTCAGAGGAGAACAAGTATCAGCAATTTAGCCGCTGTGAATAAACCCCTGGGAGGTGCCTTGATGCTGGAGTATGGTGTCTTGAGGCAGTTCCCAGGAGATGTTGAAGAACCTGGAGATGTTGAAGACTGTTCAGAAAACTACTGGACAAACCCAAAAGAGAGCCCTGCCCTGCTGCTCTTTACCAGGGTGGCATCTCTCGGCGGAGACGCAGCAGTGGAAAGGGAACACCAGCTGTGAACCATTGGGAAGGAAATGCTGGAATGGCCGTTGGCATGCCAAAGTCATCACCTTTTATTTTCACATAATCTGTAGGTGTGAGAAAGACGTGGCTGCTGTCATGTCTGTGTTTCTCATCATGCTGAAAAGAGGCATTCCTGGTTGCCTTACAGCGCTTTGAAGAGAGAGGTTTCAGCTAGTCCACATAGTTTTGGAGCTGGGGAGAGCGCATAGGTATGGATACGAGACCTGCTCAGATGTGATGCAGTGCAGTGAGGGATGAAACATGACAGGCTGCCTGAAGAATAGGTAGGAATGTGTCTGTAAAACCAGAAAACCAACAGACGATATCTATAAAATTATTCCTTTTCATTTAGAGTGACATAAAACGTCAAAAATTCAGCTCAATTAAAGTATGAGGACATCACTTCGGGGAGGTCAGCTTAAGTGCCCCATCTGTTTGAATGTCTTTTTTTAGACAAACACTGTGTTCTGGTGGTTGCCTTTCCTCCTAGATGTATGGCTTCACTAGAGCCATACTCATTTGGCTGAGTTTTCCCATGACTGCTCCATAATAGTACAGAGGGAAACCCACAGAGATTTAATCCAGTCATGGTTGTGCTAATTTCCAAAGAAGCAAGTGAAAATAAGGGGAGTTTGTAATAAATGCCATATAAAACCTGTTTACATGACTGATTCTCTTCCCCACCCCCACCAGCCTGACCTTACCTCATTCCAGATTCCCCACTTCTAGCTGAAAGCATTTTTGTGAAGAATGCTACCAGCAAAATTCCCTTCTTTATCTTGGCTGTGAGAGCCTGGTATGAAAGACCTTTCAATGGAAAGAGAGAATCTGTTTAAATGTGTTGCTATTGAAAGAAGATTGGTTTATAGACACAGTTTGATGTTCTTAGGAGGACTATACATTTAATCTTTGATCTAGAAATGATTTTAAGAGTCTGCACATAAGCTAAAAGTTCTATCTATATGTGCCATCTTCAGCTCCAGGTATCACCAGAAGAACTGTGGTTTTTCTGAGTGAATTTTCTCAAATATGGTTTCACTGCATAATTTCAGGGCGTTTCCTCTACATTTAGCTGGTATATTATTTTCAGGTAAAACGCTTCACACAGGCTCCATCTAAATGATTTTTTGGTTCTGTGTTCAGGGAGGAAGTAGACTGTCTTCTTTGAGGGTATACTGCTAACACGCTAATAAACTATTTCTAGGGAAGATGCAGACAATTGGATGTTATACCTGATCTATTCCAGTCTGGTCTCCAAGAACAGTCATTTTAAGGAAGGTAAGGTATACTTCCTGTATGAAAAAGGAGTGTTACTGAAGATTTATTTTCCAAATTTTAGCAAGTGAATATGCTTTTAAGCAGTTCATTGACTTAATGGATTGAGACATCTCTGAAAAGCATCAGAAGTCTTGGAGAGACTCAGTATAGTAAAAGGTCAACACCATTTAATGTCTTTATGGGCAGTTGCAGCCCTCAGATAAATAAAGCCACTTATGCATGTACTTAATACCAGTGAAGCCAAAAATTTATAAACATGAATTTTAGTGCTTTGCCAAAGCAAAGCATAGCTTTGGCAAAGAAGTTGTTTTGGCACTTTTTTTAAAGCCGTCATGGAGCTTGAAATGATGTGCTCATCTGGGCAAGTAGGCTTCTAAATTAAAATTGTAAAAATAGCAAGGGTATATTTTTGCAAGTGGGAGTTGAAAAGGTGATGGAAATATGCCCCCCTCCCCCCACTTTTCAAAAACAGAGAGCAGCTTCTGT
>JAVJGJ010000059.1:89457366-89476179 GCA_035590215.1 Microhierax caerulescens
AACCAAACCCCCCCGTGTGCCATCAGCATTGCTCTCACCCCACATCCAAACCAGCCCTGCTCCAGCTGCTGAGAAGAAAAATTAACTATCCCAGCTGAAACCAGGACACTGATGACCTTCTCTTCCTCCACGTACTTTGAAATAACCTCCAGGATGAGCTGTTCCATCACCTTTCCAGGGATGGAGGTAAAGCTGACTGGCTTGTAGTTTCCTGAGTCGTTGTTCTTGCGTCTTTTGAAGTCTGAAGTGACATTGGCTTCAATACTATTGAAAAAAATGTAAATTTATGCATGTAGAGTTTGAGTATTCCACCATACTTTGCTTTAATAACTACTCTGCTGGTAATACATCAAGAAATATATATTGTACTTTACAGCTCAGCATGGATTTTCAAACTAATGACTTTCCTGAATACTGTCTTTTCTTCAGAAATGCAAGTAGAAATGCCTTCTGTTCTTAATGACGTTGAATACTGTTCAACCAGTGCATTAACTACGAGACAAATCTGATTATATTGTTTTCATAAAATACAAAATTAACAAAACTCAGCCTTCATGCAGTAAACATACACTTTGGATAATCTTTTCAATGAGAATAATGCAGACATTACACCCATTCTGATATGTAGAGGAGGATCCATGGGGGGAAAAGATACATGTGCATAAATCAATTATTTGAGAATAGAGTCCTTAATTTCTTCAGGCTCTTTATAAAGAATTTTGGCATCTGCACGTATTTATTTTAGAGATATAGGGGTAAATCTTCAGCACAGAGCATGGGGAGTTAACCATGGAACATTCATTAACGTTAATGGGATTTCTATGGCTAATTCCCCACACACTGGCTGAAAATTTAGCCCAAAGAGATTTGAAAAGTGATGTTGAGAAGCAAGTTGGTCGGTTAGCCTCATTACTTTCATGTTATTAACTGCTCTATCTGCCACTGGCTTTGTATGAACACTGAGATATTGTACTTAACAGTTAATAAAAAGACTGTATGCTAAGTACAGATTCTAGTGTGGAGGTAGAATAATGCAGTTATATGAACAGAGTTTGGGTATTTTCAGGAAAAAAAATAATCTGCAAAGCCATGGGGGGGGGGGGGGGGGGAAGATATTAAGGCATATTTTTAGACAGCAGAAATGGTTTACGTTTCCAGTATCTCTAGTACAGCTTTAGCACCAAAAGAAAGTATAACTTTTTTTTTTTTAACTTGGTATTCCACTATTGGGATCTAACTTCAGAGCTGGCCAACTCTGAGCAGGGCATTGGACCCAAAGACTTCCAAACTCCTTCCAGCATAAATTATTGTATGATTTGGACTGTATAGCATTTTTCTTAAAGCCTTTTTGGACTAGTTTTCTTTTGTAAAAGTTAATTAAGATAAGAAAGTCAGTTTCTGTTTATCTTAAAGTTTTGAAGAATGGTTGAAACCTGGGCAAACATAAAAAACTATTTTATCTACTAAATTGAGAATATTGTTTTAAAAGGAAACACAGGCTCTAATTTTAAAAGTTTATCAGATTTATATTGCTCTTTTTTGTGTTAAGGATATGCAACAGAGAATGTGTGTGAAATATGAACGTGTGTGTGTGCATATGTATATTCACATTTCTCTTTCTCTTGCATCTTAGCCGTTTCCCCTCCTTTTTAGGGGAGCTATTAAATTGCTTTCCCGGTTGTTATTCAGAGCAGTCAGTAGCCAGCCATTAGAGGGTGCTTCTGTACCAAGGAGCACTCTTTTCTTAAAACCCAGTTTACTTAACTTTAAGTGTTTGTAGATTTAATGAAGAACCATCTTATGTTTCCGAGAATTACCCAGTTTCTTCTTGAATTTGCATTACTTTGAGGAGTACTGTTCTTGGAATCCAGAGGATTTAAATGTGGATAGCTAAAGGTGATTCAGAGAGGGTAGAATGATGATTCAAAGCAGCAAAATTACTACATTTTGTAATTCTTAATGTAAAAACAGAAGAAAATACACATGGACTTCATGCAAGGGAAAAATGAGCTGGTCTCTTAATTATTGAGAGATGAGCATCTGTATTTTATAGCACTTGGTTACAATATTACTGCCTCTTCTAGAAATAGATTTGTTCGTAACTCCACTGCATGTATTTGCAGCAAGAATAGTAAAATAGGTGCAGTTTGTAAAATACTGCTATTGCTATTAAAGATTTTAAAATAAAATTCATAGTAAAATAAAGTTGTTGTTTTTTTTTTTCTCTAGAATTATCGTAATTCCTCATTCAGTAGCAAACTTAAAAATGTCCTGTCTTTGCTGTAAGAATGTGTGGACAGCAGAGTCAGGAACGGGCTCTATAGCCGTTTATCTCGGGAATACTATTTTAAAGTCTACACTTCTGACCCAGGGCATTGGTGCAAGGTGAGTGAGGAGAGTGGGAATAAGAAGATTTCTGAGAGAAAATTCTGCTGTTGTGGAATCAGTTCCTAAGACTGATTAAGTCTTTTATATTTCAAAAGTGGTGCATAGTACAAAGCAGTACATCTCAGCTACGTGCCCAGTAAAGTCTAGATTGTGAGCACTCAGAGCAAAGAGATCTGCCACCTGTGAATCTTTGTCAAAGCTGGCCCAAGGAGATGGTGATTTGGAAAATACTGCTCTTGGAGAAGCTGGTACATCTTTGCATGAATTTTCAGATTTAGGTTAAGGATTGCTGATACCCAGCTGCTTTTGAAAACTGCCAAAACTTGCAAAGACCAGCTCTAGTAAAATGTTGATAGCTGGAGGAACTGGCAGTGAGCTCAGGAAAGGGAGGGATAAAAATCTTCTCCAGGAGCTTCTTAAGAAGCCCTATAGCCTCCTCAGCCTTAAACAAAAAGGGTAGCAAAATGTGTCTTCAGGCGTAAGCATCCACGTTTTTATTGCACCTGTATATGTTGATATGCTCATAATACCGTGACTGTATTGAGAGCTGCTGGTACTGCTGTCTCCGATTTTACATATATATCACTTAGATATCTTTTCTCAGATTTTAAAGGCCCTACTTCTCAAAAGGCAGTGTTCATGTTGCAAGAACATGTGGAATTAAAATTGGTGAATGTCTCAAACATCATACTCCCTAACAACTGGGAAATTTAGTATTTGCATGTTTATTTAAGTAATATAAATTTCAACATCAGTAGGTGTGCTTTGTGAAGCTGACATGCATTGTTGTATAATTAATTTGATTCTAATTTTTCCAAGGGCGTATATGATTCTTATTTATGTTTTCTAGCGGTTTAAACATTTTATACATTTGTACATTTTTTTCTTTAGTACCTGGACTGTCTAGTTCAGGCTCAAGTCTTTTTTTTTTTTCTGATTTGGGAGTAAAATCTAGGCAAAAGTAAAATGTCTTTCTTAAGCATAGACAGAATAATTGCATATTGTGAACATCTTGTTCTTTATAAATTTGAAGCTTCTGGATGAATACACAGTGACTGGTAGCAGGAGTTCTTGGAAGGTATTAGGCATTGAAGGTTATGTCATGTGTCGTTTTGAAGACAATTGTTCATAGATTTTCAAAGAGGTTTTTAGATAAGACCTATGACAACAGTGTAACAAGGTACTAAGGAATTCTGTAATATAACAGTTTATACAATGAGCTGCAAACGCTAGTCCTAATCTGATAAATGTTTGGTACTGTTTTTGTGCAAATCATAATAATACTGTACTTTAGAACAAAATATTAGCATGCATACCCTGCTCACTAGGAGCTCAGACCAACTGATCCAGTAGTAGTTTTTCCCCTGAGCTGAATGGTAACAGGATCCAATTTTAATTTACAAAGTTTTTTAAAATTAGCTGGATGGATTTTTCTGCTGTCAGTGTATTTGAGTAGCTGTTGTAAATCACTGGCTGAGTTCACAACTGGTGTTTTAACATTAGAACCAGACAGGCAATAATGACTGGTTAAATGAAAACAGGGAGTCTGCCTAATCATATACTTTAGTAAGCTAATTACTCATTCTGGTATTACACTTAATAATTTTAACAGATTTTGGAGGGTTGATTGCTTCAGTAAACATTTCTTGTATTAGCAAGAGGGGCTTTGTATTACTTTTTTTCAACAAGTACCATAAATTCATCAGCTAATGATGGGAGTAGAGGTAATAAGCATTGTAATAAAAAGAAAGGATGTATGATCAAATATACTGGGTGTGGTAACCCATCACTAAAGATAGTAAGGATGCACATATTTTGATTATGTCAGTCTTGTCTCCTTCAAATCTGCCCACTAGGAAAAGAAAGGCAATATACAGCTGGACAAAGACAGGCAGTAAGCTGGAAGCCAGGTAGTACATCACCAGGATTATATAAAAAAATAGACAGCCATTTCTATGGAGAACCAATTCACATTTCTCTCCATAATACAACTACATTTGGAAGATGCTACAAGCTAGCCTGTTGTTTCTAAAATATCACAACTTGACTAAAAGTCCATTTTACATTTAAAAAATGTACAGATTCCATCAGTGGTATCATATTTTAGAGAAATTAAGGACTATTAGCCTATGTAAACCAGAAATTAAAGCAATCACATATATTCTTTCAAGACATGAAACTGGGGTTAGTGGATGAATTACCTCAGCATTAGTGTCAATATCTAGCATATCAGATAAAGATACCGTAATTTTCCACTTTGAGGCAGATGAAGCTGATCATAAAGTGATACCTAACAGTTTTTATCCAATGGTGATAGTATTATTAGCAAGAGGAAGGTCTTCCTTAAGAAATGTTGGATGATACCCGTTATCTGTGTGATCTCTTGCAAATCCTGAAGCTCGGTTTATCTTTGAATACTCATATTTATAGGGATGGTGCTGGCAGTTACTAAATCATGTTGTGGGACAGGTTTAAGGCCAAAACTATTTTAAATACTGGTCAAAGGCAACTGCAGATATCTTACTGACAGCTTGTCTTACTCTGATCACATAATAGAATGAAGCTGGACAGAGCTTTTGACCCTTGAAATGCGTGTATTAGTACTGTAGTCAGTTTGGGTCTCCGGCATCGTCAGTGGAAAGAGATTCAGCCCATCAAATTTTTTCTTTTATGCATACGTTCTTGGACAGCACTTAACCACTGTGGTAGCAGAACACTGTCATGTGGCTGTTGATCTTGCAGACAGCAGTCTGGCAACCTGGACAAAAGGCAGGATTACCTTGGATTCTTCATCAGCAGATTCAGAAAGGCCACATCCCATTCAGCCACATTCAGATCGGTATCACTGCCAGAGACATGAATGCTTAAAAAGAGAAGCTCACGTCCTGAGTAAACCAGTGAATTAACTGAGCATCTCAAGTTAATTCTGTTTGGCAGGAAAAGTTTCTTTTGGTTTTGGTAACTGGATTGCTTAAATCATCATTTTTTGTTGTAAAAATACTCCGTTGTGGCTGAGCTTTCTCCTATCTTTCTCTCTCTCTGCTCACCACCTGGCTGCAACTTGCTGCTGTCACATACTGTGGACTGTACCTGTTTTGTTTACATTTTTTTAACAATGTACGTTTCTGAAACTAGCTGTACTTACAGACCAAATATCTTACTTTTATGGCTCTGCTAAGAGCAGTGGAGTGATTTTTAGTTCAATATTCAAATCTGTGTACATTTTGGTTTATATATGACCCCACCACTCAACAGTTTCAAATGTGATTATGAAAATGTTTAAACAAATGCATTTTTTCTTCAAAGTTATTTTCCCTAATGCATATTTGCATAATTAGAACATAACAAACTATACTGTAACATTACAATCAGAAATTAATTATTGTAACATGAAATTTTCATATTTGTCTTTCCTAATTGCAAAGGTGAGTATGGCTTAAAATTGAAAAAGTATTAGTCCTTTTCATAGAAACCTGTTTGAAGATCATAAAGGAGTACAAAAGAAGAAAAGCTTTTTGTTTGTGTTTGCAATCAAATCTTTCTTAAAAGGAAGTCTGACACACAGGCATTGTAGTGTTTTGGGTTTTTTTAATATTACATTGAAGAAAGCAAGATACAAGTCTCACTGGATTAACTGGAATTCAAGTATATCAGAAAAAAACCCATATTTAATAATAAATGCTTGCAAACAAGAAGCTCGGTGAGCCTTGCAAATGGCTATTCAAAGGTGATTTTCAAATATTAGTGAAGCTTAATTTACTGCTTGTTTAATTTATTGCCTGCATCAAAACAAAATAGGTCAACATAAAGAAGCTACTGAAAGTCATTTAAATGGCAAAACATTTTGAAAAAGAGTACAAAAAAATACATTTAAAGATACTGTAGATCTAAAAATGATCAGTTCTGGTAAATTTATTCAGCTCATACAATGTACTAAAAAATATATTTATTTGCAAAGATAGCTTGCAAATTTGCAAGATTTGTAAATTAAATCACGTTTGCCAATGTGCTTTTGAAAATTCTTTAAATTATTCAATTAATTTAAAGTATTCAATTAACTTGCATAATATAAAATGTTAAAGGCAAGAGCTGTACAGTTCAATGAGAAATTTGTTGGTACAGCACATAAACAAAGGAAAGCTAAATAGATGTTCATGCTATATTTTCAGTGCTGAACTTAAAAAACCTAATTGACATCCTTACCGATCTGGTTAGTAGTTTGATAGCTAAATCTGAAATACTGTATAAAGACATAGAAGAATCTTACTTGTTTAAGTATCATGAAAATTCAGCAGGAACTATGGTTAACTCATTTGTCTGGACTTAACTATTGTCCTGATGGCTGTAGCAGCAGCCCATGCTGCAAGGCCAGGGGATGAGCTAAAATGCCCATGTGTAGAAGCATAAGTGGAAATAAGCTATTCAGATCTGTTGCGGTCAATTGTACTGCTGTAAACCCACATATTTACATAATTAATTTCCAATGTCAACTGCTGTTCTCAGTTTAAAGACCTGCTGATATAAACCCCCTTCCGGGCAAACAGGGGTTTGCCAACAATGGTAGGGCAGTGGAGCAAGGACTTTTCCTGAGCTTGAATAATTTGCAGGTCCTTTCACCTTTTGATGCTCATTTCTGCTTAGCTTAAAAAAGAGAGATTTTGTTACTGTCCGTTTTGGCTGACAGTAAGAAACCACTGTTACAAAATTTTATGACCTACTGACCTTTAGTATTGAAAAATTGGTTTATTTACAGCAACAATCACTATCTAAAAGAACAGTGTAAAACAGTTTGACATTTAGTACTTCTGTAATTACCTTATGTCGTGTCAGCACTGGATATCTGTAGTTTGGATCACTTATCTACTATCTGGTTTGTATAAAGGCCTTCAGGGTCTTTATCAAAATGTGTATATGAACTTTTCACTCTGTGAAGTAAAAACCCAGGTCAATTGTATCTATTTTCTGTGACCTTCTTAACTTTTCACACCCACTCTGCCAGAGAGTTGTTATAGATTGTAATACTTGCCTGCAGTATCAATTGGAGGATGATTCCTAGCTTCATTAATGCTGTCAGAGGTGTGGCTGATATATACACTGTGCCTTCTTGGCAAATGCATTACCTCCCTCAAAATCATTCTGTTTCACCGTTAATCTTATTATCTGTTCAGTTAATCAATAGCTGTCTTTCAAAAGGCTGTATCAATAATACATATTGGAAGTGTGTTTCTGAAGGTAGGAGGGTGGCAGTGTGTTTGGGCAGCACGCAATATTTTAGTTTCTGAACCTGTCGTCATCTACTTGGCTGACAACTCAGCAAAAGTCGTGCCTTGGTTTTGACACAGGGACAAACAATTATGTGGCAAGAAGTTACCCCCATATAGATTTCCTGTAGTATTTCTGCACGTGTCCTTGAACTCCAGCACCCTCGATCTCGTAGAACGAGTTTCAGTTTAGAGCTAAACAGTGGTCTGCAGGTCTTTTTGCCCACGTTCAACTAATCTGTTTTAAACAGCTAGTCTGTTTTAAAATAGTAATGTCTCAAACACTGACGCTTAATATAAATTGTCTGGTGGCAACTTTTTATGGGTACTGTTTAATGGTGTGACCCTACTGTGAGCTTTGCCGTGGTGGTAAGGGAGACCATCACTGCAGAGCCAGCGGTAAGGTCAGGGCCTCAGCAGTTTGACTGCCTTTACAACAGTTGTGTATAAATGTATTAAGCCCAAATTAATCACACAAGAGGTGATTCTAATTTATATCAACTGGAGATAAAATGTTTGTCCTGGTTTACAGCATTTACAGAATTTGAGTGTTCTGATTATTTGTCAGTCTTAATGTTCTTACGGCTCTAGATGTATATTTTATAGTTAAATATGTAAATGTCTTATAAGTATGAAAACTCGGGAAATGTAACTGTCGTTGCAAAACCAGAGGATTATTTTCAGACTCGCAAAACAATAAAACAAACCTCACAAAAATTAATTCAGTGGAGCATGATACAACTTCACAGCATATGGGAATAAATTTACAATGTATAATTTTCATGCCAGAATTCTTGAGTTATCAGATAATGTATTTCCTTTCAATGATTATTCTGCAAGCCATATTTAGGCCTTTCTAACAATAGAAGCTTCACTGTGTATTTCAATACAGAGTGCTCTTGTGTGTTGTTCACCCATCTACAAAATAGCTTTCCTATTTAGATTGGGGAAGTTAGAATAAGGAAAAGAATTTTCTTCATTCATGTGTTTGGCAAAAAAAAATTTCTGAGTCATTGAAGTCTGAAGACAAAGAAAGTAGCAACAGTACATATTTGCCTAGAATAAATATAGCAACAGTAAATACTTGTCTAGAACTTAAGATTTATGATAATTCAGCAACTTGTTATTTGTGTTAGCTGAAAATATTCTTAAACCAATATTGTAATATATATTATTGTACACTGAGTAGATTTATAAAAGCATACCTTTCTACTTTAAGAAATACTTTTAAAAAGTATTTCTATATCTTAAAATCAGAGGTTGGTCTTACAAGCTGGGGACTTGATTTTAATTTATACTATCAAATCTACAGTTCTTTTCTCAGTGGAAAAGGGGTTTAAAGGAGAAGTAAATAAATACAAGAATAAAGCCCACTTTGCTACTAAAGACACAAAGATATCAGGCAAGGAGTTTCAGTCCCAAGAGCAGTAGTTGTGATCAGGGGCTGACCTAGGCTCAGAAAAATTAACTGCTGGTGAGGAGGGGTCTGAGTTCAGCCAATGTCAAAGAAAAAGGGAAGAAAAAGACGACCAGCCCAGGCCTGATTGTGGAAGGGAAGGCAACATACTGCAGTGATGATCAGGGAGCAGAGGGGAGCTGGCGGGCTTAGCTGCACAAGGTCTGATCATGGGTACCAGCAGAGCTTGCAATTGCCATTACAGAAGAATTAGTAAGCCATTTGATCCAAATTTTATCAGGTCTGTCTTTTGCTTTATGTAGCCACAGCATTTTTTTTATCTGATCTGGAATGACAGAAGAGTATTCACTGCTGTGGTTAACCACAGTCTCACTGTAAATGGGACTCTGGCCCTGGCTGCCATTTAGTATGCACTGCAGAACTTGTATTTATGATACACGCATGTCAGACCTTGCCAGTGTCTAGTGAAAGATGAAGACTAGAGCCTCTACTTACCAGAAAATAAGTTAATTTCCACAATTAAGTTTTTGCATTTAATTCTTAAATGTTTCGTTCATTTATTTTCTGCACAGGTGATGGATTGCACAGGTTAGCAATTCTAAAGAAAGGATTGCACAATGGGAGGGTAGATCAGAATGCCATCTTTGCACCCAGTTACCTTCTAACCAAATCAAAATGGCCATTCTGTGCTGTTTCTACAATGTCTTAAATCCAAACATTTGTGAAATTCAGTAGCTTTATGGTTAAAAATTCAGAATTGATCTTGTCAAAGGACCCTTTGAGCCAAGACCTTAAAACCTGATTGGACTCCTATAGTGACTAGATTTCTACACAGGAGCAAGAAACTATTCACAGAATTGTATGATTTGCTCTAAGCATTTGTGGCAGCGTCACAGAGGGACATAGCCTGCTTACTCTTGTATCCATTAGTGAGAAGCAAGTACGTTTGGCAGTGTCTGCACGGCAATTCGTTCACCAAGCAACAGAACTAAAGACTTGCCAGTGATCTCCCCCTGCCCAGCTGTCATGTGCTTATTGGCAGTAGTGGTATGGCCAATATATGCAATCTGTGCTCTTCACAATCCCCACATCTGCCTCCTTTCCCCCACCCACTGCAGTCTCAGGCGCCCCTCACTTTTCCCGACAAGCCTGCCATCCTTTCTTTCCCCTTCCCCGTGAGTGGTGCAGCACTCACGGCCACCATGCCACCGTCTTCCATAGGCTGTACATGCTTTGTCAGATCTTCCAGCTTGGCAAGAAACAGTTCTGACCGGGCTAGACCTTCACATTTCACCAAGAAGAGCTATCCCTCCGTGCCCCTCGGTTCTGGTGCTAGGGCAGTCTGTCCTCGCGCCCACCTGCAGATTTGCACAGCACTTGCAGGAATGACATTTTTGTGAATTTCTTTTCTGAGAAAACAAATCAGAAGATTAGATTTAGCTTGATCAATGGATTAAAAATTTAAAAAGGTTAGACTGACAGCATGATTTTCTTAGATATAGACATAAGTATGATTTTCTTAAGAAACCAAGTTAAACCTGTTAATATACATTCATACATTTAGGAGTTTCCTTTAATTGCTGTGCTGCTGACTTTTGTCAGCGTTTGTGAATTCCACTATTGTGGAATAAATTGTAGATGTGAAGGAAGAATCTGGATTGTTTCTGCTTAGTGCCAGAATACAAAATTAAGTTTTACAACTTCTTATTTTACTGATTTTATTTTTTATTATAGATTATATATCAGAGAGGCTATGGCTTCGTACAGCTGTGAAAAGGGAAAGCCTATCTTGTAATATTGGGAGAATAATTTTGCAGTTATCTGTAGAAACATGACTGAGAAAAAAATTTACTGGTCTATTTTAAAATGAATAATTGCAGGAAATTTTAAGTTGAAGTAGCTCAAAATGTGAAAGAAGGTATGTTTAAAAATTTTTTACACACTTTACACAAATTGTATCAATGCATATAGCTAATAGGTACTGATCTAATGCACAGAGTTCGATCTAAACTTTATCTTACAGTTAAATACTACATTTGTGTATCGTATCTGTGCTGCAGGGAGTTTCTCTCCTTGGTGAAGGAGAAATTGGTCATGAAGAGGAAATAAAAAACAGATGATGATTTTTGCTCCAAATATATCATGGAAGCATAGAGTAAGTTGTAGGATGACTTAATGACTTACCTTGTTTGTTGAACATTTTATGTCTGACTTGCAGCTCAGACATTGGGAACAAGCCGTAGCGATGCCAGAGATAGGATGTTAACATTGGAGGGGAGGAGGAAGGGAGGCAGAACTAAGATCAAGGGTAATCTGTTATGGAATCTATAGCTAGTAGAGCTATTGTGTAACTAATCCGAAGTCAAATGAAAAAATACTTATTTTTCTGAATTGGAGTCCATTGTGGCTATTACATTTTCTGTTTTTCTGAAGAAATTAGTCCCGTAGAGAATGAAAGCAATCTGGAGTAGGAGAAAACAAAAGGGTAGCCTGTGCTGATTCTTGTAAACTAATTCCTGGCATAGTATTTGTTGCCAAGTTTTTTTGCAACATTGTCTTTTATTTGGGCATTTTGTCCTGTAACATACACCCAAACCCATGCCTGAAGCAGCTCATCTAGTACATGTACACGCTATTGCAGTAGCTTTGTAACGTCACCGTGGCACAGGTACCTGCTTCCTGACTAGCTTTGTGGTTTACCGTGTTTCTGCTCCTAGGAGTGTGTCCCAAGCTACAACGATATTTTGGAGGAGATCCCCCTTGTTGATTGTTCTCTCGCTAGGAATGCTGGAGTTTTGGGCGCACGCTGTCCCACCTTCAATGGAATAGGCAGGTGGCTGTCAAAACACTCCTGTAGCAGGGTAGTTACAGGACTTGCTCTTAAGAGTGGGGGCACTTGGATTAGTGCTGTGACACTGAGCCATGCCTCTGGCATGTAAAATACAGGGTTCGGATGGTCTGCTGTAGTCAGTACTTCCAATTCTCTAGCTCTAGGTCGCTCCTATCACATTTTCAGAGGTCTGTGTTCTTGGGATGCACTCACCTCAGGAGCTTTCAGAAGCCTTTCTTTCTGCCTTTCAGAAGCACCACACTCTCCCAGGTAACTGTACGGAAAGAGGAGAAAAACAGTATCAGTGCCCTGAATCACTCATGCAGTCCATAGTTCCTAATTATTTGGCACGCCAGCAGCTATAGTGAAGGTGTCTGAGTGGACTTAGCTATCAATTTCAGCATTTGTTGGTGTTTCAAAGTGGCAAGATGATTATTTTCTGTATCAGTGGTTAAACAAAGATTTACTAAACTTAGGATTCTTTTTAAACAAAGCACACGGATACTGGAGCAGGTTAACCATTGCAGAACATCTCAATTTTCAGTAAGCTTTTGCAACCACCTAAAATATCCCTGCCTACTGTTTGTGGGGATACTGTGAAAGCAGTCAGTGTTGCATGAGCCAGAAAAAGAACTAGCTATTAAACTGAATTATAGTTTTACCTTAACAGTAGTTATTTTATCCCATGTTTCCCAAATTCTAATCAATTTTAAAGAGGGAGGGATGGAGTCCCTAAAGCTCAGTGGGGGCAATTTTTATATTTTTTCATATCTACCTCTTTGCAATAGCAGGACCTAGCTCGTGTAGTTAAAGGAACGCTGTAAATTCTGAGAGGCACTTTTCAAATACAGAAAGATCCTTTTGTCGTCATCACCATCATCCCCATTATGCTGGAATATAATGATGTGGTAAATGGCGAGATGTAGTTGCATAACTCAAGTTGGCTTGCATTCCTTCAGAAGGAAGAAGAAAGAATAATTCCTCTGAACAAATTATTCAGACTTTACAATGCTCTGTTTTGTTACGGAAGCAACTTTTTTCTTTTTTCTCTTCCCCCCCCTTTTTTTTTTTTCCCTTCCCTTGTAGACTATAAATAATCAGAAGGTATTTTGGATTATTGTTAGACTGTACCAGTATTTTTTGGGGCAAGTGTCCATTCTCACTGGCACAACAGTAACAAGATTTCAAATAATTAGCTGGTTTGTAAATGCTCAAGTTCAAAGAAAAGGAGAATCAGAAAGCTAAACTCAAGATTAGAATAATAAACAAAATTTCTTTTCCCTTTTTAGGTACATGGAGAATTTTGCTTCATCGAGGTTATTCAGTGCAGAACTGAAATGCAGTTCTTTAGAAGTCTTTGGGTTTTTAACATTTCCTACAAACTTTTTTTTCCACATTTTTGAGTGCAAACATTTTAAAAGTTTGTGTCTTGGACGCTGAGTTTTTAGTACTTACTTGAAAGCTTCTTTCTCTTCTTTCTTATTTTTGAGGGCAAACATTTTAAAAGTACATGTCTTGGCACTAAATACTCAGTGTCCCATTTGAAAACATCCTGTTGGTTTTTGGAGAGTTCCCTCTGTGTCTCTGACCCTCAGTGGAAAAAAGTAAGGACTAGAAAGTCATCTCTGATCTATCAGTTTGGAAGGGACATAGCAGTGTTAAAGTCTTAAGAGATAGTTTTGTGTTCAGTAGGAGGGCACAACTAAAAGGGCCCATGGAGCCTACATACAAGAGCTTTGGAGTAATTTGAGGAATAATTTGTTAGATTATTTGTCATGCCAAAGCCTCCTAGCCTTGCCTTGTGTGTTGGGTTTGCATGGCAGGGTTTTGGTAGCAGAGGGACCACAGGGGTGGCTTCTGTGAGAAGCTGCCAGAAGCCACCCCCGTGTCTGGTAGAGCGGGTGCCAAGGTGGACCTGCCACTGCATGGCTGAGCCCGTCAGAGACCGTGGTAGCTGTGTTTGGGAAGGGGGAGAAAACTGCACAACAGCAGCAGCAGTCAGAAGAGAGGAGTGAGAACATGTGAGAGCAACGGCCCTGCAGCCCCCCAGGGCAGGGCAGGGGTGGCTCAAGGCACTGGAGGAACCTGCGGTGAAGCCCCCGGTAAGGCAGGCCGTGCCCCCAGCCCATGGAGGGTAACGGTGGAGCAGGTCCCCGCTGCAGCCTGTGCCGGACCCCGGGCAGGGGGTGCCCGCAGGAGCCGTGACCCATGGGCAGCGGCGCTGGGGCAGCTCTCGGCAGCGCCCGTGGCTCCGTGGGGAAGAGCTGGGCCAGGGACTCCGCTGGGACCCCCCTGGGGCCAGCTGGGCCCCATGGAACGGACTGGTGTTGGACTGTCTCCCATGGGAGGGACCCTTTGCCTGCGGGGGAGGGAGTGGCAGAAATGTGATGAATTGACCACGACCCCCATTCCCTGTCCCCCTGCACTGCTGCGCGGGAGGAGGGAGAGAAACTGGGAGCAGGGTTAAGTCCAGGAAGAAGGAAGGGGTGGTAGGAAGGTGGTTTAAGATTTGGTTTTATTTCTCATTATCCTCCTCTAGTTTGATTGGTAATACATTAAACTAATTTCCCCAAGTCTGTTTTGCCCGTGACAGTAGTTGGGGAGCCATCTCCCTGCCCTTATCTGGACCCACGAGCCTTTCGCCTTTCGTTGTATGTCCCCTGCCCTGTCCTGCTGAGGAGGGAAGTGATGGTGCTTTGGTGGGCACCTGGCATCCAGCCAGCATCACCTCACCATCACCTCAGGCTGTGGCTTCTGGGCAGCTGCCCCAGCCCTCGTGCCCCAGCCCTCGTGCCCCAGCCCTCGTGCCCCAGCCCTCGTGCCCCAGCCCTCGTGCCCCAGCCCTCCTCCAGCCATGATAGGACTGTGGGAATTTCACTCCGTTTGAGTTCGGTGACTTCCTGCTAGCGGGAGATCCCAATCTGGGTTCTGTGGGCCTTGGGGAATGCAAGTCTGGTTTCACTTTTAGCAAGAAAGTAAAAAAATGAGAAAACAAGTAAGAAAATTAGCATGTACAATCTCCTTCTGCTGTAGTCCACACAGAAAATGAGGGGCTGCCCTCATCCATATTTATACCAAAAATGGTTCCTATGTCAAACAGACCACCATGCTGCTAAGCTCTTTGCGTTTGTTTTCCAAATCTCGTTCTCATCCAAGATTTCATTCACTGGATGTGTGTTGTGAGCCTTTATTTTTTTGCCTTTTTTTTTTTTTTTAATAGAACTATGGGATTTCCTAAGTTGTAAAGACTTTGTACTTTTGGGGATCAGTGTAAAGAAAATGCTATTTCCACTCGGTGCTGTTTCAGTGGATTCAGCAATGCATCAAAACATACGTATTAGTTTGAGTGATAATACCTCAAGGTCTCATAGCTCTGCGGGGACTACGAGAGCTTCCTTGATGCTACCTGAGATTCTTGCATGTGTTTTTCATCACAGCACTCTTGATGTAAACATCTGATATTCTATGTGATAGGAATTCTGCAATCATCTTATAATTGATTCATTATCTAGATGGCACTAATGGAAAGGAAATGAAGAGTCCACTTCAAAAAAAGAAGAAAAGTTCCAGCACCATACCAACAGTGGTTCTTAAGTGTGCTGCACTTGTGTAAACTCCCCTTCGAAGTCCAGCTTTCAGTAGATTCCTGGGTTTAGTGAAACAAGTGAAAGTAATTAGTCTGATGGCCCACTTACAACTACTACAGCACTGTGGGAAACACTCAGCAAAGTCTGTTGGTTACTGTGTCTCAGAAGATTCCCAATGGTCCTTGGACACACGACACATCCTCTAGCAGGAATATTCAGAGGGATTGTTCAAAAAACACAGCAAACAGTTCATAACTGTAGTCAACGTACATAATATTTCAATTTATGTGTTTTATATGCTTCATATCTGTTGTTCTGTCAATTTAAATTGATTTAATAGAAGTGCTCCTTTTTACATAGACATAATTTTTAATATTTAGCACTGTAAGCAACGTCTGCAAGTATCATGCGTTCAAAGCTGTTTCTTGACTATATTGACACTGCCCAGGGGATACTGTTTAAAAAATTTGGTCTGAAAGTCAAATTCTTCTATCTGAGCCAGGTCTTTAAGTAGGAGCTTCACTTTTGCATGTGTCAAGATAACAACTATACAGTAAAAATAGATTATAAGGTGTATGTGAGAAGCAACAAGCACAAAGTTATTTACTTTAGTGAGAGCAGCTGTAAATTTAAACAAATTTTGATTTGTCTCTGTGGTGTATATAGAGACATATATACATTTCTTGTCCTGTTCTTTTGCATGCATTATTCATTTTATTGCGATCAGAACCTACAGCTTATATGTAACAAAGTGTCATTGGTGCTAGGTTCTTCTAACGCTTAGTTTCCAAAATGCTTGCAGTTTCACTGGTAATAGAAGGTAATTAATTTGCTCATGCAGTTTCTCTCCTTCTTTTGATAGTGCTAAGGCTCCATCTGCCACCAGATGTCTTTCTGCCTGACTGAGATGTTTCTGTGGTCTTTGAAGACTAACTTACATATTAGAGGTGAGCTGTTACCTGTTCCTAAAACAAAACAGCAAAGCTTGTTGATGAATATTCAACCGACAAAAAAATCTGAATATTCAAATGAAGTGGGTTTTACACTAAGGAGAAAGAAAATTAGGCAGCAATACAATGTTTGAACTTGGTCAGCTTCTTTGCTTATCTTATCACAGAACTGGAGCATTCTTTCAAGTAAAAATGTTAAGATTATATTTAATTGGATGCATTTTCCTTTTTAGGAAGCTGTGCCCTACTTGACTGTAAGCTTCAGTTTAATGACTAGTTTGGTTGAATGAAGATCTACAGTCAAGTGATTTGCAGAGGCATTGTGATTTGTACTTAGCATGAAAATTAACAATTACTGTATGTTCTGGGTATTTTGCATGATTACTTGAAATTTTATACTTACAAGGATATATTTATCTTATTAATTGATTGTTCCAGGAGACACGTGACTAATTACTAGCCATGTAGAAATTACCTTCATTCATCTTGCCTTGCTATTGCTAGAATGTAATACTAAAAAAAACCCAGTGGTTTATAAGTAGACCATATCAAAATATTATTTATGATGCTTCGTGCTAATTGTAGTGTGCAATGCTTTTGTTGATATATTATTTTCAATATTATTGGCAATTCAGTTGAATAAGAATGAATATTCAATTGAATGTTATTGTTGAAGCATTGACTCAATATGTTTTGGCATCCCATCTTTGTCTAGGAACTGTTCTGTAATAACTAATATAAAAAACTATTTCATAGAAAAGTCTGATGGTTTAAGGAAACACATAGTTGTGATTTATTGTAGTTAAAGGTGTTCTGTGGTCTACTGTGCCTATTTTCTGCCTTTGACCTTCTTGCTTCCTCTCTGTCCATTTATGCATTGCCTACAAACCTCATTCTAAAATTCTGAGGCAGAAGGGAGGACTGCTCTCGTTTTAAAAGCAGCCTGCCATTGCAGTGCCTTCCTGCGTTCCTCCATGTAAGGAATTCCTCCCCATGGTATATCCCTGTCTGAATTTAGAAGAAGACAGATGCAGTGTCGAACTAATGATTTTTAAAACAGTGCAACTTAAGGCCATACTTAGATCTACTTGGTGGAGCTTGCTGTGGCACACTTAAGTATTTACCTTACCAGTTGGCCACATCGGGTGCTGGCTGGTGCGGCATGCAGTCCCAGTGTGGCTGAAACATTCCAGTTTCTTTGCCAAGTAGGCAACAATCCCTGTAGGTTAAGGAGATTGGATCCTTTGGGAGGGCAGCTTTATGAGTTCACGAATCTTAAAAAAAAAAATCCTGTTGTCTCATCAAAAAACACTTTAAATTATTCTAAGGTACACTTTTCACCGTGACCCTAACCTTTTCTCGTAAAAGAACACACACGATGCTAATTAGGAAGGTGGTAAAAATACTTCTGCATGTCGGCAGCTGGAAGAGAATCAAAGTGTATGTGCAAGAAATGACAGCTCCAAATAGACCGAAGGACCTGCCGCGTTCTCCTTCAGCCCCTCCTTGCTGGTTCCTCGATCCCTGCTGGCATTCAGGCTGTATGCTCTAGTTTTTCCCATTGCTTGTGTTTTAACACCTAATGCTCTGCTCCAGCTAGCAAAAACCGGGATGCTAAACTTCGCTTGCTAAGTTGTGTTTTGTTTCTAGTGTATAATTAAAATATATTTACATTCAATTATATAGATGAAGATATTGGGATCCACCAGTACTACGACAAGAAAGAACCAGGTAAAATGAAGTAACCATAACTACAATTAAACAAAACTTCCAAATGTTCGATGTTTGATGCCAACTGCTTGCGCTGAAAAATGCAGCTTTGAATTTCTTGTAAATATATGTCTCTGTATTTCTGTAAATAGCCCAGAAAGATTATCTTTCCAAGTTATGTCAGAGTATTTTAAAACGTTTTATTCCACAGAAGAAAAAAAAAATAATGGAAAAGTAGTTGCATAAACACAACCTTTATGTCATTAGAAACTTTGGTGGGACTTTATACGCTAAATTCTTAAGCTTTATAGTCGCCTCAGCCCCTGCAGCTGCTGCCGGCTGGCCGGAGGTGGTGTGCCCGCGGGGTGCCCCCGGTGCCCCCGCTGTGCCCGGTGTGTGCGGGAGCCCAGCAGGGGGCAGCGGGAGCGCGCGGGAGCACCGGGCCGGCGCCCCGCACCCTGCCGGGGCTCTGCGATGGCCATTTCAGACTGAACGATCAATTTTCTTTATCTGATTAATCCCGTTAATCCTGGAAGTTTCGCGACGGGCCGGGAGGGCTGTTGGCTGGAGCTGCTGGCTGCTTGCGGCCCGCTTAGCGCCGGGCTGGGCAGGCGGCCCCGGGCTGGGCTGACCCCGCGGTGGGTGCGCCGGGCCCCGCGGTAGATACGCT
>JAVJGJ010000059.1:89476279-89510424 GCA_035590215.1 Microhierax caerulescens
CGGTGGGTGCGCTGACCCCGCGGTGGGTGCGCTGACCCGCGGTGGGTGCGCCGGGTCCCTTGGTGGGTGCGCCGGGTCCCTTGGTGGGTGCGCTGACCCGCGGTGGGTGCGCTGCCGCGGTGGGTGCGCTGACCCCGCGGTGGGTGCGCTGACCCCGCGGTGGGTGCGCCGGGTCCCTTGGTGGGTGCGCCAGACCCTGCGGTGGGTGCGCCAGACCCTGCGGTGGGTGCGCTGACCCGCGGTGGGTGCGCTGACCCGCGGTGGGTGCGCCGGGTCCCTTGGTGGGTGCGCTGACCCCGCGGTGGGTGCGCCGGGTCCCGCGGTGGGTGCGCTGCCCCCGCGGTGGGTGCGCTGACCCCGCGGTGGGTGCGCTGACCCGCGGTGGGTGCGCTGCCGCCAGCCCGGCTCCGCTCTCTGCTGGGGCCGGTCGCAGCTCACGTCGCTATGGGGTGAGATCGGAGGCGCAGTAACGCCGCCCACGTGCGGGGCCGCACAAGCCTTTCTTTCACTGCAAAGTTAAGATACCTGCCTCACGAGGTGAAAACATCGGGGCTGTCTTAATTTTTTATCAATTTCTACGTTTTATCAAACTGTATGCATCTTCTCTCTAATATTAAGATGTGCTGACAGCAGCTGTAAGGATTATCGTTCATCTTTTCATCCTTTCTTTCCTTTAGCATCACAGATGAAGCATGGTTACTTAGAAGAGGAGGAAAATCTAGCAGAATGTAAGGACGTTTTCTGAGTTTCTTGTTGCAGTAAAACCAGACTATTAATTTGGATTGGTGACGCCCTTGGAAAAGCGTTCAAGTAACCTCGGACTGCTTCAAACGCAACTTTCTGCACATGCCATTTAAGACAGACAGTCACAGAACTACACAGCACAAAAGAATTGAAAAGTTGTAATTATTCCTTCCTGGTGTGTTTGCACTCTGGGTTTTTTTCAGTGTCGCTGAGCACGGTAGTGTGTATTGCTTCTGCAATCCATTGTCAAGAGGAATCACAAAGAATAATCCAGATTTTTCCTTATGAAATTTACTCAGTAGATGGGCAATAAACATTTTCCTGATCAGCTCTTGAACTGAAATACCAGCTGCCTCAAAACTGAAAATTATAGCTAAAATGCTTTCAGCCAAAATAAAATTCTAATTAATAGTGAGCTGCCTGAGAATGCTTTTAGCTTTGAAACATCTACACTGTTCCTGCATTGTCTGGTTAAAAGCAATTTCAGTTTATTCTATCACAGAGCAGTACTGTGGCAGTTCAAGGCTTTTATATTAGTACAACTTTTCTGTAGTTCAAGTTTTACAACTCCTCCATAGTTATTATTGGTCAGCACATTCATTAATGCTTAAATATTGTTACATGATGACTCTGAAAAATCTAATTGATTTGAATTACTTCACAAAGTAATATGCATGCTGTAAGAATTGCCTTAACATTTTATCTTGCAATGAAAATTCACATGGAGTTTTGTGTGGTTTTGAAGGCAAAATGTCTTCTGGAAGGATAAGTTATTTGCAAGACCGTAAGGTCTGTTCTGGAGCAGGTTGAAGCCCCACTGGGGATATGGGTATAAAGGTGTGCGCAGCCATGTGGTAAATCTACACCCGCTGTGGCGAGTTGTGTGTCAGTCAGAATCGATACAGCTCTGTAAAGGTGGGGAGGTGAGAAAGGGTTAGAAGTAGGGAGGAGCATAATGGATTTACATCCCTTGTGCTCTGCGTAGCATTATCTTACAGGCGCTGCCTGTGTGAAAAGAGAAGCAGGCCCAGATAAACCCCGTTATACAGAAGTCTCGGCTGTTATCTTTTATACGTGTGACATGCAAAAGGAACAGAAGCTACTGCACCTTGTTGCTTTAAATACAGGGGTGGCCTAGGCACAAAGCACATTTCTGTGTATGGCACGTTTCTTAAAGCAGAGCACTGGGTTACTTTATTCACAGCTGCTGATTTGTATAATAGTTTGGTATCTGTACAGGCAATTCCCATTTTACATACGTGGATAAATATTCCAGGATTTAGGAAGGCACCCATTGAAAATGTGATTTTAACATGCCTGATTAATATTATCGTAACAGTTCCACCAACACTGGCTTCAGTCCAATAAAACACAAAGCAGCTGTATGTTGGTGTGCTCTTTTGTTGATATATGAAATCCTTCATTTTTTCACTCTGTAGCACTTCTGTTGTAAGTTCCTTTTTGCAGGGAGTTTTAAACACAACTGTTAAAAGTCATTCGGGCTGGAAGTTACATACAAACTGACAGCCTGGAGCTCAAAACTTTTCATCAGTTTTCCTTCAGATAGGCTGGATTTTAAAAAGACAATGTGTTCTAGTTTTCTCATGGTTTTTATTGTATACTTATGAGCAGAAAACTGCTCACTTCTAAATGATGAAATTTCACAAGTTATTAGAGCCTGATTCTCAGCCATGAAACAAACCAATTTCTAGCAACTCCAGAGGAAGCTTTGCCTCCTGGTTTCAGGATGAATGTATTAGGCCAGAATTTTCACAATAGTTTGCTAAGCATTAATAAATTTGTTAAAGGACTGTAGCAATCATGCAGTTTCTTGTTCGCTTGACTTGGCAGATTTTTCAGACCAAATTTTCAAGAAGAAATCCAATAAATAATTATACTTCATAATATAAGTTATGGTGTTCACAGTTACCTGTTAATACCTCTATTGTGCATATATAATCTGCAGACATGTTAGTGCCTGTTTTTTTAAAATTGGGCAATGAAATGCTAGTTCAAAATAATAGTATCTGTCCGTTTAGGATTTGATAACTTGTATCTGAGTTAACCTACTGAATGTGAGATGCTTTCTCACAGCAAGTGCTTGGCAGCTGGGTGAGATACTACATCCTGAGAGCTTTGTACACAATTGCCATGGTGAAGTCATGGTCAGCGTGGATATAACATGCTAACTGTTCCTATGACAGCCTTTCAAAAGGATATTCTTTGACAGTAGAAACCGATAGAAACCATGGTCATTTCCTTCCAGTTACAGGCAAGTTGTATGTTCATGGTAACTCCTGGAAATCTTAGATTTGTGTTTCCACAGAAAAGGAAGGTCAACTTGAATAACTTTTTAAATTATTATATATAGTTATATGTATGTGTACATACACACACGCATGTATACACACACATGCATATATACTGTCACCTACATATACACATTTCTCCATCATTTTTTATTTTTTTTTTTTACTTTTATTTGCCAGCTCGAGATTACCCTTGGATACTGAAAAACAAGCGACCAGACAAACTGCGAGATACACTCAAGGAGGTAGAGGTATGTTTCAGAAAGTTTCAAGTACAGGAACATATAATCCGGTTTTCAAACCTCTTTCAACAGCTTTAATTTTCATAAAGGTCCAACTCTCCCAGTGATGATAAATGTGCTTTTGTGTGGCGGGCTGTTCTAAAACAGCTGCATCTTTGTGTGGCATGCTTCATCTGTAAACTTGAAAGTCAGAAGTATGTTAACTGGTAGTGACAATGTGTACTGCCAACTCCACTTTCTGTTTTCTGTTGTCCTTTAGGACTTAATGCAAAACAGTCAATGTGTGCTGGGCAGATGGAAGAACAAACATATCTGTCAGGTAAAATGTTTTGACTAGCTCTCACAGTGTTCAGTCAGTGGAGTGAAACAGCTATTCAGTGATTGATGCATTAGTGTTAAAATGTTAACTAACACAGAAAATAATTGGGTTTTTTTTTTAATGTTTGGGCTGTTATTACATAGATTGTGTTTATTTAAACTTCTAGCCTGAAATAGATGCTACGAAACAAAAATTTGTTTTTTATCAACAAGAAAAATTACATTAAAGTGCCCTGATTCTGTGAGATTATTATTATTATTTGAGGAAACTGAAAGCATCCTGTACCTCAAAATAGCATACTAAGGGAGCAGTTAAAATGTATAGACAGGTCTGGAACCTATGTTATATTACATTTAATATCTGAAATTATTAACATGTCTGTCACAAATCTTTTTACTTTGAGCTTGTGTAATATGGGAAGGAAGCTATAACTCTAAACCAGGTAGATCATTAATCAAGTTATGGAACAAAAGGTATTGTGACATGTGGCACACATGTAGTTATGTTCTCTGTCTATGTAAGTTCCACAAAGTGTATCAAGAAACAGCTTTTCACACCCTCATTAACACAGAACAGTAGAGTACGTGGAGATCTGAACATGACACATGCTTTAGCTCCTTAATGATGAGCTTGTTCTGAAAAACGTACTGATTTTGTAAGTTTCTGCAGTCTTCATTGTTCATGAGGAAGTATGCATCATATTTGAAACTGCTTTGGCACGGGGAATACTTGTAAATATTACTAATACTGTTTCTAAAAAGAAATGTTGTATTTTGACTTTTATGCTTTTTCACATTCATAGTTTTTTTCTTCCAATTCAGGTAGTTCCAAACGTGTGTCAGCAGGATGAATATTAACTATTTGAACATTATACAGCTGAAATTGCAGAAATGTCTTAAAGAATAGCAAAATGTTTAAATACCTGACATACCAAATAGCATATAGTCTTTTTGCATCAATAATAAAGATATTATTGTCTAAGCTACATTTGCCTATCAGATCTTATTGCTAGTAAATATATATCATTTGCGTACACATTATGTATTATAGATCTGTGAATGTTAACCTTCTAGAACTGACTTACGTATTAATTGTATGCTAATTTAGATGACTAATTTTTTGGTTAGTATTGTTCTGACTGGGAATGGAATTTGGTTAAGAAATACTGAGTCAATTAGCCATGAGTGTATTCATCTGCTTCCCAGTTTGCTGTCTCTTCACCTGCGCTCCCTGTCCATTTTCCCTTTATCATTTTCCTTACCAATACATACTATGGAATAGTGAACTGCTTGCCAAAATTTTATTGTCCTGCCTTTATAGTATAACACCCTTCAGTATTTATTTTTTTTTTTTTTACTTAGCATCCTCTGAGTAGTTTCAGGCTTACATAAACAAAAAGGAGACAAATACAATTTTACCTATTTCTTGTACAAGATGGGAAAGAAAAGAGATGGATGTTTTTATTTTAGTATATTGGGACTGGCTCTATATTGGATTGACTCATGTAAAGGGGTAGCTTGGTAAATTGAGTATTTTCTTAGGGATTTTTAGATGGTTTGTGTAGCCAGAGTTTAAGTGGCAGTAAGCTTATGAAATAGAGTTAAAATTATAGATAAGAATCATAGTCATTTCTCTGTCCTTAAATTCTGCTTTTGGTTTCTCTATCACAAAACAAAATGTTTCTTTTAATATAATAATGGCTGATAATTGAAGTCTCCAACTGGGTTTAGAATGTTCTGCCAAAACAATTGTGTTATTCCACTTTCTGTCTTCCTGAAAATATAACCTCTCCAACAAATGAAAATAGAAAAAAACCTAATAATTTGGGAGAGTTTAGAAGAGAAAAGCTGTCTTCTATCAAGTTTTATGTCAAGCAGTTTGTTTTCCTGCTGCTCATCTGTCTTGGAGCATTTTGCAGGACTATCTGGACTCTCCCTTTTCTGATACAAGCATTCTGAAGCTTCTGGAAAAGATGTACCTTTAACTTTTTTTTAGTTCTAAGTAGGAGACTAACTGCTTCAGCAGAAAGTCCTTATCACATAATGGTGCAATCTGTGTCATAGCACTAGGGTATTCACATGCTATTTTGGATGGCTACCAGAGCAGCTGCTAGTGGAAAAAGAAGAGTCCATGTTTGCATTAACTTTCAAGTGTGATAGAAAGCAACAAGTCAGACAAACAGCATTGAGAGCATGTGGTGAATTATCCTGACTGTCCTAATTTTCAGTGATTTGGCCTAAATCTGAGTTTATGGTTTAATTATAGGGTGGGGTTTTTAGCTCTTCGTTTTTTAGCAGCAATACAATGTCAAATAAATTAATTCACAGAAATTAAAATATTTAACTCAAGAGCCATCACATTTTTCAATAAATACCCTATGTTTGAAAATTCATATATATATTTGAATCTGGTGTATCTGCAGCTGAACGAGGAAGAGTTCCCTTTGTTTTGTAATAACAATGTGCTATCCAAAAACTTAATGGTTGTTGTACCTTTAGCACAGCAGAACAAATGGAAAAAAATCTGAAAGGTGATACAATGAAAACAAGACTATCTTCTAAAGCAGTAGTTTGATTTCTCTCAGATTTTGTGAAAAACCAAGCATAAGACTGCTGCTAGTGTGCTTTCTGGAACCTAAACATCACCATTCCTAATCCCTCGCTGCTTCCTGCAGCTTCTAACTAGCCCACAAGCAAAAGTTGGGGGCTATAAATATAAACATGCATGTGCTAAAAATGAGTATGCTGTCATGTTAGCCGTTTGTGTGCAAATGACCAATTAGACTTGATGCATATGCCTCAATGAAAAATCTAGTTGGTTTGCATGGGGATTATCTTGTCCATTGTACGAATATATTTCTCAGAATTGGCTCTTCTGTATGAGTTTGCCTAGAACTACTGTAACACTGGCCCAGCTTTCTGCCTTTCTTGATGTTTCATTTTATGCATCAAGTTTCATGTTTACTTCCTTGTCCATTACCAAAAAGCATCCACTGACCATTATTTTTGCTGCTCTAAGTATACGTTCTAGTACTGCTTAGAGCTTCTGAAACAGATGATGTGCCATTTCATGTAAACATAACCTAGACTGTACAGGGATTTTTGTCAAGGAGTTTGCTCTCCTATTTAGAAGAGCTTAGTTGAGCCCTAAAGGGCTGGGGTCTTTTCTTCAGCTCTGTTCCTACTTATTGCAGTAGGATGTGAATGCCCACCATTTCTGCGTGGTACTTCTGAACCCCAGCTTTGATGACCTGTGATGAGTTGCTGAAGTAATCCTGTAATCCTCAGTTAGCTGATGTCAAAGGAAAATAAATAGACCATAAAAGAAGGGCGACAGAAAAAAAGACAAGTAGTCCTTACAATAAGATGCCACTGTATTGTTTATAATTAAATAAACAATTTACTCCTTGGCTTCCCCTGCCGAGGAGTAATAACCTAAGGAATTAATTTTATCAGTATTGTTGCGTTTACTCCGCTCAGCTCTGGCTGCTTCCCTTCCTCTTGGTCTCCTCCTCTGATTCTTTGGAATGCTTTTAAGTTTTGCCACAGAATCGTGAAATCAGTGCTATGAAATGATGCCATTGGTTCAGGTTTGGTTTTACAATATAAGGTAGTAAAAATTAATGAGATCTAGCCAAAACATTTGATTTCCAACTGTTTCTAGTTTTACATTTGCATTACTATGTAGAATTAAACACATGCCAATGCTGAATTTTTTTATTGTATAAAAGCCAAGCAAAAGCTGTGAATCATATCTGTTACCTGCTAATGAAAAAGATTTATATATTCTTTGCTAAATTACTTGGAGTTGATTTAGTTTGATCGTGTTGCAATTTACATATGTGTATGAGTGGGTTTTGTGTTACCATCATCGACATACTTAGAACTGGATTCTGAATGGAGATATACAGCAATATTTGCTGACATGGCATGTTATATCAGCTACAGTGCCCATAAGCAAACTGATTTAGCAAGATATGTGGTGACATACAGTAGCACATCTGCTATCAAAATCAAGACATTCTGGCTCAAATACATGAGAAGGTAGTACCCATCACCAGTTACTAAGAGGAACACTGCTCTCATATTAAATTCTTTTGGTTGCTTTTGATCACAACCATTAATGTGTTGTGTGGTTTTAGAGATGTGGAGCTAGAGGTACAAATGCATTGATTATTGTGAAACAGTAACATGTAACAACAATAACTTCATCTGTAATAAGGCATGCAACAGAGTAATTACAGTAGGGTGGCTAAGAAAGCAATCTGGAATGAAGAGGTGGGGAAAACCCCTGGGAACCTGCTTGAACAAGAAATGCTTTGCAATTCTCTTCGCCTTTTGCATATTCCTTTGTCGGTTGGGCTCTGGAAGGGAAAACAGTTTGCAGCGATATTTTTTACAGGCATATTTTCCTTCTCTTCCAATTTTAATCAGATAGAAGCAAATCCTGGCTTTGCTCTGCAGGTATCTTTTTAGGTAGAAGGGCTGATAAGCAGCTAAGCTGCATGAATGAGGAGTCAAGGGCTAAGGCTTCCGAGGATAAAGGAATCCACTTAAGTACATGCTTAAGTTCTACTGAAGTCCATAACTTGTGAGCCTGTACTTAAGTCCTTTGCTTAAGTAGTAACTCATGGAAAAAAGTAACTCAAATACGTACAGGAGCACCTTGCTATTAGGGAAGGGCCAAGTCTTCCCCTGGGTATCCTCTGCTCCTTGTTACGTCTTTCCTGCTCATTGGAGAATCGTTTTTGGCACTCAGTACATAATTCCTTCTATCAAAGTGTTCACATTCAGCTCCTCAGTCACAGAGAAATCAAGTGGCCCTTCCTTCCCCACGTGCAGACTGACCAGGTGCCCAAACATTTCACCCGGTCTGTGTTCAAGCACAAAGGCTACGCCTGTTCTTCCAACAGGTATGAAGTCATGCTTTTGTGTGTTGTTTAGGAACACCCCAAGACTGATAAAGCTGTAGAGATGACTCTTCTGATTTCTGTTTTTCACACTGCGGTACTTTAGTCTGAAAAATTTGTGAAGTGTTTCATTACTGAGAGTTTCTTTTGCTAATTTGATATCTGTTAGATGGAATGACTTTGTGCCTTGTGTGAATAATGCCTCTGATGTTTGTTTTATTCCTTAGCAATGATGGGCAGTTCCCTTGAGCGTTACTTGTTGGAGTTGGATCACTGTGTATCTGTGTTCAAGCCAAGTTTGCAGTCTTCCCCGTTTCCTTTATATTCACACGTGCTTGTGATTGGACTGATCCCATCCACCAAAATATGAATTTAACTACGCAAGCGTACATAGAACGACATCTGACTCTTCACTGTCATGTAACTGTCTTTGCATAGACTACACAGTAAGGAATTGAAACAGTGAAGTTTCAGTTCAAGCACATACATCTTTAGAATATTTTTGATGAAAGATAATACAGAATTATGGAAGCATAGACTCATTTAGATTAGAAAAAACCCTTAAGATCATTAAGTCCAACTGTTAGCCTCACACTGCCAAGTCCACCACTGAACCATGTCCCTGAGCGCCACATCTACACATCTTTTAAATGCCTCCAGTGATGGTGACTCAACCATTTCCCTGCTTTATTTAAAATTGCTTGTACTTCATGGTAAACTTTAAGAACTATTAAAAAAAAACCAGCCCTCGTTCTAATCCGAAGGATTTTTAAAGGGAGGAGGAAGAGATACTGACCTTACATGGCCACACAGTGTGTAAGGTCTCTGATTTACTTTTTAAATTGATACTCTAAAGTTCCTAGAGGGAGTGACTTAAACCTGTGGAGCACAGCAAAAGTTACATTAGTTAGTTAAGTAACAGCAAAAAAGTTAAGTTACAGCAAAAATGTGTTAAATTAAAATTTAAGTTTTGCCCAAATATCTCAAACTTCAGTGGAGAATAATGGGAAAGAAATTTTTACTGTAAAAATAAAGGAGGAGGGAGCACAATGGGAGAAACAATAAAAGCCATGGAAATGGTACTACTACCTACTTTCTGTCATTCTGTCATGCCGTACTGGTAGCATAGAGATCTGTGCAATATTTAAAACACATAGCATTGGTTTAATGACTACTATCATAGATGTAAAGCAAAGTACACCCATTAGCACAATATTTTGTATTTATATAAATGTGTTGTCATTATACACTGGAGCAATTGTCACAGATTTTTATTCTGTTTCTGTAACAGGTGTGACTTAGGTCACAGGAAATGAACATATAGGCATAAAGTGAATTTACACCTGAAACGGTTAAGAGTTAAAGAGCTCTAATCTTATTTGTTGCTCTGAAGCCAGAATTTGCAAGCGCGTCTGTGTACGGCATGGTGGATGGACGTACTAGATGTCAGCAGGATGACACGTGGCCTCAGTCCGTAATGCAGTTATTCCAAGATCGTTGACCACCTACAGATCAAAACACGTTTTTTCCTGTGTTTTGCCTCTCCTCTTTACTTGGATGGGTGGTATATACCCTTACCCTGTCAGGTGAACGTAGAGGCTACGAAGAGACTTCTAATTTGCTTAGGTTTTTCTCCCAGATTAACTCCAGCTTGCTTTTCTCGCTCCCTGCAAGAAGAGGAAGCATGGGACAACCTACCAGTACAGGAACATTTTTGAGGGAAGAACATAGCTCCCAAGCAAAGGTGTTGTGGAAGTCACAAGTTGGAGAGTTTATTTATCTGACTGCACCAGCTTTCTTGTTGGCACAAAACACTGAAGGATTTGCGGTGTTTTCTCTGGCAGGCTGGTATTCATTCAGTAATTTAGAACTGATCTTTCTAGGGCACTTATGTAAATTTTCCTTGATTGTTGTTGCATCATAGTTTGTCAGCTTCTGGGTTTCAACCCTCACTTTTTCAACTATGTTCTTTGGACAATTATAGCTAACCATAGTCAAACCGTGCTGGACTTAACATTATCAAGTTGGAAATAAATTGTGATTTTATCTAATCTAACTTCAACATAAGGATAAATTGAAGTTTTGAAAGATTGCAATAAAAGCTGCATGAGTGTAGCTGTGTCTAATATTTTTACTAGGACAAAACCTGAAAGGGCATCTGTCGTGACAGGAAATATTGAAACACTGACTATATATATTTATCAAACAAATGCATGACTAGACTTTGGCAGGATAGGAATGATTGTTCTTAAAAAAATCATCTCACATCACCGGTATTTTTTGTTTCTATTTCAGACATCACTAGAATCTATTTTTAAACTGTTGTGAATTGATAGGAAGATATATTGGAAAAATGCTGATTAAAGATACTAGTCAGGGCAAGAAAATTATTTAAATATGCTTGTCCTTTTCTTTGCTGCAGAGAGCACAGAGCAGTAGTAATATAGCAAAATATGTAGAACCAAGATTTTTTCATGGCTAAATTATTGGGAGCAGAGCATTGCACAAGAGGCAAGCTCAATTAGATCACTACATCCCTGTGGTGATAATAAATATATTTTATTTATTATACGATCCAGTAGATCTCACTGCAAGCAAACTCGCCTGGTGTTTATGTACCACTGTGTTGTTCTAAAAAGTACAATGCAACCGTGCTTGTCTTGCAGCTCTAGCATAAAACAAACAGGGATTTTTCTGCCAAGTTCTGCTACAAAAGCAAGTATTTCTCCAGTAGTAAGTTTTTTAAAAGCACAGAGATTTCTTTACAAATCTGCTGTTAGGTAGAAGGAAGAGCTGGATCCCCGATTTCTGCCCTTTGGTGAGCCCTCTGTACTTCCCTGCAATGGGCTTTCCACTGAGGATTCCTTTGGCAGAAAAGATTGTTCAGTGAGTTTCAGGCTGGTGTAGCCTCTGCTGAAAAAATAATGGTATTTTTTTGTATACAGGTGAGAGGGAGATGAACACCGAGCTGCCAGAGTGGGTCCTTCAGAGCTGCTGCCATGTAGCAGCAATGGGAGCTGTCTAGAAACTTCTTTAACTTACACGCTGAGGTCACCTAGTCCAGCAGCTTGCAGGACCAGAGGTGGCACTGGAAGATGAATGAAAATACATCTCTGTTTTCAGTACTGCCTGAGAAGATCAAAGCTGTAGTTGTGATTTTTTTTCACTGTTTTTACGTAAGGGTTTCTGTAGAACCCAAGTTTGGCAATGAGTTAATTAGTATGGTCATAATTTTTTTTTTATAAACCCCAGACTTTCTCTTTTACCATGTTACTAAGAAAAAAGTAATCACTCTAATAAAGCTTTTTGTATACTCTTGCTACTGGAGTAACTTCATAAAGTGAGGTCAATCACAACGGAGCAGGGAACTTTATGGGCTTTATTTTCCGAATTTATTTGCTGTAGTAGTTGCATTCAGAAAATGACTAAGTTTAATGGTTTAATTATGCAAAAAGAACTGGTTTTCATAACTCCTGTCACTGAGCATTCTCTCATACAAGTTAAGGCATCAGAAGGAGCTGATAAGTACTGTGAGTTAGTCTTCAAGATTATATGTATCATTTAAGTGATATTAATTAGGCAGAAATATTCAGTTAACTCTGAAATAAGCCTCTGACTATTCTGTCCAGTGGTTTAAATACCTTCTTTCTAAGAGAGACACATATAACCTTATGCCAAGGAGTATATGGATTTATTAGGAGCCCACCGTTATGACTGTAGTAGGGCGCCATTAAGTTAAACAACATATGAATGATCAGAAATAACAAGGTTAGCAAAAAGGTGCTGGTTTTAATCTGTGATGATAATAATATAAAATTACGTGAAGCCCAACTTTATATGTTTTTTGATGCAGGCTATGCAGTTATTTTATACAGAAAAAAATCAGGTTCATGGATGACAGTGAACAACATCATCCCTTTACTCATTCAGGACAGAATTTCGATCTCCATTTTTAATGAAATATTTCAGTACATTTCATGCAGCAGTTGAGTACTTAGCACGCATATTCTTCAAGTGTTCAGCAATTGTAATTCTTGTACCCGTACAATTCAGTGTTGGATTACATCTCTCTCTTTCATCAAAAAAGCTTTCAAAGTCATTATAAGACATCTTTGTATCAACGATAATAAGTCTTTTCTGTAATTTTGAAAATTAGATTACTGTGTAATGGACAGCTGCTAATATGTACCTTGAAACGTTTCACTTTATTAATGATTCTTGATGTCTTGTTTTCTCCCTCTTTGGATTTAGCTCCTCTTTCACTCAGGTGTGTTGGTGTCCCTAAGCCTTTCTGGGCCACAGCTGGAGAAGGTGCTGATTGACAGGACCCTGGTGGGGAAGCTCATCTCCGACACCATCAGTGATGGTAATTACACCCACGTGCAAATCAATTGCCTACATTAACAATAGAGTAGAGAAACGGTATGTCAACAGGTAGACTAATTATTGCCACTGGGGACTTGCAAACACAACAAGTAATTGCATGTAATGCCATAGTTACAACCCTCAGGACTAAGAACACTTTAAGAATAATATTTAACATCAAAGTTTTCAGGCTTGTCAAATACTGAATGGGTTTCTAAAATTCGGTTTCTTACACATTTTGATCACTGTCAACATGCCATTTGAACTTGTCATTTTTACTTCATAGGTTGGAGAATGGGACAGAACCACACATTAGCCAACTGATAAATTACATGGGATAATTATTATTAAAATATTAACTTATTAATAAAAGCTGGATAACGTTAGTTATGTGGAGGTGTTCTGATTTAGTTTCTAGATTTCCAGAAACTCACTATTGTTATTAAATAGTGACTGTTCAAAACAAAGTTTTAGTTTTAGGCAGAGAAAACTTCTGAAAGTGTACCTGTTTTCGACAGCTTTAGAATACGACTGTAGTGTTATAGACCTCCGCTGAGAACTCAGCCAGGTATCTGGGCATCTGCATGATCAAGAATATGGAATTTTGGTGTGAGCCAGATTACATGTGCATTATCTTCCAAATTCTTAAAAAGTACACCCAAATTACATCCTTTTAATAAGATGATATGCTAGATTTAGCTTTGGTCTTTAGTGATTCATTTCCTTCCATACCCAGTCATCTGTTGAATATTGGCCTGGTTATTTAAGAAACCTGCAAAAATGTGTCTCTCTGACCTTTTCTTATCAATATGTTTTAGTTTAGTCTTGCAAATTAACATTAATGTAACTATGCTAGTAGAGTTGTTATAAAAAAAAAATTAACTTCATTTTTTACCAACTAATTACACAGCACAGAACACATTTAATGTCTTGACTCCTCTGTTTTAGCCCTTCACCTAAATTACTTGACTACTAGTTCCATCTCAACTTTTCCTGCCATTTTCAGAAAGAGGATATCATACTTCCTGGTGGCACAAAATAGGAAAGCAAGAAAGCTAAGTTTATACCCAGATTGAAGTTGTTTGTAGAACTTATTTAGAGAACTCTGTCTTTTAAAAAAAAAATAATAAATATTAAATATCTAATTACATTATACATCTCTTGCCTGACATTGGCTTAATATGTCATAGAAATACAACTATTTTTTTTTAAAATACCGCTTACTAAAAAACCTTACAACTAAAGGAATAATGAAGCAACAAATATGTTATCCTACAGTTGTGCCACTCAAACTGATATAAATAATGTTACATAATAGTTTGTCCTTATTCTCAAGAATTTCTTAAACCTCCATGTTTGATAATACCTGTGTCTGAAGGTGAAACGGGACTGCTTCTGTTCAGTAGAAGCAAACCCCAACATCTGTCATTGCAATATGGTTTTTATTTTCATGATCAGCAAAAGAAAATACTTTTGTTACCTGCGCAGATCGTGTTCGAAATGCAAACTTTTGTACTGAGCTATCCTTACGTGACAACCACAACATGCTGTTGTCATAGAATAAATTAACTTTAATCCATCATAATTGCACGTCTTTCCAAATCTGGGTTGGAATTAGGGTTGTGATCATGAAGTTGGCCAAAATAAATTTGATAATGCAAGAAGTCAATGTAAAAATAATAATTCATACAGTTAAAAATCATGTATATGTAGAAATGGATAAGGATTACAGTGTGCCAAAATTACTCATGAAATGTTGTAATTCTCAGAGTAGCATGTCCTCTTAACATTTGGAATAAAGGTCAGATTGTGTGTACAAAGTACAGAATTAAGATTACATTTTATAATCCTCCTGTCTCTACTACTGATTTTTATTATTTATAGGCAAAATTTTAAAACTAGTTTAATTAGCAATTATGGGAAAAAATATTTACAAAAGGAAAACAGCATTTCTAATTTTGTAAATTATTTTGTGGCACTGAGGTCTTGGGGTACTAGTATGTAGAACATGAACGAGATTGCTTGCCTTTTGGGGTAACCCAGCTCTGCAGCACATGGGTCCTCTCTCCGTCCTGGCCCAGCTGTGCCCACAGCTGCCTTCATGCCGATTGCATCTCCACTCCCACCCAGGACAGCCAGGGATACTGAAAATCAAGGCACTGCTAGTCACAGGCACACCTGCCCAGGGATCTTGGAACCCTGTTCTTTCCTTCGGCCAAAACAAACGTCAGAAGCATCTGAGGTGTGCTGCAGGTCATCTGTAGCGCGAACTATTTCTGTGAGGATATCAAAATATTTTAACGGTGCCCGTATTGAGGGTACCATACTCAGTGGCTTTGACTTTTCGTCTGTGTTTAGGATCTCAGTTATAGTTTCTAACTCACCATGTCAGATACTTTATCACCATTTCTTTTTTTTTTTTTCTTTCAAAAGCTAGTGTTAATGTTACATTTCAAAGGCAATTATTTGGCTTTAAACTTTACTCTTTAGCATTTGCATACCAGGTACTTCAGAGCTGTGCTAGTACATGACTACTGGAAAATGCAACTGGTTGTAAATCAGACTAAAGCAAAGCAAAGCTGAGTAGCCAGTTTTCGATGTTTATATGTAAGACTAAACTGTCAGTCTACTTAAGAGTATGTAAAATACATTTAAGAATCTAGGATAACAGTCATAAATGCATTTTCTTTGTTTTTCAGGGGTTGTTCTGCATTTTTTTTTTTACCCTCAGTCCCTTTTAGAAGAGGGTTCTGAGTTTACTTTCTGAAAGCACCTTGCTAGCTTTAATTTAAACCTGATTCTCATTAACAATTCTTCAGTGATCTGGTACTAGTAACCCTGGTAACTCACTTCATTGTCAGACATTTCTTTAAATGTGGCCACTGCTGGAATAACTGGGTAGCACTTGGGAAGAATCCTAGATACTCTTGTCTAATTAATTTTTATTGTCACATCAGTTAATAACTTATATTGAACTATTTTTGTCGAGCACCCCTTTATGATAACAGCAAGAATCCTAGATACTCTTGTCTAATTAATTTTTATTGTCACATCAGTTAATAACTTATATTGAACTATTTTTGTCGAGCACCCCTTTATGATAACAGCAGGAATTCCGCTGCACTTTTCCAGACTCCAAGGTAGTGCTTGGTTCCATCTTGGTTACCTGTATTATTTGGGTACCCCCATGTGAAGCTTTCAGCAAATCCATAACCTCTCTAAAGCATAATCCTGTATGTAGCTGCCTCCTTGGTGTCTGCACCAGCGCCCAGAACCTTACAGTATCAAAATAGCAAATATACCTCCAGTACTAATTTGCATTTATCATCCTTAATGCAAGCTGTGCTGTATTAGTGCATTTCTGAAATACTGGTGGATGCTACCATAAGAAAAAAATGAATGCTGAACTGAGATGGAAATTAATGTGGAAGGGCATAAAACATATATTTGAATGTAGGGGTACCTTGTTATGAGATAATTTATTCAGGTTTATGTAATCGGAGTACTCCCTAGGCTTTATTTCTCATTTCCAAGAAGGTCCTGGCAGGATGATGCACTGATGTCTTTTAGGAGATTATAGAGGCTTCGGTGTAATATTTAAGACACTGTCTTGAAAAGATTGCTTCTTGCAATGTCTCGGAGGAGGGTTCAGTAATTTTGTTTTTGTTACTAGAAACAGGTATTACAGTGGTGACAATTCTTATTTGTTTTTCAGCTGTTCTTGCAGACAATTTCATCATCTTGTCGTTTGAGAACCATAACCAACTCTGCTTTATTCAGTTTACAAAGAAGATAGATTCTCCCAATGTAAACAAAAGACTGGAAAAACTCTCTTGTTTGGACTTCAAGGTACAGCTGTCAGTGGTGACTGTAAATACTGTAGTAACTTTACGTTATGAATCACTGGTACTCATTGATAGTGTATAGCAGTATAAATTGCAAACCTTTATATAAGTGACCAGAACAGCTCAAATTCTAAAACTAGCAGTTATTGAAAAGTCAAAAAAAATTACATGGCATTCTGAGTTAATGAGTTAGAATACTGTGCCAAGAGGGATCCAATTTTCTACCGTATTTAGGTTCAGGGCTCAGACACACAGTTGAGTTACCCCTGCTTAACAGATTACCTTGTGTCTGTTGAGCAGCAGTAACTGACCCTTTGCACATTCTCAGCATCTAACAAGCATGAAGCAAAATCTGTAATGGTAAACCTCAGTGTAAAAGATTTAAGCTAATGTGTTTTACCTCTTGTCTGCTGTGGGCTAGAATGGTACACATGGTCAATTACTATGGCTCAGCTGATACACATGAACTCAGTCATCTGTCTGAGGCACAAGACTGTTGTAATTCTTCGCAGAAATCTTAACTTTCCCTCTAGTTACAGTAATTGTTCTGTTGGGACAGTTGGTTTTGCGATTAAGGCACTGAGCTAAGGACTCAAGACATAAAAGCTGAGTTTCTCACCACTGACAAACTATGTATGTGACCTTAGGCAAGTGAGTCGGTGCCTCTGTATCTCAATTCAGTACGTACACAGTGAAGATTAAAATACTGCTTTTTTCCAGCCCTTTATATACGAGTGTGTCTCTACCACAGTCGCAGCAGTAGCTGAAAGGCAGTCTAGAGATGGCTGAGCTGGCTTTAAACGAGCCAGTTTGGGTGTCAGTAGAAACCAGCTCATCTCAAGCTGAATTAACGCTGTGTCTTGGGTGGATTGGGCAGTGCAGACATAACGTATTTCAACCATAAGCTCTGCCGTCAGGGCACTGGCTGGCCTTAGGTGAAAGTGCTTGGCACTACCACGGTATGAAACAATAATCAGCCAAAGGCAATTAACTTTGAACAGGCAAGAGTAGGAAAGGGGCTGCATCTAGTTCACTGCAAGAATGAAGAAGAGGCAAGCCTTTGCCCAAGAAAGGTAGAAAGATACAGTGAGCAAAATTGTGAGTTTGTATTTATTTATTTCAGACAGGATAAATGTTAAGGAAAACAGTCTTGTGCTAGCAAATATTTTCCCCTTGACAACCCCTCTGTAATTTGCTTCTTCACGTAAGAGAGTTTGCATCTGCAAGGCAAGCTTTTTAAGGATGTGTTTAATTTAAGTTTTGCCATAATACGTTTTAACTTGCTTGGTAGAAATACTTTCTGCTAGGGCGAATATCTAATACATTTTCCAGGCTGTTTCAGTTCAGGGCCTCTTTTCAGCGATGACTTGTGTTTGCGAGATTGATCCAACCTCTATAACGTGGATTTGAGACAGTTCACTGTTCACCAGGAACTGAGCTGATACGTAGTTTACTTTAAAATGATGTGTGCTTGTGCCTGGCCGATGGCGTTTGTTAAGGTTCTGCTTTAGAAGCAGGTCTGGTGTGTGGTGTGGTTTGGCTTTTTTTTTAATAGAGCTGAACTCCAACGAAGAAGCTGTGGTGAGCTGAAGACTGCCTTCATCATTTAATTGTGAGGCCATAGCTCCTTACCTAATTTGTGTTTAGAAAATAAGTTTGCATTCTGAGTATCGTTGGGCACATTTTGGATCTAATGGTTATGGCATTTTTTTCTTGGGAAAGAAGAAAAGCCTAATCCATAGAAAAGCCTTTCTGCCCTAGGAAACCAGAAATATCTGCTGCACTCCTTAATAGGGTTGTTGTGTTCAGTTCTTTGCTGACACAGCTGAGCTTCTCGAAACGCCTCCATGTTCAATGTTAACTTTGCTTTCTCTTGAAATCAGTGGGAATCACTATGGATTATTTCTTTGCCAGCCAAAAAAAGGCATTTGCATTTTTTAATTGAATGTTCTTTTGTGTGAGGCTTGCTAGTTAGGCAGCTAAATATAATTTTTATTATCTTCAAAATTGCACCAGTGTGAGCCAGCAGAAGGTATTATTCACTACTGCAATAATATTATGTCAGCTCTCTGCATTGATTCAGAGTTCTTCATGGCTGATTTTGGTTAAACTTAGAAAAGCTAAAAGATGACAGACACAGCCAACACTAGTGTCACTATCAGTAGTACAAAGGAAACAAAAGATGGTCCATAATTGCGAATGTGCAAACTTGCAACAATACAGGCTTTAGAAAAAAACAGTCCCTTAATGTTGACATTTTTTTCAAGAGAAATTGAATTAAAAGGTAGCTTGCAGTGGTATAGAACTACCACGGGATTAAGAACTGGAGCTAAGATTCAGGAAATTTAAGTGTAGCCTTCATTTCTGCCTCTAACTTTTGATGTAGCCTAGAGAAATATATATGGTATTTGGGTTTAAATTCCCATTTCTGCAATGAGGAGAGTGCTTGCTTATGATCATATGTAATGATATAATTACATTTCTGTCATATTAACATGGTAATTGCTTTGGTACTTAGACAGAAGCAACTTCATATTGTTCAGCGTTGAGCCTCATGGTGGGCAAAGTTGGCAGGGAACACTACGCAGTACTGGACTACCAGAGTTCTATTATTAATAATAATAATAATAACAAGTCAGCCAGGCTTTCCTCCTCACAGTATTTATCCAAAAGTTGTGGGGTTTACGCAATATATACCTAAATGGAAGTATTACTTTCTCTGTTCCCTTCCTTTCTAAACAGCAGCACCTTGGCTTTTGTTTACACTTTATAAAAATACAGGGAGACTTACTGTAGGAATCGCTATGGTCTTAAGACCAGTAAAATGTAAGAACCATTATCATTTGTCTTTTTTTAGCAACATTAATGTCTGAGAGAGCCACATCTAATGCAAGACATAAAGGTTTATAAAAGATTTGTGACTGTTATTACAGGTGAAATTGTTGTGAACAGTTAATACTGCAATACAGGACTAATTAATATCTGTGAAACTACTTGTGTTTTTTCCATCCTAATAAATGTGTTGTCACCAAATTAACTATGTATATATAGCTTTAATTCAAGTAACAAGTGCCTGTTAACTTTTTGTATGTTTTATCATTATGCTTCTAAGTATTTTGACGAGTAAAACAGGGTATTCTGAAAATACTGACCTTTTGCAAGTTTTTCCCATCTGTGGTTTTTTAATCCATTTCAATTTACTGAAGAAAGAGACAGTACAAGGAGTTAAATGTTTACCATGAGAGAACAACATTGGTAATTACTTTGATTTCAGTTCCTTTTGATGTGTATTCAGGGGATGAAGAGGTCAATAATATTATGACCATGCAAATAGAAAAGGGTTCTTTTTGACCATATAAAAAACAGCAAAGGATTATTAAAGCATTAACCTTGATTTTAATGGCCTTGGTTGAGTGGTGAGATCACAATTTGGATGAGCCTGATTATTTACTAAATACAATACATAAATGCAACGGGTTCTTAACACCCATTGCACTCTGGCATTATCGCATTACTGCCATCCTTTGTTGCCTTGCAGACAGGAATATGAAAGCAATCTGTCATGTAGTGAGACTGGCTCCAGAAGCATTTCTCTGATAAGAAGACCCCCTGCCCTTTGCTAGTGTCTGGTCCAGTAGGCTTAGCCATGCGCTTAATCCCCAGAAAGTGGTTCGATTATTGCTGACCAGCAATGGCAAGATAGTTTTTTTTTTCCCCTAGCTATCAACCTTCCATTAATTCCTTAAGCAGAAATGCGGTGCAATCTATATTTCCTTGGCATGTGTCACACAGATGGTGCACTGCTCATGTTTTCAAATAACCATGCTCCAAAATAACAGAGTTTGAATAATAAATTCCACAAATCCTTTCTGAGAAAGAGGCACAATTCTCAAGAGCTGCATAAACTTTACGCATGATGCTGTAGCTCATCCACATTATGCATAAAAGTATATATTCTCTTGCAAAGCAGATGTTTGTATCTGGCTTCCTTAATTTAGGGAGGAACAAGAAAGATACATACTTTCTCAAACACTGTAGAATGTATTTAATATTTGATTATGTCTTAAACACTAGCCTTAGCTCCCTGGTCAGCTTTGCAGAACTTGTCATTTAATATGGCTAAGCTTAAATCCTATGTGTAGGTCGATGCTGTCAAGCAACCATGACTGTACATTTTGGTATTGATTGGAGTCATTGCAGTAAATTCCTTCTTAACTCACATTCCTTTCCTTCCCAATCCCCTCCCCATAGATAAAGGTGTGAGCACGTCTTTTACTGTCTGAGGAGATATTTTTTACATTTACAGACAGCCTATATGAAGATATATGTGCGCAGTTCTCTGTGTGTGTGTATATATATATATATTCTCTTTCACAGATCCAAAGTAAATGCTCCTACTTTGCTATTTTATCACCTCACATATTTCCTGCATTTTTTCTGCCATCAGATTTCTTATGTTGATATACTTGGACCAGAAGGTAGAAGGATGAAACGTCACCTGGCAATAAACTGTAAGCAAGATATGGTCATTTGCTGGTGGTCAGCAACTAGTGATGGAGCATGGCCTTGGTCTCCTATTTCCTGTGAGAGGGACAGAGCCAACCTATTGCTGTTAGGCTGTGCACATGGCAAGTTGGAGGTAAAGTGCTGAACTCTCTTGTTACGTGATTTTTTGGATTTGCTAGAGAAATAACTATTCGACTTAAATGCATATTCAGGTAAATAGAACAGATACGGTGAAAAAATAAGATCAGCCAATCTAATCTTAAAAGCAAAAGTTCGTTATTTAATGAAAAAAGCACCTTATTTAGTATGTTTACTATTTTCACATCAAAACCGCCAATCTGAGAAATGTAGGAAGGGAGTTAGGTCTTTATGGTGGAATAGCTTTGGAGCTGCTAACACTGAAAATAAGTGTCAGAGTACCACTAGAAAACTCTAATCTGAGTTGGAAACTGTAGCTGTTGCATGCTTGTCTAATGCCATTATTTTATGTTGTCTGCAATGTTAACTGATAAGCATTTTACATCTATTTTAAGTGTTTCATTATAAGATTTTAGCTGCACCCAGATGCTGCTTAAATTGTTGCTATGAGTATTGATCAAACCAGGGACCAAGTTTTTTCTTAAAGAAAAAGTCAGAATTCCCCATCTACAGGTGGGAATGTAAGCTACAAGTTACAACAAGGCTACAAGCTGACCCTCTTCCTGACACTGCTTATCTTACCTTTTTAGGCAGATGTTTCCATTTAATCTTTTCCATTTGGATTTCATCTATTTAAGAATATTTGCATCCAGTTTCTTAGGTAAAACTTAACAATGAAGCTATCTGGGCATACTCTGAGAACTGGAATCTGAATTTAAACAGCTGTTCTGGACTAGCATCTTGTAGAGATGCTCCTGTATTTGGAGTTTTATTTTCAGTTTAGCTTATTAACTAATATGGAGTAAAAAAGCACTGACTGTGGGAGAAGAGCACAAACTTGAGGATCAGCTGTGGAGTAGCTGCTCTGGAGTACCTATTACAGGCTATTTCCCTGTAGGGAAAAACCCTACGTAACACTTCAGAATAAGCTGCTCTTACAAATAACATCCTGTTCTCTTTAATTAGGGGAGATGTAAATGTTTCAATGTCTTGGAATTATTACTTTGATAACTAATATTAATTTCAATGAAGGTTTTTTCCCCCTTGGGATTTTCTATATGTTGAAAGGAAAAGAAAAAAGGTAGTTGAGAGAGCTTTTCTTTCTTATTTGAGTCATTAGTCACTGTAGAATTTAAGTTTAAATTACCTCCAGTTCTGCCTTCTTTACTTCTTTTCAATTGACCTCTCTCCACTAGCGGTCATCTTTGACTCATCTCTCTCCTCTGCCTGATATACACCTGCAGTTCTCAATTCCCCCTGCAGCTATGCCCGACCACATATAAAAATTACTCTGGTAGCTAAAACGTGTGTCTGTTCTTTGGAAGCTTTTTCAGCCTAGTCCCTGTGCCAATTTGGTATTATGAAACTTCATCCTACTAGCACTTCAGATCTAATTTCTTACCATGACTTCCCTATGCCCAGGTTCTGACAGCGACAGCCTTTTGTTTCCTTCCCGCGTCTTCTAGAAAGCTCCCTAATGCCAACATAGCAGCCTGCAATTTCTGTTTTCCAAGTTGTTTTTTTTAAGAGAGTCATTCCTTCCAAGAAATTCACAGAAACCACCCTGTCAGTTTAGGGCTTTCTCCATTTCATTTAATATATTACAGGAAGATTTCCAAATTACAGCATTGCTCTGCATCTTTCAATACACCTTGTTTTACCCTTTTCTGATTTAGACTCTAAATTGCTCAGGGCTGAGGCTGTCTAGTATAGTCCCAAGCACGTCACTGGTGCTTAACACAGTAATAATAATAAGCATTCACTGAGGCTTTAGGCCTAAACTCATAATCCTTTTAATTTAGCCCATATTGTAATATAAATACAAGAAAATTATTTTTAAAAGCAGGCTGTCAAATTTAACTGTCCGGTTGCTTTCTCTTCTGATTTTTTGCCTGTACTTGTCTGTTTTAATTCTGAGATCTTCAGATGACACTTCTTTTCCTGTATTTGTCAATAAAATGCCAAGCACTATGCCAGGTCTATGGAAAACTTAGTCATACATAGATGACAAATTGTCTGGCTGGTTGAAAACTAGTCTGTTCCATGTACTTATCTCTTGGATGTTCGGTGAGCTGCAGTGTAAGGCAGCTATCTCTGCCTGTATGCTTCCCCTGTGTATCCATGATGTGCACCAATGTACCTATGGTACTGTTTGTTGGGTTTTTTTTCTTGATTTCTCTGGCGTTCCTTATGGGCATTGGTTAAATTTGTGTGCGTGGGTTGGGGATGTCATAACCCAGCAGCTCTAGAAGTAGCATCAACCCCCAATCCACAATTAACTGAGGGGCGTTTTTCCCCTATAGAGTGTTGGAGGGGAACCTTAACACCCTTAACTTCTGAGGGTCATTTGGTAGCTTAAACATGAGCAAAAATGTAGTTAGTGTTTCTAGACAGCTTCTAAACAGTTACTGTCTGGGTCAGATACCACAAAACTACAGTGTTCCTGTAAACGGGCTAATTTGCCTCTTTGTGCCTCTACTGCCTTACCATTGGTAGTGTTCCTCAGGTATAGACCTGGAATAAAACCATGACGTGCCATTGTTATGCATGGAAGCAAACCCATATTTATCATAATTGTCCAATAATATTAATTTTCTCCCAGTAAATTAATATTGTCAACAGAAGAAGAATGAGGAGCATGAACTGATTCAGTTTGGAGCATTTATCAAATAGAAGTGTAGTAAAATAATACCACAAACATTTTACATGAAAGTAGTAATATAGCTTGGGTAAAACCAGCATTATTATCTGGAATTAAGAGAAAAGCAGGAATTGCCGAATGTCTGGCCCATTAAGAGCTGTTTGGGATACTGGGTTTATGAAAAGGTAAACCAAGCCCGAAACAAATGACCGGGTGCTACCCCCAGCTGTTCTGCTGACCTACGAAAACCACAAAAAGGTCTGCCAGCTACTGACGCTGTTGTGTTGTGGCAGAGCAAAGGTCCGTGTGACACTTAGGTGATGCTACTTCATCCCTGGCAGAATTTTCTGCGTGACGTTTGCTGCCCACCAGCCGGGTGCTTATTAGGACGGGGACAGGAATAGCTGCGGGACAAGGCAGCTCGAGTCCTCGTCGTACTAATATCCTGTAACTGCATGTGCTGCACCGGGGTGATTCGCATTGCGCGTGTGGTGTTTGGGGTGTTGTGTACTAAGCAGCTTTCCAACTTCATGGAGGAAACACATTTTACATTTAAAATACACTCTTAAGTTTTATTTGAATTATGCTGTGTGGCTTTATGTTTTAACATTTGCTACTATTAAGGCTAAGGGTAGACATTATTCCTCTAAAACCAGAACTTTTTTTTTCCTTGCAAATCTTGACTTGTTTCGCTCCCTTCATTTTTTTTTCCCCAAGATCAGTGTTTACTTTGTTGAATGCTGTAAGATTTGGTGAGGAATTGTCCCCTGAAGAAATAAAAGTGCTTTTCTCTTTATCTTTGGTGTGCAGTGTACATTTGTATACATGCACGCATGTTGCTGTTCGTCTGTTGAACCTTTGTCTGCTTTCTTGCATGAATTTGTTTCCTCCAGTAAACTCATCCATTCTCCAATCTATTTATTTAATTATTTAGGGTTTGTTTGTTTCTTTCTTCTTTGTTAAAAGTATCAACGATGAAGGATGCTATTTAAACTGTCTCCCTGCAGAGATAATGCTGGTATTTTGATTTCAAAACCTGAAGAGGAATCTTCCAGAAATCATTTCAAACAATTTGCTATGAATAAATAGGATTCGATGTGAAATCATCCTTTGATTAAATGCTTTGAGAGAAAGTTATGTTAAAATCAACATGAACTTTATTCTGCAAACATAAATTAACAGGAGGTGATGATGCCAGGGCTCGGTTACTGTCGTACTTTGCATTTGTCTTTGCCACGTTTATTTTCACTGCATTTTAATGGTAGTGCAAATCACTGAAATTATACTTCAATCATGTGAAAAACATAATTTGCCTGAGAGAGAATATTATTTTTCTTTCTCCCAAGAGATAATATTTAATAGTTATTGCTTCCACATTGTGCTTCAATGTTGTGAAATAAACACAGCAGATCTTCTATGAGTGAGCTATCCTACAGTTACTGTAGCACTCAGAGAAACATCTACCGCCTGTGACTGAATAGCTGAAATACTTCTCACACACATATAGCAAAGAATGTAAAATCCTTGATGTCACATTCGGTTAAAAGTTCAATGAATAGTACGGAATAAAGATGATGATGATAAATTTTGAAATAAAATAAATGTTGGCTGAAGATTTAAATAATAAGATTGCATGTGGGACTGTAAATACAGTGCAGCAAAATGAGTAACCTAGAGTAGGAGCCTTGCATTTTAATTTTAGAAGTGTTTTAAGATACGGATTTTTAAGTTTTTAAGGTAAGGATTTTTTTTCTCCATCTCCCGTGCTCTATTTAAAACCATTTTACTATATTGTGCACTACACTTCCCACTCTACATTTCTAATTAAAATGTTTGTTGTTATTTGGAGCCTCACTGTGTGAAATTAAATAAGCATTTTTTTTTAACATCCATAAAATAAATCAAACATTTTTCTCATGTGAAAGGCACACAATTCAGTCACAACAAGCTTATTTCTCTGTTTCTTTTGTTTTCTTTTTTTATCTGCCTGGTAAGCCAATTTTCTGCTTAAGAACTCCTGGTTAAAACTCTTACTTGTTTTGATATGTGGACTTTATCCTTCCCCAGCACTTTATGCAAAATACTTTAATTTTAAGTGTTCAAAGATTTGCACTCAGAAGGGTGATACTGCTCACACAAGCTAGTGCTATTATTTCTTTCAAACATAAAATGAAAGAATTTTAACTAGCTTAATTCAGGCCTCTTATTTACGAAGATTAACAGATTCCTTTACTTGGATTGTTACGATTTCTGACTAGGATTTGAAAAGTTGACATGTACAGTGTGCCGCTTACTGCGGGTTAGCTGATGCAGAGCACGGGGAAACAATGTACGTGTGCAGTACTGGGGCCTGACTGCCACGTTAATGAGGGACGTATGCATAAATTACGTGGACAGTATTTAAATAGTTACGATTTTTTTTTGTAGCGTACATGTCACAAAGCTAAAAGCGACTTTTCAACTTCTTTCTTTATTTTACAGAAAGCAATTGGTTGTACTTTCTGCGATGTACTTCCAGAAATCTACCCTTGAAACCCGGGGCTACGTGCTCAGCCCCAGGTTTATGGAAAGCGCTTGGCGCTGCGCGGGTTGTACGCCCCGCCATGTGGCATCCCTGTTAGATCTGCTGCCCTGTCCCCTCCTCCGCAAATCCTGCAGTGGTCCTGCCCACTCCTGAGGGAACTCTTCCAGCTTTTGCCTTCCCATTCCCCGAGCAAATGCTCTGTTACCTTAAAGACACGTTGCTGGTTTAACGTGCCCCTGTAGGCTTCCACAGAACCACCGCTCACCGAGAAGGAATCCCAGCGGATTCCTTTGAACGGGCTGCTGAGGCACTACGTGCACTGCATTTACTAGCACGTGGCTACTTACCAGATAGAAAAACAACTGGCAGGTAATGGAACACCATCTTCTTGGGAAAAAAAAAAAGAAAGGTGTTTTGAGCGTTAGACTTCGTATCTTTCAAAAGCATTATCTTGACCTTATTAACACGTTTCTGTGCTTGCATGTCTCTCCGCTTTAGTTTTTCAGTTAGCAGCATGAAGAATTAATAAAAGTCATTTCTGACAGAGAAACTAAAATCTTTCCTCTCAGATGAAAGAGAATATTCTTTTTTTTTTCCACTTCAGAGTGCCAAATACCAGTTACATTCAGCAAAACTGGAAACCAGAACAAAGAGGCCTCTCGGCTTGGTACTCTTCCTCCAAGAGGCACAGAAGGCCACTGATGCATGAGAAGCAGCTTATCTGTTCCAATCTAAGGAGAAATGTTTCTCTTGTTTTCAGCCAGAATATGAACAGTAGTGTCGAAAAAAGTTTTCTTTAAACCTAATTTGTTTAAACATCACGTCAAAAGTTAGGTTTTGAAATGCAGCAAATAGTCTTTCTCTCCTTGCAGGAGCTTTTTCCTAGTTTAGAATTGTGTTTATACAGCAACCAGCCCTACCCTAGACTTAAGGATTTACTCTCAAAATTGTGTGAAGCTAGGAAGCTTCTCATCTCAAGGCTCATTAAATTAGCCTTCCAAAATATAAAGTCTTACTTTCTATTAAAATCATAATGAGCAATTTTGTGCCCCACTTTTGCACTAACAAGGCAGAACAAAATCACTAATTGGATTCAGTTTGCTTGCTCACTCTCAAACAATCAGTTGACAACATTTATTTTTCTGTGACTATTTCCATTGCTGTTTTCCAGCAGTCATTCCCATGGAGTTGTAAAATCCACGTTTCACGTGTTTTCTTCTCTATTGTCTTAACCTTCAAGGCCAGTCTCTCTGTAGAATTAAATAGTGCTTTCGGTCTTTCATCTCTCAGTCTTGATTATTGTGTGGATCTTCATGAGTTTCTCGTAGCTTGTGAGAAGATGAACAGAGGGGAACACTGATTTTGGATCAAAATATGTAGATGAATAATGCAGTGCATTGAAACCTGCCACAGGAAGACAGAAATCTGAGTCCCACAGGGCCTCAAGGCTCATTTCACTGAAGTTATGGAAGCTTTGAAGACTTGCTTGGGCAAGATTTCTATTTCACATATTTGAAAGGCAGCTACCTGGGTCTCTATACGTACTCCTAGGGAACAAACAATAACACTTCACCTTGTCTTTATTGGGGTTAGAGCGCTGTATGGTCACAGTAATCCTTTGTCCACAATAACCTCTCTTACAGGTTTCCTTGCTATGCAATTTAACACCCTAATAAGCTACACATTTCAGCAGTTCTAACATCTGCACAGTAGCCACTGAACATTTTGTGGGTATAAATGACTAGTTGCAGAGGCTGAGTCATTGGTGAGGGAACGGTCAAGGTGAGAAAATGTTTTTCAGACTATGTAAGTAATTTAATCTTTTAATTCCTCTTTGGTGTATATTTTCATTGGTCACTACTCTGTTGAAATTGGTTTACCTAGTTTTCACAGGTTGGGTGCACTGGCTTCTGTATTAGATGCTTTTGCATTAAGTGGTTCTTTGCATGTCCCTAACTACTTATCTTAAAGTAGCTAAGACATCTGTATTAACCAGCAGCTGTTTTGCAGCCACAGAATTGCAATAAGCCTTTGGTCTTTCTTTTGAATGAGAAACCCTTTTGCTGACATAGTAAGTAAACGCTCAGAAAAAACCATCCTAATCAGTCTGATCGACATCCCTAATAACTTGGTTTAAAATTCATTGGTTGCTTCTGAAGTAAGGGGTGGTATGCCAAAAAAAAAAAAAAATCTTAATTTGTTATTCTCCTCCTTTGCAGGATGAAAGGCTGAATTATGTGTTCAGTTGTTCTTGTGATCTGTAGAAATCAAATTTAAATTGCTTTAACATTGTGCGTGCATTTCTGTTTTCAACGTGAAATTTCCGGATTTCCTCCCTCGCCCTGTCTGTGTCCTTTAATCACATTTGTTACCTCTTTCTGTGTAAATGGTCCTTGCATACCACCTGGACTCAAAAGAAGGGGCTTCCAAAATTAGCGGCAGGTCAGCAGCTCCCGTTCCTCGTGTGAAGAATGCTGTGGGTAGACCTGAGGGCAGGGTCTGGCTCGGTCGGACATCTCCATTTCGCTCTTTATTTCTGCATGAACAAACACCAGCAAGTTTCTGACTGACTTCCACTGCTCTCATTCTTCTAGAGACATTGGTTTTCTCTCTCTTTCAGGGAAGTAGCTTTTCAGAAGCTAATTTGTAACTTACAGCTGGTATTTCTCCCACAGTTTCCCTGCTCCAGTCCTGTGTAACACCCGTCGCTCAAACCCGTATATTATAGGACAATAATTTTCACTGGTCTCCACTGTTGCCTCCATCACTTTATGGTTCTTCCCGTGTTCCCACACTACAAATTTTTGCTCTTTGCCAGCTGCTGCCTCTGTATCATGTTCTGCCTTTGTGATGTTCTTCTAGTTCATTCAGCCTTCAAGTACCCCTAAATGGTCCCCCTTTTCTGCTATCACAAATTCATTTATTCTGCATCTGAAGCTCTGTGGCACCAAAGAACACCCACCACCTACTCATTTGGCAGTGTATAGTATATGTTGTTTAAACATGCCATTGTTTCTACCACCACAGTGCAGTATTTCTGTTACTATGGCCTAGAGCAAATGATCAAAAATCCTCTACATGGGATGCTCAGAGTAACCTATTATACATTTTTCAGAAATTTGGGGGTTTCTCCCCCAGCCCACTTGTGAATAATCAGTTATTCTTTTATATCAGTCAGCTGCTCATTTCTCCTCTTACCAACACTCCTAGGAACATCCCCTCTTTTATCTTCTGTTCTGCTAACTTGTTGCATACTCTGGACAGACAAGTACAGCTCAAACTATATTGCAGAGATTTTCATCAAAGGCATTTTAAAAGTTAAACCAGTAAATTTTTATAATTCTATTTCTAAAACGTGTAATTGTTTTCGCTTACTGACCCATGAGAAAGCCTATTTGCAGGAGTCTATTTTTTAAAAATTGTTGAAGTAAGAATAAAGTGTTACAAATGACTACCAAAATGTTGCGGGGGTTTTTCAGGTTCTGAGTTACGTCCGTACAGAATGGGACCCGCTCAATGCTAGCTTCAGCATTCACCAGCCTTGCCAGGTTTACACCGTGGAGCGCTCCGTTTCCGCAGCCAGAGAGCCCATGGCTGACAGCTGTGTCTACAAGTGTGTTGGGAACAAAACCCAGTGCGTGGCAGTCACCAGAATACCACTGCGATCCAAGGCCATCAGCTGTTGCAGAGATGTTACAGAAGACAAACTAGTCCTGGGTTGTGAAGATTCGTCGATAATTCTGTACGAAGCCTACAACCAAGCGACGCTGATAGCCCAAGCAGAACTGCTGCCCACTTTAATAACCTACCACCCTTCCGGAGCCATATTCATGGTTGGCAGCTCTCAAGGGGAGCTGCAGGTTTTTGACACGGCACTGTCCCCAATTAAAATTCAGCTCTTGGCACAGGACTATTCACCTGAGGCAACTCTGCAATTCAGTAAACACTTGGACGTGCCCAGCAGCCTCATCCAGATCCAGTGGGCTGCTCCTCAAGCTGCATCTGCCGGCACTGGCAGCACAGATATTCATGACCTTTTGTTAGTGAGGTTTGACAAAGGACCCTTGGGAGTACTGCACTTCAAACTTGGTGAGTTGCTGAGCACATCCCGTGAACCTTGAGCTCTGAAGGAAGCTTCTGTACCTCACAAGTATTTTGTAGTTTGAAACACCCTCATTTTAGGTACAGGGGACCGTAGCCTTAAAAGCATGTCATTCCCGTGATACCTGAAGGTGGGAACCAAGGAGTTCATTATGTTTCACAGTTGCTTAGTATTTTTGTCATATGGGGTGTGACAGAATAGGACCCCAGTCTGTTGTTGGATTGGGGTCCCATTCTGTTCCCTGCTACTCTAATAAAGCGTAACCATTCCTCATATGGAAAATGCTTTTAGTCTGCAGTATATCATTTTAGGAATTGTATTAATTCTGTAATAATACTGCTAACAGGCTGCATGTAATAATAGAATAGTAATACTATTTTCTTTCCTAAATTTTTTGTGTGTATGTATGATGCATCTGTCCTTCCCATTACAGTGTATATTTGTCCCCATACTCTGTTCTTCCTGACTTCAGTACATGAAGTTGCATAATTTCTTTCCTTGAAGACTTTTCACACAAGAAGGAAGGTTTTCATAACCTTCAGAGAAGTTTGGTCTCTCAATTAATTTGCCAGGAGTTGTGAATAAAAGAAGCAGCAATAATACTGATTTGGGACTTGATACAGCACTTCTCATTTTAAGTGTATGGAGACTTTAAGAGAGTAAAACCATAACTATCTTCATTTTACAAACAGAGTAACAAGAAGCAGTAATGGAAGGCTAAAAGGCTTTCCAAGAGTTTCACAACGAGTCAGTGGCTGAATTAAGAATAAAACCCCTGCAGTTGCTCATCAGTGAGAACTGTATTCATTCCATTCAAGTCAGGCAAGTTACAGTGGTGCAAACCCACTGAGAGCTAAAAAAACAACCATGCTTAAATCTTCTGACTACCAAGCCAGTGTTTCAGCAGGGCACACAGCCATGTCGGATATACTCATCCTGGAAAATTTCAGCATTTTGCCCATTGTCTGTCCAGGGAAACACGATTGCCCTTGTAGATCTTTACAGGACTTTTTTATGATTCTTTTGTACAAAACTGTTGAGATTAGGAAGAAGCCTTTTTAAAAAAAAAACTAGGTGACAGTAAGGATTGAAAATCTACTTGATTTCTTTACTTATTAAGACATGCGTGAGTTTTTGTGGGGGGAAATCCTGTCTAAAAGTGCTGCAGCCCTGAACATTTGAAAGACTGAATTTAAAAAACTATGTACACCACTGCAGAAAGGTAAAGTAATATAATAGGATGTTAGCAAGACTGAATTTAAAAAACTATGTACACCACTGCAGAAAGGTAAAGTAATATAATAGGATGTTAGCAACAAAAATGTTGGATTGACTTATAGTTGTATAGTTTTTAAAGAGCTGAGGTAGATTATTATTGTTATATACAAAAAATATTTAAAAAACTGTCTACAAGTTACTGTTTATTTTGAGATAATTCAGCTGTATTATGTTCAATGACAGGTTTAATAGTTGCAGAGTACCCCAGAACACTAATTATAGCAGCTATTTGATGTTTTTGTGCATGTTGGCTGTTAGAAAAAAACCACCTCTAAATTACCTCTTACCTGTCAAGCAGAAGGCACTCTACCCACATCTACCTTGCCTTTCTTCGGTCCTCCCTTGTGGGGTTTTCTCACAACAGCTTTCCAGAAAGTACAGCTTTCCCCTTGCTATCTTTAGCGCATTTATGTTCTTACGAAGGCAAGCAGGCTCTCAGTGCAGGGATTTAGAGGCCTTTCCTGCTAATTGCCAGCTTGTAAACTTAATTGGACCGTCTCCCTGGGCACCGTTCCTAAATCAATTAGGCAGCGAGTTGGCTGTCACCTCTTTTTCCCAAGCAGGTTGCCTGGAAGCGCACCACCCAGGAGAAGTCAGGCATCCAAATGGGAAGATGTTGACCTCTACAGCTGAAAGTTATCACGTTTTAAAATTCATTCTGTATAATTACTATAAAATCTCTTACAGGAGGAAGGCAAAGCTCTCTCTATCACTCCCTCCTTCCTTGCAGTCCACTGTGCAAAAATATGCTGTGCTCTGTTGCGTCCTGGATTTCAGCTTTACCCATCTTCTCATTTTGCCCCACTGCCGAGGTAACGCGGTGTTGCTTACTCAGCCCCGCTTCCCAACCTCAGCAGTTTTTAGGTCTCTGCTATTTAAGAAATAATGCAAATATAAATTATACGGAATATTTAGGAGTCCATGACAGCAAAACCCAGACAGGCATTCAGGACTGAAAGAAAATCCATAATTAGCTCATGGCTTGGAATAGTTTCCCATAAAAATCTGTTAAAAAACCACGTCAATGAGAAGAGACAAATATGTTTTAACTTCCAGCTGACATATGATGATTTTGAGCAAGTTCTGTGAATTCTCCACTGTGCTGTCTGGCCAGATTTATTTCAGGAAAAGATTCATATTAAATTTACCCTCAAACATTAATGGCAAATATTTTTGGTGTCTAATGCCAAACTCATTTTCAAAAGCACTGCGGCTTCTTGTCGTTGATGTCAACCCAGATCTTGAGTAATGCCAAACTTGGTACTGGTGCCAGTGGTTCAGCACTGCTGGCCCCAAAAGACATTTTAAATATAATAATGTTTTTAATTAGCATGCAAATAAGTATTTTCATCTTCATTTGCTGATTAATGTTAAGATTGCCCAACTTATGTAATACTTTAAAAACACTATAAACATGTAGGGAGAATGAAGTCTACCATAACAATTAGATACTATCACACATACAAGGGTTAAACATGGCTATTACACAGTGTCATGTCCATAGGCATTAATACATGCAAGTATAAAGTATTTATATTTATATAATACATATATATATATAAAATACATATATACACATATATAAAAAATACATATATATACATATATATAAAAGATACATATATAAACATATATATAAAAAATACATATATAAACATATATATAAAAAATACAGTAGACAACCATGTGTTTTCTTCAATGACACTAAAAAACTGAAATATTATTTCTTTGTTACAAAAAAAAAAAAAAAAAAAAAAAGGTAAGCTTTTTTCCCCCAAAGCGTCAGATCTGTATATGCAAGTTCTCAGCAGGTTACTTGACCTCAAGCTATAGTCAGTTTTCCTCTACTTATTTTTCCTTATTTTACATCACAAACAATATTCACAACTACATTTATGAGAATTTTGTGAGGTGTGTTTTCTGTATATCAGGTCTGCTTTTCTCTGTCGTTGGACTTTTTTTCCCAGCCATCCTCTAACAATATCGGGGTTCAGCTTGTTCCCTTTCTCATCAGAATTTTTTCCTTACAAGTAGTTTTGACGAACAACATCAGAATATAAATGGAGAACATAAAAAAATAATATTATGTTTTTATTTAAAGAGAGGGGAAATTTATTCTGATCTCTTGCCAGTATCTGGAGCAGTACTGATAAAGTACTCTAGCACAGTGACCCAAAGCAAGCAGGAGCTGCCAAAATCCCTTGCGTGGCCTAGGTAGCACGA
>JAVJGJ010000059.1:89510524-89522594 GCA_035590215.1 Microhierax caerulescens
CAATCCCTTGCGTGGCCTAGGTAGCACGATCATTTGGGTAGTCCGAGGCAGTTAATAATGTTACTTTCTGCAGCTTTTCAGTCACCTTTTCTGTTCAGAAGCTGAGATCTGCAAGTCAAGAAGCTTTGACAGTCTTTTCCTTTTTACTTTTCAGAGACAGAGTGCTGTAGATAAATGATGCTCTCATGGAGTGAGTGATGTGTTGTGTGGTTTTTTCCCTTATGGCAAGTCTGTTCTTGGTTTCACGTGCAGTGGTAATTCAGAGGTCCCTAGGTGTTGATATCTGTCCGGATATCCCCTCACAGAAGAAATGTGTCATGTAGAAAATTTTGCCAAGCTAAAAGTAAGTTCTAGAGCAATTGCAATGTGGAGAGTAATCGAGTAACTTGCTTTGAAGTTTGAGCTGCTGCAAAGTTGTATACGCAGGTGTGTTTGTGTGAGACAAATGCCAGGTTTTCTTGTTGTCCAGCAGTACTTCCCTACAGGGAGCAGGGCTACGAACATGAATTTATTACCTCCAATCCATTAATGATAAACAGGGAATAAGCTTTTTCTACTGTGTTTAAAACAAACTTTACGTGATGATGTCACCAGTGGGTATTGGCCACAGTCGGTCACCTTGCAATTGTGAAATTCACTCATTTTTTTTCTCTGCTGTCCAAAGCACCCTCAGTCTACATATGCAAAGATAAGAAGGAGCTATCTCACATAAAAAATTTAATACTGAAACCCATTAACTTAAACTTTCTAATTTTAACCAACAGCAATAATTTTTAACTGTGCTGAAAAGTAGTCAGCTACTGTTTTGCATACTCATAATGCTATCTTTGATTTTAATATTTCCTGTAAAAGGTGTGATCACAAGAGGACAGCTGGGCCTTGTGGAAATCATCCACCAGTACATTCGTTACGACCAGATACATGAGGCAATTAATGTCCTGAACACCATGAACTGGAACACGATGGGTCGTCAGTGCTATATATGCTTGAGTGCCATTGTCAATCACCTTCTTAAACAAAAGCTTACACCAGACAGAGAAGGTAAGAGACTGATTATATTTTTAATGTGGTTTTGTGGTGTCTTTGTAATTCATATGTGGATTATGACAATGTATTTAGTGGCTGCATAGAGAAGACAAAATTGAGAATCCAGTCAGCCAGAGAGATTATGGTATTTCATAATCAAATGTTATATGTAGACAAGTCACTTCAATAAAATCTGGATCAATGTGTTGATTGCATTTTAGTTTGTTTGTAACAACAGTGATACTAAGAGAATGCATTTATATATATATATATATATACACACACACGGTATAGGCATGACTTAATGCATATAGCACTGTGACATATGTATGCTGTAACTTTATTACATTACATAAATGTAGCTTATGTTACAGACTAGTGGACTGAAGTGTTTGTTACATATCCATGCTGAAACAGCACCAACTTAAGGGGGAACTTTTCCCTGCAGCAGAGATTTTAGTATGGTTTTTAAGGTGCTTTTGAAGGGTCATTCTTTCATTACAGGATCCAAAGGCTTGGAATACACTATCCTCTGCTGCCTCCTTTAGGATTATGGCATTTGTCCTCACTGTAATCTTCTGGCCCCCTGCAGTAGTAGCTGGGGTCCCTCACAATAAATGATGAATTTTAGGTTCAGCCTTGTCTCTGCTGAAGCCTGGTGTGATGCCTTGCTCTTGATTTGCTGTCTATCTTGAGACTCAATAAACTCAGGATTTGAAGTGCCTTGATTTAGTGAAGGTGTTATCCTCCAGCCTAGCAGGCAGACAGCTGGGGACCAGGCATCTTTTGTGGCAAGAAAGAATACTTAGGATTCATGCGTGTTTGATGATAGAAAAACTCCAAGGTGCCTACATCGTTGCCAAGCCATCAGCTGTCCCATTTTGGGGGATCTGATTAAAAAAAAAAATAAATAAAAAATCTCTGCATTAGAAACATAGTGTATCAATTCTAAATAAAACATGCTTTTAAAAGGACCCATGAAAAAAGCTGGTTTTGAAACTCTTGTAAAAATATGCACATTATAAATAGGTATCTATGTGTTTCCCCCCGTGCAGCTCCCTAACGCTATTTACAGCAGATGGAATTTTATTCTGTCCAGGAGTTATTCTGTGTGAACCTAACAAATTTGGCATGGTAATTTGTTTTCTTTTTTATTAGCAAAACCCAGTGGGGCCTTTTATTTATAGCAGTGGGGCAGTTATCTTTGAGATCTTTATTCCACCTTCAACATCAAGCTGGGCTCTCTAATGAGTCTATAACTGTGCGTGTAGTTACTCATATTCCATGTACGCTGAAATATTTCAGAAGTACAAAACATGCTGTCAAGAAAACAGCAATGGCAAGAAAGTATGGCTTGTTTTTGCAGAGATACTGCTGTATTCAATTTTAATCTCAATTGACTGCTGCTTTGAAAGAAAGTATCTTTAAAGTTAAACTTATCTTACTGTCTAGATTTAAGATAATGCAAAACCTAATTTACAAACAGTTTTCCTGTGTAACTAACACAGTACAATTAACACATTCAGTGCTATAAGGCCTAATAAAATAAAGTGTAACTATGCTTGAAAATGAAGAACCACTATCACTAAATACAGAAATGCTACTTCAAGCAAACATTAATAACAGCTAATCAATGAGATTTTGTCTGCCTAATGAGACAATAGGTTATATTTTTCTTTTAAAGCCCACACAAAATTCTGATTAGCAGTAGCACTTTGCACATTCACTCTGAAGGGAGAGCCTATATAGCAAATAAATACATAGCAAATTCTCCCTGTTCTGCCTGTGAGAACTTGTACTATGTGTTAACTTGCAAGCAGAAGTCACATAACATAAATAGTATTGATCATTAAATTTCCGTTCGGCTAAGCGTGTGAGACACAAATGTATACTGTGTATTTTCTTGTAGTATTTATAATTTTGTATCTAAAACAAGCAGGAAAATACCTAAGAGCTCCAGCTGTGGAGTATAGCAGTCAGAAAGTATTTAAAATGGAGAGAACTTCTGTAACAAAAGGGCTTTATTTTATTGATTACAAGGGGGGTTATCCTGTTTCACACTACAACACGCTGTAGGAGTGTCACACCCTTAGGGTTTCTAGACCCTTTTATTTAAAATTTTTAAAGAACTGTAGGCTGAAGGAGGTTCCTTAGACCTCAAGGGCATCACACGAAGGGTTCTGTCACCCACTGACCTAACACAATAATCCCTGAAAAACTCAACTTCCTTGTTGCTTGCTGCCTAGGAGGACAAAGATGATTTGAGCTAATCGAGAGTTGATCTCTACTGGACAAACTTGTTCAAACTGTATTGCTCTGACGAGTCACTTTTAATTGTATGTTGCTGGTGAGAACTTGATTTGTTATAGACTTCTTCATCCTTTTGACAGCTTCTGTTGCTCAAAGTCATTGTCAACTCTGCCTGAAAATGAAAGTTTATAGGAACATTTGTGTTTGTACAACCTGTCATATTTTAATTTTATCTGTCCTATAACAACATCACATTTCATCAGTGTTTGAGGAATTTGACTGACTGCAAACATGAGCAACCTGTTGTAATTGAAACAGTTTGACTTGTTTCATTGCTGCTGTGTTTGAACTCTGCAGCACAGCTTGAGGCAAGCCTTGGAACCTTTTATGCTCCTACAAGACCCCTCTTGGATACAACTGTGCTGCAGTACAGGGACCCAATCAGCAGATATGCAAGAAGGTTCTTCCACCACCTGCTCAGGTGAATGACAGTTTCAACTTCTATCAACTTAAAATTAATTGCGTATTTCAATAACTACCTACTTTAATGTGGTTAACATTTTCCAAGAGGACCACCCCTGAAAAAAATGCATTCATTGTTACTGTTTGTTTTACTTGCACTTCGTTCCTTTCAAGTAGAGTATTGCAGATAAAATGCTATTCAGAGCTCTTCTATCATCAATACTCTTACAATGAATCAGCCTTTCCCTTTTAGCTTGATAGAAAAAAAGATAGCTTGTTTCTGAGAGATTTATATTCACCAACTGCTTGCAGATTAACTGTTGAAACAGCTTACAAACTTGGAGAAAACACCAAGTTTAAACAGATGCTAAACTGCAAATGAACAGTGCATGGTCCAAGACATTTTTCTCTTTGCACCACTGAAACCTGAGCATTTTGTTATTCTCACCCTCAAAGTTCTCATACAGAAATTCATACCCCAGTAATTCTCAGTGCCATTAAAATAAGAAGAGAAAATGAAATATGGAATTTGTCTGTAAATTATATGACATTAGAAGAGTCACAATACCAAATTCAGCTAGAATTTGTAGTGCATTGGTTTATTGCTATATTTTTGCTTCAAAATAAATCAATAGCCTAAATTTTAGGCAGTTACAAATATCAGTATACAGCAGTTCAGCCACAAATACAGCTGAAACGTTCCCTCTGAGAATTACGCAGTGAGTGAAAATAAGGAGAAATTACCTTCTGAATGATACAACGTTTGTAACACCATGTTGAGGAGCAGTGTAGATGGGCACAGTGAGAAGACTTACAATGCACCTTTTTTTGGTGATTCATCCAGATTGTATGCATTTCCTGCATATGCAAAGCTAGGAAGTGCAAGTTACTTTGATGGTGGGGTGTGTGATTCCTTCCAGAATTCCTTAAAGATTCCTTAAAGAAAAATGTTTTATAATGTCTCCTATGTTTTGAGTCTGAATAGGATCCTCTTTCAGGTAAATAGGCCCATTCCAATGGGGAAATTATTCTAAGTAGAAGGATGCTCCAAATATCTGCATAGTATGCAGCAGTCTTTCACAGGAGTTTTCTTAATAGATGTGGCCACAACAGTGGGTGCAAACTCTGCTTTCGCCTTTCTCCTAGAAACCAGCAGGGAAGATCTGTTGCTGCAATGGCCAACCGTAGTGGCTGTGGGCCAGTTGCCTGCAGAGGACAGATGCGGAAAGAATGCCTCAGAGATTGCTGAGAGGTGTAACTATGGTGCTTTTACATCTGCAAGAGAAAGGTGTATTCCCTCTGAGTCAGGATTTGCTTCCAAATGCTAGCAGGCATGCAGAGGCATGGGGCCCTGGCTAAGCCTTCAGCCCTTGGGGCTGCTGCACACAGCTGAAACACTGACTCAACCCCCCTAGCAAACAAGAAGCTTCAGTGTCAGAATGCTGCCTGGACAGTGTGGGGCACAGACAGGAGGTGTCTAAGAGTCTCCCCATGTCTTTTATGTCCACTGTAAAGCAGCCCTTGAACAATCTACAGTTGTGGCAGCTTTGGGAACAAATGTGTGTTATTTTGCTGTTTCCCTATTGTCGAAGGGATTTGTATTCAACTGAATCAAAGTGATAGGATCATGTGATTGCTGCAGAACAGATGGTAATGCTTAAAGCTTATCTGAGAAGACATAATCTAAGTACAAAATGAAATGTTCAAAAATGGGAGATTTATCTGATAGCAAGGAAATAATGTTCAGAGCTGATCTTTAGTGCACTAAAGTGGCTGTGCCCTAATTGGTATTTATTTCTTTTTAGATGTTTTCTTAAGTGACTAGAATGATTTGAACGTAGGCTAAGCAGAGAGTGCTACAGATTTGTTGGAGGAATGGTAAGCCGTGGTTCTGGGTGAGAGAATGTCATCTAGGCGCGGTGCAATGTCTAGGAGAATCGTAGGGAGGCACAATGCCCACTAATTCTTTTGGGCAAGCAAAAGTTGCAGCCACTGCTGTTACATCCATCAATGAAGAGCCAGCGAGGCAAGGCACTCCTGCCAGCCTGCATTTGCAGTTGTAGGTTCGGAACAGGAGGCAAAGTGAGAAGAGAATTATGCTCTTGCCTTTTCAGGTCACCATACTGTGCCTGTGAGGACACTGAAAACGGAGTAGCCCTCCCACTACCCGTTTGTCAGAGACAGAAACTGTATCTGGGTGTCAGGAAGACTATTTTAGGGGAGCTATATGCTTTCTGTCTCAACCCTGGTTATTTGATTTATTTGCTTTTTTACCCCTATTCGTTCAGCACTAAATACTTGCAGGCTAGTTACAAGTAGTTAATGAATCTCTTCAGAGTGAATTTTTGTTACCGCAGATGTGTCTGCATGACCAAACAAGAAGACTTGAATGCAGAAGCACTGTAAACTGGCGATGCCAACTTGATGCAGCACTGGGGGACTTTGTTACTCTCTTGCGAGCATGAGGAGACAAAAGCACTTCGTACCCTATTGGAGCAAGAAGTGACGGAAATGCCGTGCTTCCTGAATTACATACACTATAAGTATAGCTGATACTCCAAAAGTATTTCTTGGAATAGAGTAGGGCCTTCCACAATTCCTTTGGGCTTCGGAGAAAGCAAGCAGCAGATGCACAGAAGTTCAGTCTAGAGGATAAGGAGCTAAAACGCACAGGGGTAAACTCAGAAGCAGGGTAGGAAGAGTGAGGAAAGTGTGGTTAGCAGTGTGAGTAGAAGACAAGGAATTGGGGATGAAGGCTTAAAGGCAGGGATGGGGGATGGATGGAGTCCCGCAAAAGGTCAGAGTGAGAGTACGGAGCAAAATGGGGGAAGCATCCTAATGTGTGTGGTGGGCTGCAGAGGAGACAGACACGTAAGGGATGGACAGGGAAGGGTGGAGTCTTTCATACCAGATTAAAACATTAAAACACTTAAATGTTTCTAGATCTAAATCTGAAAAATGTTCATATAAACAAAAGTTTTCACCCCCCTTTCCAGCTTTCCTTTGAATGCCCCACCAATCTGCCTTAAGCCTTTTCTAGAAGGACCCACTCTTGGGAGAGAAATATTAATTCATTCTACATGCTGAGACAATCTTTGACCTGCCTGCTGAGTCTGCCAAAAAGGTGCCAGTTATTGTTGTACTTTTAAAGATGTGAGTGCCTGTATTTACTAGAATTGAGAAATACAGTTACCTTTTCAGAAAGGCTATCCTCACCTAGTAATAATCATGTGCCAATGATTTTAATCTTTACTGTAGGCTGAAAGGTTGTATATCCAGTTGCAAATAACTGGAGACATCCATTTTCACATTATCGGTGAGATTATAGGCTGAATATTTTTCTACCATCAAAGAGATCAGTTTCTGTAAAATGCTGAACACGGAGATGGTAGGTGCCCTCCTTTAGCTGTCGACAGGCACTGCAGAAAGAAGGTGCTGCGTCGGTACTGGCTGTATTGCAAGGGTGGGTTAGAAAACAGCGCTGCAACCTGAGGTGGGCCAAGGAACACTGACAGCATGATTGAAACGGATTGCAGTTAGAACAGTGGAAAATGCCTCGCAACATATTTGATGCAGCCATATTATTTGTATCTGTTTAAAAAAAAGCCCAAGTTCTCAAATTTGCGAACTATGCATCTTCAGCTTCCACTAAAGTAGGAGCTTAGAGCTTTGCAGATATAGGCCCTGAATATAGAATATGGAATACCTCCAAAACCAGGCGTTCAGTATACAAAATTAAAATTAAAGGCCTCATAATTATATGCCGGGGATCCATTACAACAGTATTTATGGAATGAATAATTATTTTCACTTTAAATCTTATCTATAATTAAAAAATACAGGAACTGAATTACAAGTATAGAAATGTATCTTAGGTGTTCCTGGCCACTTGAGTAGCACTTCGGTGTTTTATTATGATGTCACTGCTTATAATAATATAATGCGTTATATCATTATGTAAAATGTTGAGCAGAGGTGGATTTATTGGGAAGCCTTGGGGAGCTGTAACCTTCTTGCCCCCACCCTTTCATTGAGCGCTGCCTACTAAGTGTATTTGTGTAATGGAGGAGTGGCTGCACAACCTCCTGCCTCTGTATAGCGCCTCATCTAGCCGTGTACACTACATGGAAGGGGATGGAATCGTTTTTCACTCATTAACTATGGCATCGGTGACTCATGGCTTTGCTTCACTCTGATCAAGCATTCGTAAATTGCACTTGTCATATTTTCTAATGCATGAAATTGTCTTGTTTGTTTGACACACACAGGCGCAAACACACGCCTGCTCTGTTTTGTTCAAATTTTTCTGTCTCTCTCAGAGAGATGGTGAGGAACTAACATAGCATGAGCTGGAGGTAAAGGCAGGGCTGGAAAGTCACATCTGAAATGCAAAGAGTCGGAGACTCAGAATGCAGCCACAGCTCCGTGTTTGTGCTGTGCCCTTTCCTTCTCTGTAATCCTGTTTTTGTGTTTGTGAGTACGCAGTTTAAAGGATATTATTTTTTTTTTTAATCATGGAAAAATACTAAGATTCAAAACCATTTGGACCTTTCTGTCTGGTAATTCCATTAAGAGAATGTCATTGGGTTTTTTTCCCTTGCTACAAATGCATCTCCCCACAGAGCAAAGCTCTGTTGTAAATAACAAGATAGTGTACTTGCTTCTTCCAAGAGCAAAGTGCAGCTCTGATCACATTCTCCGGTACAATTTTGGATGGGTTCCTGAAAGGTTCTCCTTTGTCTGAATCCAAAAATGAAAGCTTCCACTATGGTTTTACTGTTGCTGTTTGTGCTCTTCCGCAAATCTTCTCAGAAGTGTTGTGTACTCTTCCCAGTGTCCAATGTAAGATGCTGCTGGTTAAATGCAAAGAAGAGTTTAGCTCCACGTTGTGCAGAACATTCATAAAGTGGTATGACTTTACACACAGAACTTGATAGAGCTCCTTTGTAAATAAACACTCAGAAAGGAGCTCAGAAAGTAGGTGGTCATTAGCATCAGCAGAGATCTTCTAGCCAGTACTGGTTTTTATGAATCACTTCGCTATTCAAGAGTTCTGAAGTGTACTGCTATACTACCTGACATGATGCCTTGACACAGTCAGTTATCACTTAAGTCCAAGACAGCCTTTGAAAAGCTAAAATAAAGCTCTTTTGCCCTGCAGGTACATCACTTATGCAGTACTAACTACCTCTTGGTAAGCAGGTTTCCGTATCACTACACTGCAATCTGCAAAGTAGATATTCACTGTGAGCTTTCCATCCTAAATAGGACCCTAAATCAAAGGTGAAAAAATGTCTCAATTCCATAGGAACAGTTCCCAATCCCTTCTGCTGCCAACTGTATGGAACTGAGGGACAGGGTGAGCAAAGAGCTTTTATGATCCTTTTTAAGAGCACCCTAAAAGTAGAATCTATAATTATATTGGTACATAGTGTGTCACAAAATATGTATAAACATTAATGATGACATGGTTCAGGACTATGAATGTCTTTTATATTCATAAGGTAACCTATTAGGCATTAAATTATGCCTTCAGATAAAATGACCACTGATGTCAGTCAGGTTCTCTATGGTGGCCACATGAACAGAATTCATCTCTATGGGAGTAAGTTCAGTAGCAGCATTCTGACTAAAGTAGCACCTTCTGGAGAGGACTTTGAAGAGTCAGTTTTTGTCATCTTGCGCAGACGATCAAAACCAAAGGTTTTCATATTACCACGGCACTGATAAATGAGAATTTCAATTGCTGTGATGGAACTGCACATGAAAAGATTCCCCTGGTCATGCTTCTTGACCCGTTTTAGAAACAAGAAATAAAGGCACCTATTTAATGGAACTGGATTATTTTTGTAGTTAAAGAGGTTAAATATCTCAGGAAAAGTTTAGAATGTTTTTGCTTCAGTCCTATGTTGCTAATGATTTTTTTCTTGAACCATCCCCACAACAGTTTTCAATTTCAGTCAGATGCTTTGATGCCGCAGGAATGGCTCCAGGATTTAATTCTCTAGTGGTGATTACAATGTAAGAAATGTTGAGCAAAATATCAGGGGAGGGAGGAGGGACAACAACAGACGACATGACATAGTTGCTTAAGAATAAAATCCCATGAAGATAAACCACAAGAAATTCTGTCAGAGATTTGGACAAGTTTTTCTGCTGAGCTTGATGGGAGGCACTGCTTAGAGCATGGGAAAAAGGCCCCTCCCAGGCACTTGGAGCAGGGCTCTGATACGGAGCCATTTCCCACAGCCACCAGGAGACGGCTGCTGGGTGGCCCAGTGAGCCGTCAGTCCGCCGGTTCTCTGCTACGTCCCTACCCGTGGGGCTGCGCTAGCAAAAAGGAACGTGGAATAGCTACACTGGACAATGTCGTCTGTGCCAAGCCTATTCCCACCTGCTGGTTAATCTGACTTTGATATTGCTACTTTCAGAAGCTAAGCCCACATAGAGACCAGTGTTGTGTCGTGTAACTGATAATCTGCCCTCATCAGGTGGCTCTTTTCTGCTGTGCCAGCTGTGCGATTCCCCTGAAATCTGAGGGGCTTTGGGCATACATCAAGTGCAGAAACAGTGCAAATATACCATATTCGTGGAAAAAAGCTCAAGAGTAAGTTCTTAGCAACACATCACCACCCTTGAGCAGCTGCAGTGAGCCTCAGCTTTTGTGGGTCACCAGTTGCGCCATCCCCATCAACGCCACCTCGTCACTAATGTGTCTCATCCTGGAGTGACACTCAAAAATCTCTTCTTGAGATCCTGACCAAGAACCCGAATATAAGATGCATCTTTTTTCTTGCAGTCTTTCCAGATGGATTCATGTCTCATCTCTTTACCAAGATACTTTTTCTCCATTCATCTTCAGGGTCTTCATGAGGCCCACCATTACACTTTCACTTTTCTGTACATGGACTGTCTGGCAATATTCTGTCTTGAGCTCAGCTCGGCAATCTGTAATCCATTTGTTGTGTGCAAAAAGTTGTTTGTTTTTCCTCCCTGAAGAGCTTTGTTTTTCTGACTTCTCCTGCTTCCATCCCAGTACCCTCCAGGAAGACCTAATTGAAGAGTCAGGCAGCCCTAGGCTTCCCGTCTTCAAATGCAGAGCTCACTTTTATGGGTCTTCAGAGCCAAAGAGCCTGCTAAGGGAAGGATACGTTAAGTCAAGCATAGAACAAAAGTCAGCAATAGTCAATTGTCCAATAACTGGATGTAGTGTCTTGGGGGTCCACCTCACCTCTCCTGACTTAATAATGTAGAATTCAGATGTTCCGCACACTCATCTGAGCTTCCTCTGTAGTTAGTATAAAGACATGGGCATCCAAAGGATGAGTAATCCCGTTGAAGGGAGATGTCTAAGATAAGCGTGAAGAATCAGATGTCAGTGCCTATCCCTATCAATTAACTATAAAAGGAGCCTACCTGATTAGCTTAAATTAGCCATGTAAAGGTGAGCCTTTTGAAGATAAATGGACTGTTTTGCACTGTAAAGGTCTAGCTCCTGTATCACATTATTGCTGGCCAGTTAACAGATCTTAGATGCTCAGATATAGTTTCTGTAATAAAGGGAGAGAGGCTCAAAGACTAGCAAAAGTACATGAAGAGAGGTTTACAGAGAGACACAAAAAACAGGTCAGCATGCAGATCTCTTTAAAAATCCCCTTTTGACCAGTTGGCCAGGATAGGAGGGGACTGGGACATTTCTTAGTTTACACTAATAAGTGTCAAAGTATCAGTGAAAGAGGTTATACTGTAGACAGGTAAACAGTAATGCATGTCCGGCACTAGATAAAATTAATCCAGAATTTCTAAAGGTAGTCAAGCATAAAATAGCTGAAATACACACTGTGGTGTATAAGCTCTTACTTAGAATGACCTTAGCACCTGAGGGCAGGAACACGGAAAATGTGATGTCAGTTTTCAAAACACAGTCTGGAAGGACCTTGAAGAACTGTAGCCCTGTAAGTCCAACCTCTGTACCAGTGAAATCAGTAGAAACCATATTAAAAAAAAAAATATATATTATGAACAGGCAAATACGTTGTATTGGGAGAAAGTCAGCAGGATTTCTGTAAAGGCAAGTCATGTCTCAAAACTCTGAATTCTTTGATGTCAGCAATCATGTCAGTAATGGATATCCAGCTGCTACTGATGAAAGTTTTACCATTGAAGACCTTTTTGGAAGGTCTCCCACCAAAATGTCTTAAAGAAACTAAGCTGCCACAGGATAAGAGGGAAGCTCCCCTTTCATAGATAAGTCAGTCATTAAAAGGTAAGAAACAGAGTAAACGGTCAGTTGTCAATGGAGGTCACTGATGGAAACTGTAAGTATAGCAGA
>JAVJGJ010000059.1:89523713-89579354 GCA_035590215.1 Microhierax caerulescens
TGTCACCGAGTCCTGTGAAGCCCTTTTGCTGTTCTTCACAGCAGGCCCTATCTTTACTAGTCTTAATAATTTGTGTCATTAGCAAATGCTGGCACCTCACTATTTGCTCCTTTGCCAGGCTAATCACAAGTACAGATCTGCTATACTTACAGTTTCCATCAGTGACCTCCATTGACAACTGACCGTTTACTCTGTTTCTTACCTTTTAATGACAGCCCTGTTCCTGCCTTCTTTCTAGGCACGTGGCTGTTGGCACGGCGTTAGCTTAGATGTAGCTTTGGTCTGAGCACGTGGTCATTCTTACGTTTCATGTTCTCGTACATGATGCTGTGCAGAACGAGCATAAAATACTCCTGAGTTTTCCATGTGCTCCCTCAAAAATGCGCCAAAACTTGTACGATCAGAGTTCTGCAGAACTTGTCTGGCTGTCCTGTGGCTGTATGTGCTGTGACTGAGTTCTTACGTGCGGGAATTTTATGAGCATTACCACTGCATTATTTTGTTACAAAGAAATAATGTTAGCTATCGACAAACCTAGATGGAAAAAGTAAATATACTGTAATGGACCCGTAACTCAACAGGCGATTCAAAATTTGGCCCCGCACCATGACTTTGTAATTAGATATTTATCTGTAGGCAGCCAGCTTTAGAAAATAGTGAGCTAATATATTTTTTCTGAGAAGTCTTAGCACTAAAAATACGCATCTTATCCACTGTCAGGCATGAGGGAGAATTGGCCCTGTACCTCATGGAAAGTCAAGGAGGAAAAGGGCCTGTTCATCTTAACTTTAATACTAAATTTCCATCTGCTGCAGTTTGAAATTACAGAGATATCACACATATACAATAGGGATTTATTATAGAGGCAGCAACTCATCCTTAACCGTAGCGATGATACTGGGCCTCTGTTATAGAGCTGTCTTTGGTGTGTAGACATGCTGATATGTTTGCTCAATAAAATCCAGCTTTCAAGACATACTGTTAAGTTTACATGATCACCAGAGTGAGAGGGATAAAGCTGGAAAAGAAGAAAAGCAGAAGCGAATTAATGCAATAAAGGCTAGGATTTAACAGCCAGGGTTGAGTAAAATAAATGTGAAACAACAGGTGTTACTGACTCTTATCAGCATTTTTAATTAACACCTGTTTTTAGCCCAGAGTACTCTGGAAGAGTATGTTGGAGTGTGTCTGTATTTAAAGATAAAGATAGACTGTTGAGAAGTTACTAAGTAGTAAGAGGTTGAGGGAACAGAGAAGTTGGGGGGGCGGGGGGGGCTGTGTTTGCTGGGTGGGTGTTAGTTGCAGCTTAGAGAAACCTGAAGGAAAGCCACCATAATAAAATCGCAAGGTAGGGAAATATTGCTATGGCAACAAAATATATTCTCTTAAAGGAAAATGAGTATGAAAAAGGAAATAAAGAGGGTGGGGAATCCAAAGGAAGGACACATTACGAGAAAAGACTGAATCTTGTTTAAAAAGAAATAAACCTTCACAATTTCAATTTATATAATAATAATTTATAATAGTAATAAATTGCTGCTATCCAGACTTTTGTAGCACCTGCTACTGAAAATCTGAGAGCACTTGACAAGACGTGACCACGCGGTGGGAAATGTTGTGTGGCTCCCGACAGTCGTCCTCTTCAGTGGCCCCAGGGCTAACATAACCGACCAGCATCACATGGGAACTGTATGACATAAATGTTCATAGAATCGGGATCTTTAAACTAATATTTCTTTGGTGTAGACATAAGACAGTTCTATAGTGTTAAACTAATGCTGTTTTATAATTTGAGGGACGTGTCAACAAATAAATGACATAGCTTTCTTTATTGCTAAAACTACTACTTTTTCTAGAACATATCATACATCTGGACTATTTCTTACTAAAAAATGTATTTTAAAAGTTTCAGTGGCACCTTCTTACTAAATGAGTTCATTCAAAATTTAACTTGGTTCACTTGAAAAGCTGACTCAAAAACGCCTGAACAGCTTTGCTTAGAACTTAGAAAGTTTGTCCGGAGAAGAAGCGTGTATGTTTAGCAGTCATCTGAACTATTTCACACTAGAATATGTTTAGGTTTCCTACAGCAGAATATCATCCTAGAAGATAGGAATCACGTGGTAAGATTTTAATATTTTTTTTCAGATTGGGAAGGTCTTCAAGATTCACAGCCAGTTCCAGCCCTCAAGGGCTTTCTCTGGCCAGGGAGTCATACTGTCTGGCTCCCCTTATTAACTTTCTCTTTCCTCCTATTTTTTTAATTTGCTTTGTTTGTTTTCTTGCTTCATACCAGAAGGTACCCTTTGATGTGAAGGGCATTCAATTCTACGCCCAACAATCTATAAAGTTATAGATGAACTTCCTTTAGTTCAGAGATACCTGATTTGACAGTGTACTTCAAGTAACAGAAATTTTGGGTGACGAGATATTTGTGTTCGTTTCAAATTTTCTCATGGTTATTCACTAACTTTCACTTGAGACCTATTTGGATATGGCCTTTGAAAGGTTCCATAAGGGGTTTCTTTTTAAAAAAGTCACTCAGGCCCCAAGTCCAGCACTTCACTTAACATGCCTGTATTTACGCCCCGTAGAAAATTACAGGTCATAAACCTATACATTAATGCTTTGCTAAATTTGGGCCTGAAGGGATGTATAGATTATACCTGGACAACCTTTAGGGCTTCTGCATCTAAAATACAATTTAGAAGATTATCCCCTTGACTCAGATGCATATAGACCTGGTGGCTGTTTCTCCATTAGCCTTTGGTGTGCTCTGCAGCACTTTCTCTTTGATACTCTTGTACTCAAGAGTATCTCAGCAGGCAACAAGTCTGTGGACCCTCCTCAGAGGTTTGTGTGTCCTATTCAGAAGAGCTCATCATGTAAAAAACTAGTAGCATAATAGCACGAGGTCGGCAAAAAAAAATACTGCTAGCATCTCAGAGGTTGGAACGTACCAGCACATCCATTGATTCCTCCATCAGTTCCCTACTAACTTTCAGAATCACTGATGAATCCCAACCAACTCTACAGAAGGTAGAAACCTCAGAAATAAGCAAATGCCTGCCAATTTTTTGAAAATCAGCAACTGGTTAGGGTCAGATAGAACGCAGAAGGTTATCTCCATCCCCAAAAAAAGCTACAGCAAAAGGTGAGCGGATGTGTTCTGCCAGTCGAGACGCGCACGGCGTAACGCGGAGCGCGGTCTGCGTTGCCCCCTGCCCAAAGGCTGGGCAGGAGCTGTATACCCTGCTGGGAGCAGGGCACGTAGGAAATGGGCAGAGTTACCGTGCCGAGGCCCGTGTAGGAGGAAGCACGGGAAACCAGTCAACGGTGCGCTTTGCTGCTCGCAGGGGATCTTCTTCTGGAAAACGGCAGTTATGGTTTAAATTTCTGATTGTGATACATGAAACTTTTGGTATGCCTTTGCACATACATTGGTGTTGAAATAGTCTAGCTGCAGTAAACTAACACCCAGCAATTAATTGATTTTTGCCGAAGGAGATCGGTAGTATCAGGGATAGTCTGTTTTCCAGGCCGTTCATTATCCAAACAAATAAGAAGAGATTACGGAGTAAATTCAGAAGTTATGGGACCGAGTCCCCCAAATCACGAGATTCGGAAACACAAACCTGCGGTTTGGGAGAGAGGGGAAGAGAGGTTCTTCAGAGAGTTCCTGGTCTTCGGGCTGCATTCAGTGATTTGCTCTGCAACTATCTGATTTGAAATAGGGTGTCCTACTGAATCGTTAGGGTAAAATCGGATCAGATTTTAGTTGACTTTTGTTTAAACTAGTTTGTTTTTTTTTTTATTGAAACGTAGGGTCTTGAGATATATATTCCTTCACATGTACTCTGGGTAAAGTGTGGGTATTTCAGCATTTGCGATAAAATGCAGGCTGTAAGTCTTTGGCCGATGCTACATTTTACGTATGAAAGGTTACCTAGCAATCTAAATCTTCAGAATTTACTAAAATTTTACTTTACAGTATTTCCTTGAGGTCACTAGAATTTCTGGGTTGGCATTTCAAGGGTGTGCTGCCTGACTTCATTACGCTTGAATCTATTTTGTGTGAAATACACAAGGCCTTAAGCCACGGACCAAGGTTTTTAAATGGGCTCTGAAGCTTTATTCTGAAATACAGCTACGCGCCTGCATCAGTGGTGTTACGGTCAACAGGTGGTTGAAAACCAGCCTGTCCCCATTCAAATCGACCGCTTTGGGAACTCGCCGCACACTTTTTACATTCTTTAACCTGATAATCTCTGATTATTCTCAGAATTCCACTGGAACGGGGTGCAGAGTCATTCTACAGATGTCATTCTTTATTTTAATATTGTCTAATTTGAAAGGAAAATATTTCAGATAATAACATTTTTTGAGGTGAAAAAGCATGAAAACCATTTCTGTTCCAAAAACTGCTGATATGAGAACTTGTGGGAAACAGGTCCTTTTATGAATAATTATTATTATTGTGTTTAAAAAATGGGCAAGATGCCTAGAAATTGAATGAAAGAATGAGCTATTAAATTGAAATATTAAATGAAATAACTGAATTAAAAGTGATCATGTAAACCCTGCGGTAAGTGTTGGGAGCTGTAGCTGATTGAACATATTTTCATCATCTGTTTTGTATGCTTAAATACAATTGCTTGATGTAAGTAAACACTTGATTGATATTCTGAATACTTTAAAATCTGCATATGCATCACAGAATACTGAACAATTAAAACTTAATTTCAGTGTAGTTTGATTACATGTAAATTATTTCAATATTCATTTTTTCCTGTTCTGTTTGCTCAGTGCATATTTAATATCCACTTTTTGAATGCATATCACCCTTGATTGGACTGTGAGATGAGGAGGACTCTGAAATTTCTTCCATTAAAAAGGATTGCCTTATAAATATTATTTGTGCCACAGCTCTTCCCCTGCAGATTATTTTCTAAATGTTGTGTACCCTTATTGAAGACAAGGAAAAAAACTGCTGCAGCCCTTCTTTATCAGCCCAGCACAAGGAATATGCTTACATGGTCGATGGGCATGTCTAAGAAGGCTTGTTGGTTGTAACTAGTCCCTAAAGAAATGTTTCCATCTTCTCTGCACTGTATTTCTCTCTTGCTTGCATGAGCTCTCTCTCCCTTCCCTTCCTTCTCCCTCCACATGTTTTGTTTGGGTTTTTTTTTTCCTGGTTCCTGGACTTCTTACGAGATGTTTTAATACTGTGGGTTAATATTACAAATATTTTCAAATTGACCATTTTCAGACTGAAAAAATGGATCTCTATCTTTAAGTGACCGCATTCAGTTTAGGTGTTGTGGAATAGAGATGACAAAATTCTGCCTTTTGATATAGTGGTAGAATCTCTCATGAAAATTGAAGAGACTCCTTTTCCCTTCTCCGCAGGCTGCAAACCATGCATGTTGTTTTGATCTACAATATTTAAAATCACCTTATTTCTGAACATCCAACAGGAGGAAACCCTGGGCGTTTGATTCTCTTTTTATTTATGCCAGTGAAAAGAGTAGCCTCTCTGAAGTTAATGGATAACGTTCTATTTTTTAATTACTTATAAAATGCTCTCCTGGCATCTTTTCAGCTAAGTCACAGTCTCAAAATACAAACAGGCAGCAGGTCTGCTCCTACCATGGAAGGCAGGTCTGGATTCTTCTCTGCCTTGGCCATTTTTGACCTGACCCCTTTGTTTCTTTGTCCATACAACAGACATACTAATAGACATCTTTTTAAATTTTTGTAGGATATGTAGAAAGGTTGCGTAAGTGCATATAACAGTATTATTTTATTTTATGAGAATTTGAACTTGATATTGTATGTGCTAAACAGCTTGCAGGGGGATGTTTTCCTGTCTGTCCTATGCAGTTAACCGCGGTTTGAGAGTTCTAATCTTGAAGGTCATATTTCTGTTGGCTGTCACTTTGACCAAACAAGTGGCTGAACTTCATGGTTTACAGGCAGATTTCCTTATCTCTCTTTTTCAAGAGACGTAAAAGTCTTGATTGCTAGACTTATTGTGAATGAAGCAAGCAAGAAGTAACGAGGTGGCGGGGGGGGGTGGGGTGGGAGGACACTCATTTCAAGGCCAGTCCCCTGTGGGTGCCAGTTTAGGAAGCAAATATTGTACCTTGTGACTGCAGCACGAGAACAAAAGGGAGGGTGTTTTGCTCTGTGTGTGTGTGTTTGCTTGTTTGAGGAGCTGATAAACTATCAAGTGAAGTGTGCTAGTGATAGCGACAGGTCTTCCCGCGACAAAACATGCTTAGAAAACAGGCATTCTTATCTTGATGGTCTTGGAACTCTCTAATTGTTCCTGTAGAATCTAAACAACACAACTCTCTTGCCAAAGAGACTCAAAATAACAAGTACCTTCTAGTTAATTTAAAAAAACCTGGACATTTCTGCCTGATGTAATACTGTTTGCTGAAGTAATAAAAACTTGTTGCTCTTGTTTGAAACCTCCATGTTATTTTAAAGCAATAACCATTTGTAATAATTTATGAAGTATCTGTGGTTGTTATTTCCAGCTCTCTTGGCTTGTGAAGAGTATTTCTTGGATAGTCTTTTTTTCCCCCCTTTTTTTCCCCTCAATACGGTAATGAGCTAACTTTACAGTGTTATGAGTAGGGGTGGGCTATAATGAGACTGAAGTTTGTGTATCAATTGAAGGGGGAAAAAAATTGAAATCTTTGCGAAACAGCAAAGACAAGACAGCCTGTAAGGCCATGTTCCTGTTCTGCAGGTTAATCAAATGAAAAAGTTACTTTACTTTTTTTGGTTTTAGGCATTTTTGCCATTGCTAAAGCAACCGTCATTCAAATAGCCTATATAGTTATAACTTTGGAAAAACAAAATAATGATGCAGACATTCTTTTTAGCTAGTCGTATAGCCAGTTTCTGTTCGGTTTCCAATTTCCCCTCTAAGTACTAAGAATGTATATTTAATCCATAATTGAAAAGAAAAATGTGCCAGAAAAAGATATACATGATAGCTACTCAATATAGACATATTTTAACATGTACTTATTTGTCTTAATTAAAGCGTAGCTTCAGAAGCAGCATTACAACACAATGTATTTTAATGGAAAATCCTTCATAGAAAGCACGTTGAAAAAGTTTCAGATACATAGATGTGCATGATAAAACGATGATGCACTGCCTGTTCCCCAGTGATCAGGAGGTTAACCTTAATTCATCTCTTCCCTCCCTTAAACAGGTTCTGTGAGGAGGGCTGCAAATTAGTGCTTGGAAGACACAGCAGGGAGATTAGCTTTAGGGAGGAAAGGACTCCCCACTCGCGCTGTCAGGAGCCTCACCTGGAGAGTACATTTCCTTCTCTGCTTAAGCTAACGTGTTATGCCTTCTTGTCACGAATGTTATTCCTGAAGGAAAAGTCCTCGCCGGCTCTATCTCACGATGTGCTGAATCATTCCAAGTGCAGCAGCAGAGGAGAGCAGTAAGGCTGTAGCAAGAGGGAGGCAGAAAACCGCGTAGGCTTTGGCCAGAAACGGGGATCTCCGTGTGGTCCCTGTGGGACCTCTTCACTCACCAAGGGGGAGGAGGGTCCCCATGTTCCCTCGTGTTCACACGGGGCTGAGGAAGAGCTACAGCATTATCTGCTTCCTAAGACACCCCCGAGGTACAGGACCGTGTACGTACTGGCTCCCGTGCGATGCTGTCTGACGGTGTCCTCTGTCCGACGATACTCATCGGACAAACACAACTGCACCCTCCCCCAGCCCGCCTGGCTTGACAGCAAAGGTGACGTTCCAGCTCCCCACCACCCCCTGCCTGCTCTGCTGCGTCTCCAGGTGACGCTCAGGTGGTACCTTCTCGAGCACACCTAGAGGTCATTTTTGCCTGTGAATTTTGCTCTTTTTCCCCTTGTTTTACCTCATGGACACAATCTTCTTCACCGTAAGATGTTCAGAAAACCCTCAGGAGTCTGTGCTAATACCGGGGCTGAGAGGGTCAGGAGGCAAAGCGGTGTCACCCCCTATCTTTTTCAATCCCTGGGGATTCGTGGCTGTTTGTCACGACTCAACTAGACTATGATCTTCAGAGAACTGTATTGAGGGGTCTGTGAGGACAGAATTTCACGCAAACTTCTACCAGTACCTCTGAAGTCTTGCGAGACTTGGGATGAGTCTTTTCTGTAGGGCGTATTGAGGCTCCTACCAGTGATACTGGGGCTAGCAGTTACCTATGTAGCGGCTGGGATCTTTCAAGGATCGGTTTGTTATGATCTACAGCACCTTCAGCTCCCTTCAGATTCAGCTGGATCCGATGGGACTCGGCACTGAACATAACACTTGCTGAAGGTTTTAAGCGATGAGGAAGAGTGAGGGTAGCCACCGTCCCGCCTCGTAGTTCTGCAATCTGAGGCAGAGCGTACCAGGTTTCCTCGGTAAAGCTTTGGCGTCCCTTTTGGTGAGAATGGAAGCACTTCATCTGCCGGTTAACAAACTTTGATGCAGCTTTTAAAGTATCCTCAGCGAGTGACACGTTTCCTTTTTCTTGCAGGTATCAGAGATTTGAAAAAGCATTTCTGCTAGCTGTTGACATAGGTGCTCGGGACCTGTTTATGGTGAGTCATTTCTGGAGACAGAGGCTATTGTCGGGATGTTAGTTGTCAGCTTTTGCACACATTAAAATGGATCCATGTCATTTGCAGTCTTAGACAGAACTACTCTACCTGGTTTGCCCTTTGCCATCATGAAACTCGTCAATAGGAATTGAGTCTCTTTAGAGTCATTGACATTTTCCCTAGCATGGCCTAAAGGCTATTCTTTATTTTCCAGGAATTAATGTATATGTTTTTGAACTTTCCTCTTCTTCATCTGTCTTGATGTGGGTGAATGTCATCTTTCACTCTAATAAGCTTACATGTTTCTAATCTGTTCCTTAAGAAGTACAGCTGCTGAGTCCTGGACACAAGAGCTGGCCGTGTCCTGGGGATGCTGAATGCTCTTAGTTTGTCTCTCAGGGTTTTGTGAGAAGTGACAGATTATGAACGCTTCTGCAGGTACTTTTAAAACAACAAAGCTCAGCAGCGTCAACACAAGGGTTTTTAAATTTCATGCACTCTCTGCCTCCTCCCATTTAATTAGCTACAAAAGTAAAATTAACCAGCTCTTAAAAGGTCCTCTGTGTGAGCTCGGCAGGAGGCTCTTGTTTTATAAGATCTTGCACCACAATGTCACAGTGAGGTCAGATGGACAAAGCCAGCCGTGCTTTCCTAGTCTCTCAGCATGTTGCTGCTGCACAGCTGATTTCATTGTTTTCAAAGAAACAATAGGAAAGGGTCTTGCTGAAAAAAAGGCCCTTTGAACGATTCGTTTGCTTCGCTTTTTTGCATAATGAAGACATTCTGTTGTTTAAATTAAGCTTTGACACTAGATGTTAATATCATTTATTCCATTAAGTCACTTGCCCTGCTAGTTTGATCTTGATATTTAAATTGTATGTTAAATTACACAATTAAATCCTGCTTTTATGGGTTATGAAAATTCCCTTCTAATTATATAAAAAGTTGTGTGAACCTTTTGATGTGTTTTTCACAGCTCTAATCATCTGGCTTGTTCCATCTAATTAGAAAGATGTGAATGCTGTGATAAACTTCTCTAAGTACGCATCAAAAGAATGTGATGGAAATGTCAGACTTTTAGGAAATTCATTACATGTTTTATGTTTACTCTTCTCCATTTTTTCTCTTTTTGGCTCATCTTTTTCCTTTTCTCTTTTTATTGAATGGAACTTCTTCAGTACGAATTCTATACCTGATCAGGCCAAGCGCTGCGGCAGCCACGTGGAAGGTTTGGAGCGTAGCGGGTCTGCGGCAGGTTGCAGCTCTTTGTGGTGCACTCTCCCACCACACAGGTGCTCCATTCTCCCTGAGTGATTTCAGCCGTTTTGGCAGAACAAATGACCCAGCACTTGGCCTGCCATCTCAAGGGCCCTCTCTCATACGGCGAGAGCATTTCCTACACGGTCTTTTCCTCCTCCCTTCCCTCCGCTGAGAGCAGGACTCAACAAAAAGGGTCTCCAGCTTTCTTCAAGAGGGACTTTCAGTGTTCAGAGAGAAATTAGCTCCATCCTTTCCTACTCTTCCTTGTTTTCCCTTTCCTCTCTCAGCACCGACTCTCCATTTCCCATCTCACTAACACTCTTAAACAGAAATAGATATTTCCGCACAGTTCCTCCTGGCTTACATTACTGTGGGATCAAAACCAGTTCTATATTGTCCTCATTCTGTTTGCGTTACCGTTGAGATTCCGCAGAGCTTCCCCTGAGTTACGCAACAAGCAGCACACACGCCTGCCTCTTCAAATCCTCTGTTAACTCACTGCCTCCTCTGGGGAAATGTCCTTTCGCTAATTCCTCTTCTAAGTGACGTGCTGGAGAACAAACTTCAGGGTAAGCTAGCTGGCACTGCTGCAAGAGTACCAAGTATGGGACTCAAAAAGTTGAAAGGTGCATAGGTCATAAAAAGTATTTCTTTGTGCCAAGGTAATTTCTAGGGAACTGGGCTTCATTGCACCGAATGTGTGAAAATTAGATAACCCTGTTATCTAGATAACCCTGTTCCCTGGAAGCTTACAGTCCTTCTAGGTATTAGTATAACAATACCTACCTTGCTAAGCAAGGTTTGTGCATCCTTTCACTTCTGCTTAACACTGAATGATTTGTATATATATTTTTATGTAGATCAAAATGCAATTAATAGCACGCAACTTGACTTTACTTAAAGTATTTATAATTATGTGCAGTACAAATATCTGTATTGTTGTTTTACAGACCAACCAAATCCATTTATAAAAACTCACGCCACCTAATTCCCAGGTAATTTAATGGGATTTCAAGAAGAAATAGTAGACTAAAGAAAGATATCTGATGACATAAGCAAAATGAGAAAGAAAAAAATCTATTTATTAAAAGTGAACAGAGAAGGAACAAAAAAGGAAAGGACAGAGAGGAGCAGATAGAACAGAGGCTGAGGAGAAGCCAAAAGTTGAATACCCATCTCTGAGACTTCTGAGGAAATGTCCTGTGTCTTGGAGAATTTGTCCTGAGCGTCTCTTTCACCAAACAGGGCTCTGCAGCATTTCTGTTATTTGTTTTGACGTTGCAAAGAAGTTTGAGAGAATGCTGCCTGAGGGCTAATTTCTTTTATAGTAATGAAAAAGAAAACAAAAAAGACTTAAAAGTTAGTCCTGTAGCTATAGCGTCACTAGTATGATGCCATAACAAGACACACATACACTGCTGTGTCTCTCCATAAGCTTTACCCTCACGTCACATCTAAGTCCATCAATTATTATCATCTCCTACAAAGTTCAATAAAAAAATAAAACTGAAAAGGACATAATATCATGAACAACAGCTACATTTATTGGACAGTGACTGATCCAATCTGTGACAGAAAAGATCAAGCAATAGAAGGGTTGTTAGCCTGAAATCCTTTTGTAGTATGCTCCAGCTCTCAGCTGCTGAAAATTCAAAAGGCCATCCCATGTACCAAAGGTAGCAAAAAATGCAAGGAAAAGACACTTTAATAAAACTGTCAGATCTTGGGTGATACACTGATGAGGAAAGTACATGTTTCGAAGAAATGTTGGAATTTTGCCCAGAAATATCCTATAGACAAATGCACATCAGTGTTTCAAATGACTTCTGCTCACCGAGGGCCAGCTCTGTGAGTCACAAAGATGAGGGTAAAAAAGGAAGTAGTCCAAAAAGTAATCAAACTGTTAAATGATAAAATACAGCCTTTTCGGCAAACTCCTGAGAAGCAGCTGGAATTTGTTTTTGTTGTCCCCATTGTTTTTGAAAGGGATGTGATCTTTGGACAGATGAATTCTTAGATAATTGTGTGGAAAGATCAGTAATGAATATTCAGCTAATTTAATTCTTTTTTCTTCTGTCTTTCTTTAAGGCACCCTGTAATCCACTTTTCTTCTTTCTCTTTTATTTATTTTCTAGTTTCATTCTACTCAGAGAGTTACAAATTCTTAGAACAATCCAGTTTTGCTGTTTTATTTGCATGAGGGACACCTAAATTTCATCTCAGATTTTCTGATTAGGAGTTTTTATATCTGTAATGTTTTCTTTCTAAAGCTTGTTTAGAGATAGAGACAAGAGCTACTTTTCTTTTTTAATTATTTTGACAGCAAATTGAGGAACCATGAAGAAAGGCACTTACCAGCCTGCTGCTGCATCTTTACTTCTCACAAGGCCCCTGTTAGTTAGCAAGGGATGTGTAGCATCTTTACATTTCTTTACTCCAAACAGAAAGCACAGGCAAAACCAAGTTCTCAAAGTGACAGATGTTTTGATAGACACAGTATGCACAACCCTCTTAACTCAAAGAACTTTTTCATTTTATGCAGTTGTTTCCATCCCCTCCCCAAGTTTATTATTTAAAATTGCATTGAAGTATGCAGTACGTCTCTCGGTTCAAACTAAACCCCCTAGTCATTAAGCATCGTCAGAATGTATTTTGAATTAGTGAACACAATCTGCCTATACATTCAAATCTTTGTAAGTTCAGACTTGTTCAAGAGCCCTTAGGTTTTCTATTGTTATCTAAATAAGCTGACAATATCTGCTGTTTAATCTTCATAGAAATCAAACCTTGCTACTCAGGCCCTTTTCTCCTGACAACCATGTTAAACCTACAAAGAGAGGAAGTACAGAGTTCGCAACAAGTTCGTAACTCGTTACTTTGCTCCAAGACACTTGCACATTTTTTAAGTCACACCTGTGTCTGAAATTAGAAAATGTTGCTGTCTCCTGCAGACTGTTGGGATCCTGCAAGTCAGTACCAGATTTTCCTGCATAATCAGTCTCAGTTTCCCTAACATTTTTGGTGGTATTATTATCGTTATTATTGCTAATAAAAGCAGCATCTTTTTCTCCTAACACTATTACCCTCACTTTTTTCATCCAGCTTATCTTTCTAGAATAAGGTCACTTTTTCCTGTAAAAGTTTCGGACGTGTTGATGAAGGTTCCAGTAAACTCGCACTGAGAAGAACAGTTTCACCTGAAATCTTCTGCATTAGTGAGAATATAGTTGCTTTTATGGTATGCAGAGGCCAATATTTCCAGCAAATACTCCTTTTCCCTTTAAATTCCTGCATACAGATCGATTGCGAAACAGTGGCCAAGGAATAACTTAAATCTTTGGATACAAAATGTCACCTTCAGCATAGGAGTGGGGGAAAAAACCTTTGCCGACTGTTTTGGGGTTTCCCTCACTTCATGTGTTCATGCACAGAGCAGCCTGTGGCCATGACACCAAAGGAGAAGGGGGTTAATTATCTCTCTATTAATGGTCAAGGATGAAACTTGTCTTCAAGGGCCAAAATCAAGGGCAGTGAGACTGTAATTTGTCACAGGGTTATATTCTCCCACAAATGGTGCTGTCTGTAGTACAGGTGGTTTTCACCCCAGACATTAACATACAATAAAAAGCCTTGCAATTCAGCACGTCATGGTACGCCCCTGCTGCAGCCCTCTGATTTTTAACCCGAGATGAAGGACTGGATCCAGAGTATTGGCAACTATTCATGCTCAACAGCAACATTTTTTGAAAGCCCCTTGTTGTCCAAAAGTGACTCAGGAATCATGTCACCTGTGTGGGTTTTAAAACCCTTGAGCAACCTTAGTTTCTCTTATTACCTCCAATATCAGCACAAAGAGGACCACCATCACCTTACTCAAAGAACAGTAAGTGTAACGTGGCAACCTCCAAACAAAAATCAGTCCCAAAAGAATTTTACCCCAAAACTCATGGATTAGGACCTTAACACAGTTCAAATAGGAACTGTCAGCCAGAAGAGTTCCAGTACTTCAGATCTGGTTTACACAGAGCCAGCTCCTATCAACCCTCCTTTAATTCATGTTGCACCAACAGAAGTTACCTTAAAGCAGACAGATTAGTTTCTTTCATACACTGAGTCAATAGCTCCACTTTTATCAGTGCACGATTGGTCAGTGTTTTATTCGGTGCTGAATTCAATAGCACAAGCAAGATAATAAATTTGCATTGGGAGGGAATTAAAATGTAATGGTAGGTTCATCAGTTCCATCTGTGTTTGTAATCTAAATAATAAAAGAACCTCTTTCTTTTGAAAGCCCTTTTGTTACTCCTATGAGATTCATTTTAGATTAATCTCTTTTTTTTTCTCTTTTATTTCCAAAGGACATCCATTACCTTGCGCTAGATAAGGGTGAATTGGCACTAGCTGAAGTGGCAAAGAAAAAGGCTAATGACATTGATGCAGAATCAATAACTACTAGAATTGGTAAGAATTAACAGTGTTTAAAAAGCCCTTCTTGTTTTAATCAATACTTATCCTGTACAACACCATGTTATATTTGTAGGGGGGGTATTGTTTCAATTGCCTTGTTTTCTTTGAAAGCGAGACAGTATTTTTATTCATAACTAAAGAGGGAGGTTTATAAAAATACCACAGCTTTGCCTTTGAGTACCCACATGAGGATTGTGTCAATGCAATAGCTCTGAAGAAAAAGGATTTATACTGTGGCTACATAGAAAAGTTCAGGCTGTACAAACTGAACCGAGTGCAGCAGGTGAGGGGCTGAATCTGAAGATCTTTGTTCATACCAGCATTAAAGGCCAGGTATGGCAGTCTCATGCACCTCTAAATATTTGCTTGCACACACTGTGCCACTAACTGGAGTCACCCCACGAATGCTTTGGCAGCGTTCAGATGAAACATGTACTGATGTGAGTAACAGCTTTGCATGCAGTGGGATTCTTGCTGTTCCATAGGGAATATCAATGCAAAAATTGGGGGTTAGACTAATATCAAACACAGACAACATTTCAGGCAAGTGAACTCACAACTCATTTTCTTCTTGTGTTTCCTCTGAATTGTCATGAAGAGATGTACGCAAATACATAGAGCGTTCTGATTTCATCTGTAGCCCAAACCAAGCAGAAGGGCTCTAAGTCTAGGTAGCTGACCTCCAGCAGAGAGAAAGCAGGCGAAGGGGGGAAAAAAGAACACAAGATGTATGTACAAAATGTGCACGGTGCTATTTCGCTTGTTCTACTGCATCTTTAAATATTAGAGGAAATCAGTATTAGAGCTTTTGTCTTTGTCCCGTGCTAAGACGTGGAATGATTAAAGCTCAGAAGGAGTTACAGAACCTTTGAGACCTTGGTTAACGTAGGATTCTTTGAGAACTGCGCATCTCGATGTTTACATAGCAAATGCCATTCAAATACATAGAATTGCAGAGAGGCGGTATGTGCGTTTATGTGGCAATTTCTAGATATTGTACAGATCCGTTACTTTCAAGGCTATGCAATACAGTATCACCTCCTTCCCTCTCCAGCAGAATAGAAATTGAGAAGTGCCTGTCCTGAACTCTTTTCTTCAGGGTCTTTCATTTTCAAGCTGAAATCCCTTTGAGCATTTTTTTGCATCACAGCTGGGCCTTTAGTCAAGCCCTTTCACCACTAGAATTGCCAAAAATGACATTTCTTCAGGTCATCTGTTACTGGGCACTCCTTAAAGTGAACAGTTACGTCTCCCTTGCTTTCTCCTTTACTTTTAGGTAGTTGTCCTCTGCACCTAATATGATAGAGATACCCAAGACTTGTATCTGATCGTTTTCTACTCTCTTACAATTAATCCAGAATATCTAAGCCTTGATCTGTGTCTTCATTTAATTCCTTGCAAACTAAAGCTGTGCTAATCTCTGAAGTTAGTCTATTTTTAAGTTTACTGAGATCTATATATATTATTACAGACATACATGCAAAGAGAGGGATAGGGGAGAATCCTGAGGTGATCACAAATGTCTTACTTGCCTATCAAGATGTAATGCTCATGTTACTGCAGTTCAGTTATAAATGTGTAGGCACGCAGTCTTCTCCTCCTTCAGAGCAGCCCTACAGTTACCTCTGTAATGCCCCATAAATATAAATTATTAAAGTCATTTTATGTGATAAAGTCTTGAAAACGTTCTCATTTGCTGAATAATTAACTATCAGAATGATTTAAAATACTTTTCAATGCCCCTGGGACAAACTGTCACTGAGATTCACTCTATAAACAGTAATGAATTTGCATCCAGTTCATTTTATATGAAAATAAACAGGGATCTCCCATGAGTTTGTTTCGCTGCAGATTGAATCTCACCTTAAACAAGTGAAATCTCAGCCACAGGTTTTGTTTTGTTATACTTTATTCCAGCGTCCTTTCGTGACGATGTTTTTGTTTCATAAGCTGTTGTCAGCAAAAAAGTGTTGCAAGGCACGAAGTTTATGGACCCAGTGAAAACAAAAAAATAACAAGTGCTTTAGGTGTAAGTTACTATATTTATTTAACATTTTGAGAGGGGGAGAAAAACTCATGCCAGAGCCAGAAGCTTTAAAATGCAGTTTCACAAGTCTCTGTCTCCCAAGTGCAGTCCTCTTCATCTAGTCCCTGCTCTCTGGGGCTTTCAGCCACTCAAGTTGGCCAGCGGTCACATTCCCGGAGCAAACCCCAGACTTCTTGAGCACCCACTTCAGGCTTCTACGAGAAGCAAACATCCTCAGCAAACAGAGGCAACAAGATGCAATAAGTGCTGCAGGTCCCAACGCCCTAGATCAACGCCTCTCTACAGCATATTTAATATGCATATTACATTTATATAGCATTTGGTATATAGCATTTGGTCCTAAATAGTACAAATGTGGACCATTCTCGTATATCAACATCTGATGATATTTCTTGAGCTAGCCCATCCCCAAAACTTAGTTCAACACTATTTGAAAATAACATGAGTCAGTGCTCCTGGCTGATTCCCAAGCCCTTAAGAGTGCTCCATCTTGCCCCAGATAGATTTAATTTGTCAAGATATTTTTGTGTCCGGGGCTCACTTCAAACATAATATATTTCAAACTCAGACTTCTGGAAAAGTTTCAAGCTCCTACAAATAACGTAGAATGACAATATAATTTCAGCTGAAATGTATAGATGTCATCCAGAGTTCTATAAGCATTGATAGATTCCTCACATATATCAAGATTTGTGTCAAGATAAAACAAAAGATAGATTTATTATTTTAGAATTTTCTGAATTTTAGCTCTTCTCAGTTCGTCATGTGATTTTTTTTGGTTTGCTATACACCATTTTGAAGAAGTCACCCTCAGAGCTCAGGATGTCTGGGTACATGGGTGAGAACACCTGTAGCCCTTCAGAGCAGAGTACTTCAGTGAGAACATTGCTGAGCAAGATGAGGTGTCAAGTGAAGTCGCTGCTGTTCCCAGCTATGGTTTTGGCAGAATCAGGTATTTCATTCAACTGATTAAAATCTTCTAAAAGAAAATTATTCTCGTAAGATTTTTTTGACAACTTGCGAAAATGCATCTTGGGGCATGAGAAGATTGAAGTGATGGTACTGTTCATCTCAGAGTCTGCATTAGCTGTCTCCTCTTTCCCTGCTCCCATTTGATCACCAGACCAGTGGCCACAGGTATTGTGGTTTCTTCTTCCAAAGATCTTCTGTGCAATTATTTCTGCAGAAGATCTATGAGCTCCTTAACGAGGTCAGGGAGTTCTCATTTAGCCTTGCCTCAAATATATGCTGTGCACCTCATTTCGCTCGATTAAAAGAAAGAGGACTCTCTTCAGTATCGACAACATTTATTATAATGTTATAATAAAAGTTCTGTTTGTGGGTGTAACCTGGCATATACACTCCTGGAACAATACTGTCGGTGGTGGAAGAGCGCGTCTGTGCGGTGCTGTAAGCTGAGGGTTGCTAATGTAAAACTTGAGTTGCAAAGAACTGACATGGCACAGCCTGTTGGGAAATGCCATAACTCATGACGATCACGGAGGTGAAGAACTCAGCCTTTCAGACATCATTGCTCAATGAATATCCAACGAAGAGCATATGTAGTCAGTGTCAGAAAGTTTCCCAAGGCCAACTTCCAACAAATTGCATTAGGGCCTAGCAAGATGATTTTAACCTTCAAATCAATAGCTTTCACCCAAAAGGGATTCGTGTTGTGACAAGACGGATAACTGCTGCGTGGTTGAAAGGCAAATTGGGAAACCTTGTATTTCTACTTAGAGTTAAATTCAGAATATTAGTAACACCAATGTTTAGGCAACATTTCTAACAGAGATATCTTAATAAGAACACTGATGTTGAGATAATTGTATTGTACAGAAATGCTAGATGGGACTGACTAACGTTTTGGTGGTTCGGTAACGTCTCATGAAAATGCTTGAGGTTTTTCCACTTAAATTTGAACTTTAAAACATTTCTGGAAATATTCCATAATGTTTGCAAGTGAGATAGGAAATCTTATCAGTTCTCACAGAGGCTGAGGTCTAGTTTCCCACACTGTTCATAAAATGACATGCAAAATATAGGGCCCTAAATGTTTCACCTTACTGGCAAGGGACATCACCAGTTTGAACCTTAAGTGGAGAATTTATTAATTACTTCTTAGTTCTGTCGTAATATTCTATATGGAATGGCTTACCTTTCTTTGTGATAATTAATAATGACACATCATTGTGTTTTGTCTTCTGTATGGTGTGTCTGAGATACCAACCTGGTCTTGTATACAGTCTGCCACCTCCAAATCACTTGTGATTTGCTCAGATCTTCCTCTGTTCCTGATGGTCCTGGTAAGCCCACATGTATTTCAAGACCAGGTTTAGAATTGTCCCCCTGTTTTTGTAACCTTCTCTGGCCCTGCATTAGCCTAGTTGATAACATTTGTTCCTCTTCCGATCCATAATGACTCCTTTCATCTATCAAGCAATAGGCTTCTTCCTTACCCTCACGTCCTCTCTCTGACACTGCTGACAAAGCCCCTTCACTTGCTGCGCTTCCCTGGCGCGCACATCTTTCTCTTGCTATCAGGTTTCAAGTTAACTGAGAATCTTAGCCTTTTATTTCGTGGCATGGTTTTTATTTCACTGCGTAACATGTTTGTGGCATGCTTAAAAGGTATCATCGGATACACAGGTGAGCTGTGATCTGGAAAGACTCAGGGGACACTGGTTGTGCTACAGTTTTTTGGAGCTCTGCTCCTTCAGTTTAAGCGTTAGATCTCCTATTTATTTACTTAGATTTTCGGTTTAAGTCAATCAACACCTCTGGAATCAAATCCTTTGCTTTTATTTTGCTAATAATGTGACTTTTCCCCCAGAGAGCCAGAACAACATCTTTTAATGAAAAATGTTTTTAAGTATGATTGGCAGTTAACCTATGGCAAGAAATTCGTTTCCACAAGCACTTTTTAAATTTTGTGCCACACAAGATGACTGTCTTTGGAGATCCATAGTAATTTGGAATTATTTAACTGTGCTCGTGTGTACACACTCTGGCCCATATCGAGCCACACACAACATTTGATACAGAGCCCACTGAACACAGCAAAAGAATTTCTACCATCTTCAGTGGGCTTTGGATGCAGATTTTAGCAAGTAACAGGCTCATGTGAAGGCCTGGCATTACCAGAACTCCTGCCCTCTACAAAAAATGACAAAAAGCCTGGTCTGGAGGGATGCTGTCCTTGACGCTGGCTGCTTGAGACCCCTGGATTCAAGAGGAGCCAGCGGTGCCCAGCGCTCACGGCATGGAAGCCTGTTGCAGCGGTAGCTCTGAATTCATGCCCTGGCATACCTGCCTCGTTGGGACTGTAACAACATGTTCCCATATAACTAAGTGGATCTGCTGAATCTTCCTCTTTATTCTGATGTTCAGCTTTTTGTTAATTACATTTCTAATTTGCCAGCTAGTAGTGAGGGTTTTACTCTCTTGAGAAGTTACAGGCACCGATTGTTCCCCTCCTTGTGTTCTTTTCGAGAAGTGGAGTTGTTTGTTTTACTTAAGGTCTATAGTAATGCCAAACTATTTTTGGCTCCACCTCATCTCACCTCTCCGCTTGCTTGTGTCACGATGTCAGTTTTGATCTATACCTTCTCACTGCTAGACAGCTTTGCCTAAAGACATAATCCTCAGCTCCTAATAATTATAAGTACATCAAAGGCTAGCTGGTTTGCTTAGCTGCAGAGGTCTACCCAGAGATCTGTGTATCTTCACTTGAAAGAGATTTATAGTTTTGTGTCAAGCTTCAGAATAATCATGGCATTCCATTTCCCCCCCTTCTTTATCATGACATTCTTGCCCACTATAGAACATAATTTAAGAAGCACCATTATATTCCTGAAATGAAGACAGTATTCTCCTTTAATATTTTAATTGTAATGATCCTCATATTTTGTAGTATCTGTCAGCATAAAATTATACCCTATTTAATATGAAAAAGTCTTTCCAAGAAGTCATAGATTAACCATTTTTTATCTTCATTTTAAATGATGTGATGAGTACTAAAAAAGAAGGAACAGTAACTGGAAGAGCCAGCTTTAGGGAGTTAAATTTTTTTGTATCTATAGCCACATACTATGACTGGTTTATAAACAAAAAAAATTACAGTATTTCCAAACTCTGAAAATTGAAAGGAGTTGTCTGTGTCTGATCTGTATTTATTCTCCTAACAATTAGGTTATTGCAAGGGATGTGAGGTCTCTCATCTCAGATCTTTTCAGTGTATTTCCGTCGTATCCCTATAACCTCCAGCAAAGTTGATGCACGTACACAATAGAGAATGGATGACACTAATTACCAAGTAAAGAACTTATTTTCTCAACATATCAAGAAGTAAGTTCCAAAAGTGGAAACAATTCACAGAGATGTTCCTTGGTTGAGGTTGTTACATGATAAAGAGTAGTTGAGCATAAAAGATCTCGAAGGTATGCCCATAGCATGCCGTTGCAGTAAAGAGAAGCAAGTCAGTACTCAAGTATCCATTGGCATTGCAGCTAGGAATTGTAAATGGGAATTTGACTTCTCAGCACTGACTCCATAGACCAAAGTCAATTTAAATAAAAAGCACACATAGTTAAAATAACTGTTGAAACAAACTGTCAAAGAAATGGATGCACAGAAAGTGTCTTTGCATGGAGACTAAATTAATACCTTTCTGGGAAATAGGTTTTAGCCAAATACAATTTATGCATTAGTCAAACACAAGTTTTTCTTGCTCAGTGTAGGATACCTGGATGCAATTTAATGGCCTCTAATTCACTGTAGGTCAAACTAGATGATTTACACTATATCATTATAGTATAATATTCATATGTTCTGGATTCCAGTCTTGCCTACAGCTCTGTGAAAAAGCCCCTGGTAAATCTCCCATTAGCTTCAAAAGGCCCACATGTAGGCTAAAAGGCTGCAGTTAAAAAGCCACATAATGTATATTCACACATCTCATAGTATGCACGTGTGTGCCTACATAAGTGGGTGTTATATTTACACATACAGAGCCAAAATCTGGCCAGTCATAAAAATAGCTCCAAATCTGAACACAGGCACTAGATTAATTAATGCGTATTTTTATTTTGCTCCGTGACATCAGCAGCCACAGAACCCACTGCTGCTTTTTTTTTCTGAAAGAACAAGAAATAATCACAGCAGGAGTTGTTTTCATAATTGCTGGAGCTGGCTGAGAGCTGCGTATCTGTACGTTCACGGTGTGTCAGAGGCATGTTTGTCTCACACACCCTAGAGCCATCCTTGAGCCTCTAGTTTTCTGATAGAGAATTCGCCAATTGCATTTCTACGAAGTGAAAAGGGTTGGCAAACACATATTTGCATGGCAGTTGGTATGTGTTTTGTCCTGTTTGTTCTGCGTAACCTAACGTGATGTGACAGGCTGCAATTCATCACATCAGTGGCATGACAGCAGAGGAATTGGAAAAGAGGTGTCATGGTGGGCTGATGCAAGGTGTCCATTTAACGTTCGAATGTACTATCTCAGTGTTAACTCTTTTTATAATGGCCTGCTGAAGAATTATCCCTCAAAAATTCCCCACGTGGGTGAGTTTTAGAAGTAGCGATCAGGTACAGCATAGTCAACACCCAGAGGAGGCTGTGGATCCCTGTGCTCAGAAGGACCAGCTCTTGTAAACAGGAGAACCTTTGCACGTCTGGTTTCTGACCGAACAAAAACCTTGAAGGACGATGTATGTATTGCCTCCTTGCACTGCGCTCCCCGCCGCACCGCAGGCCCTTCGGCGGGGATGCCGTGGAACTGCCCAGCGCAACATCGGAGGCTGAGGCTGTTTTCCTGCGAAGACTCCCGCACAAGAGACTGCTTGACAGGTCACCCCTGAGAAACTCCCGCAACAAAAGCGAAGGTGTTTGATGACCTGATGTTAGTCCTTGTTGAATGCTTTCCGCCTAACAAAACCAAGTTCCCTGTTAAAATCCTGTCTCGGGGCTGGTGACATTCTCATCAGGGTATCGCCGAGGAAAGCAGTGGGGGAAGGCTCAGCAGGGCCCGAGAATAAGCTTTTCACCCATCACTGTTGTCAGTCTTGCACTTTCTAAAGTGCTAGACTTGGCCAGAAGAAAGGAAATGGGCTGTTTTAGAAAAAGCATTGGTGAAAAACTGATCAGCAGTGCCTAATACAGGCAGTAAGTACACCCAGAACTAACGACTTTTTTTCTTCCCTCAGCATACGCTCTGTATTTCATTTCAGCTATTTCAAGTATCTTATCCCTAAATATCCTTCCCGTCGGTTGGTCTGTACCAAGACTTCTTTTTACTTTAAATCTCAGTGCCATGAGACTGCTGCAACTCCTGAACTTGTGCACGAGTAATATCTGCCCTTCAATAATATTTTTCACAGCATTCAAGATACCAGAAGTCCTGAATCATGCTAGATTTCAGACCATAAAATTCAGTCTTAAAAATAGATTGCGAGGCAGCATTGGTTATCTCTGCAACGCCGATGTTATGAAATGGAAAAATATTATAATATGATGAAAAGATATCATTAATAATAGCTTATAAGCATGTGTGGTGATCATTTTCATTAGTTACTTTCTGCAGGTCCACTGCCAGTGTCCCACCTTTTCATCTTTACGATAACCAAAGATGCAAGAGCCACTTGCTTTCTGCCTCCTGCCCTCCCAGCTCCCTGGCCAGGAGCTCGGGCTGCCCAGCACCCCTGTCCCTGCTTCCCCTCTGCCCGCTGGGGGGGCGCAGGGTCCCCACCCTGGCCCATATTTACAGTGATCCCTTTCAGCCGTGTCTCACGGCGGCGTCTGGTGCAGCGCGGAGGCTCACCACGCCGGCCTCCACCAGCCCCGTCGGGATGGTGCCCGGAGCTCGGCCAGGCTGCAGAGGAGCCCGTGGCAGGAGTCACCAGGACTTTCTCGCTGCCCTTCACCAGTGGTGGCTCCGGGCACAGCTTTGAGTCCTTGTCTACCACAAGATCAGTAAAAAGTCAGGGCGTAGTTCTCACATAAATTAGATCCCATGGATTAAGCACTTAACTGATCGTTTTAAAATTTTTGCTGTAAAGGAACGTGGAAGACAGTATTCTTTCCTGTAGAATTGTGTTAAGAACCCATGCATGACTTCTAGTTTTTTCAAAAATATGACGTCGTTTCATAACAGCTGCTGGCTTATGTTTTTTCCTTCCTGTAACCTAACTTCTGCTACGACTTACTATGGTTATTCATACACCTCTGCTAAATTTAGTCATTTCCTTTGCTGAAAATCCCCCCTGAAGGTACCCAAACACACCTGAGGTGCACCAGATGAAGAGCAGATGCTGGGGCCATCCCAGAGACCTTGCAGAATAACGCCAGGACGTGGTCTTAAGTCACCTGGAAACGTTGCTGCTCCTGAGCCATCGGGAGCCTCGCGTGATCTCACCCCCGACCACACCACATAACCCATGGAAGGAAAGATTTGGGATCAGTTCTGAACTTCTCCTGAATCATCATTTGAACTTCATTGCTAAGTTTCACCACACCTCTGCCTAAACAATACAAACCTTTATTAACCAGATGAAAGATGATGGCTGCAATTAATTATTTATTTTACTATATAGGATGCGTTGTGGCCAAAGGAAAACGGCTACAAAGTGCTTACCTTAGACCCTTGCTTCCAGCCACCAAACGGCGAGAGGTTTAGCTCGCAGCTGCGGATCTGGAGCCTGCGTGGGCATAGTCTGCTGCAGCGAAAACCCAGATCATCCCGCTGGCTGTGCTGCTGTTGCTTCTTAGGTTTGTAAGGGAAGAGCTGGGACCACAGTACTCCACTCTGATCACCAGGATAAACAGAATTTTAACAGTAAAATATTCTGGAAAAATTCCTCATTTCCTCAAAAATTCCCGAAGGAAGCATGAGCTTTAGTCAGTGCCTTATTTTCATATATTATTATCAACTTCACCATCCCAGCCTATTCCTTTGTGTGCCAGAGAGCTTGGCTGCCCGCTCACTGGGATCAGAAACAATGCAGCAGATCAGGGTCTGGAAGAAATTGGACCTTCCCAACCATCACCAGCCTACTGGATGAGTTTGGCCAGCTCATTTTAGCCTTCAGTGCTTTTGTTTTCCTTTGGGGAACACTGCGTGAGCTCTCTGCGCCAGGCTGCCCATCCTTAGGGCAGCGTCCGAGTCCCGTGCCGCAGCCCCTCGCCCTTGTGCCCCTCCGGCTCCGTGCCCTGAGCTTCGCCCCACTGGTGGCACGTTCCCAGCGCTGCCCTCCCAGAGGGTGACCACACTGCCAGGGCAAGTCCGTTTTCTAAGCTCGCTTATTTTGTATGATTGGAAGGATTTTTACAATATAGGGCAAAAACAACCCCAGGGAAATCAGCCGTAATACTCGAGTTCGTATCTGCCATTAGGTGTCAGTGTGACAACAACCATCATGCACAAAGGGCTGTGCTGGGGTGTGCAGGGATGCCACCCCCTTCCTCAGCCTCTCCTTTTCGTCTCAGGGAAAATGCAGCATGCAACTGAGAGGCAGAAGGCTGAAGAAAGCAAGAAACATTTTATTTCAGGTTTTTCCATCACCCAATAGAAGTTATTTACTAACAGATAAGCCTGTCTGCATTTCGTTCAGTGCGTCTCAGGTTCCCGCTGCTGCAGTTCTCAAAGAACTGTAATGTTTACAAAACCAGGACAAGAGCTTCTGCACACACTGATCTGATACCCTATTTGGGGCAAGAGAAACAGTCAATACTATTAGTAATTTGCTGTCTGCAGGAGATAAACTGCTTTGCCCACATGCAAATGTTCAATTACTCATCTGAGTTGATCCTTGCTAATATTAATGCTTACAGATGGGTCCCGCACAAGTTGGTTAAAATACTGTATTAGAAAAATAACTAAAAGTTCCACTCATTCAGAAGAAACGAGTGTAAACACTTAAAAAACTAGTTTTAAAGCACTTTTTGTGTCTGAAATACTACCTTCTTTTGGTGTGTCAGTGGTATGCACGATGAAGAAACATGACATGCATCAAGGAGTTTGCAGTTGTCTTTAAACAGTTTCAGGCATTTCCCAAAATGAGATGCAAAGGTAGCAAACACGTTTTGGTTACATGGGAGTTTTGGAAGTTAGTACAGTTGTAAAATAAAAATCAGGTTGGGGAAAGAATTTTCAGAAGGAAGTTAATTTAAAAAATATTCTCAAGTTGCCTCTAGTATTGAGACTATCTCAAGTACTTGTATATTGATGTTTACATCTTGAGTAGCACCATGCTGCTGTGATAAGCATCTGAGCGCGCTGGCTTTTCTTTTAGCTACTTCCAGTTTTCTAGTGACTGCATGACGCAGGGGTGGTTAGTCCTAAGCGTGCACCGCACAGCCCCGAGTAATGCCGGCCAAGGCGAGGATCCTCGGGTACCATCTCCGCTACAGTTCCCTGAGGTGGATAGCTGGAGTTCTCTCTGCCACATCAAGGACTCCCAAAATTTGGTAGCCCTGCCCCCATTCAAGTTGGGGGAAGGGAAAGAAAAATCTCATGTGCCAATTTGACCTTGTCTTTAAAATAGATAATTATAGGCATTAGGAACAGAAAAGATGCCTGATTAAATGGCTCCAGCCACCTGCTAATGCAAGATTGTGAAGTAATCTTTGACTATTTTCATATTAAGAGTTGCCACGATGATGTTCTTCCACTCCTTATGCTACTCAGCTTGCTTAGAAAGCTGTCTCCTATACTTGGGTGTACTTGCATCCTTCCACTCTTTTGCTTTGTACTAGTCCAATTAGCACTGATCTTTATAATGGTACTGGTGGAGGCTTGAAAATTCCTGCTATCCTGCACATCTATTTTGGCTTCAGAAATACAAATTGAAGAGCTCCTTATTTTGACATGTGGTTTCAGGCCAGGTTCTTCGCCTTGTTTGTGGTGCAGAGGGTGCAGGCGAAGATGCCGGCTGGGCTGGCGGTGCCAGAAGCCCCCAGCGCTGGCTGAACCCCAGCTCCGCAGGCGAGGTGTGAGTAGAGGGAGGCTCCGTGGCCAGGCACAGCTTGCTCACATGGCACTCTCACCCAGAATTAGTTTAGGTGTGTCCAAAGGTAATTTTGCTGATTTTGAAGCAAAATCATCGGTAAAGTAGACCTGAAAGCAGCAGAGAGCTGTAAGCCTGTTGTAAGCTGAGCACTGGTCTTGCAGGGGGGGTATTGCTCCAGGCCGCTCCTTAGGGATCAGAAAGGATCGAGGTGCGGATTGCGCTCTGACTGATCCCTTGTCCCTGCAGTGGGCTGAGTTCCCATCCGCAGCCTAAACCATTCCAAAAACATCCCACCAAACGAAAAGTGCAAGGAAGAGTTTCTACCCGAAGTCAGGGAAGAGGCAGAGCAGCAGCAGTAGCTCAGGAAGACAGTAAACATCTCTGGGTGATGCACGTCTGGGTGAGGGCTGGTGCTGGCATGTAGGGAAAGAAAAAGATCACTGCAGCAGTGCAGGAATGTGGAAGGATGCTTTGTAAGGGCAAACTTTCCCTATTGAACATTAATTACTTTCCATGGATAATAAATGCACTTTGAGCAATGAAAGGAGTGGCTGACAAGTAATGCTGTATTCAACAGGTATCAGAGAATGCAGCCCAGGTTAACTACCATCTCTTAAAAAAAAAAATGTTGTTTTTTTTTTTTCTGAAAAGGTGAGCATCTGTCTGAGACAGAATCCTATCTCCAGACTTCAATGAGAACAGGAGCAAGAAAGGGAATGGGATGGGGCAGCGAGGGGACTCCAGCAGGAGCCATGGTGATTTTTTTTCCCTGGCATCAACCGTCAGCTTTTTGCATCGCTTCCCAGGGATTTTCCTCCTGGTTACCTTCAGAAGCACAGGCAACACCGGGAGCTGCCCACAGCTCCCTCCAGGGCTCTGAGCTTCCCAAGCGGCATCCGCAGCCGCTGCTCCTGCTGACGGAGTTTATTTAAATAGGCAGGGAGAAAGTATTTGTGTTTGCAGAAGGCAGTTTGTAGTGTAAACTGCCTCCATGAGGTTAAAAAAACCCAACAAACCGCTCTGGTGTTCATGCCAGTCTGTAATTGAAGGATACCAGTCAGATGAAGATCTTCCCAGGGAGTGGAAGGAACAGCCTGGGAATGAAAAACCTGCTCTTTTTACAAGGTTGCGTTTCCCCTTCAAAACAGCGCACGAAGCGTAGTGTTTCCCCTTTCCAAAATTTTACATTTTCCCTCTAAGTTAGTGTCTTCTGATGGTCAGGGGCGGGAAGGAAAGTGTCAACCCCTCAGCTGGGGTTTTCAGATGCCGATGGGGTCACATCGGCTTGTAAAGCCTTTGGGCACCCGCCATGCGCTGGTGGTGTCAGCCGGGCTGTGCCGGGGCGCCGGGAGCGACGGCCCTACGTGCCCATCGGGGAGGACCTGTCCCTCTGTCTGCTCCAGTGGCTTTATGAGCCGCACCTTTCCTGTAAATTGTGAAGTGTCGGTCAGGGTGCTCCGGAGATGGTTAAAACTAGACGTGCTCTAATACCCCAGCGTCTTTTATGTCCTAGTGCCTTGAGGTGCATTTAGAAAATGCATCCAAGTTTTATCTCATGTCATAGGATTTAGCCGAGAGACACTGAACAGAGCACTGTGCAAGTGTCATTAAGAGAGCTTAGCAGCGGGATGTCAGTATGCAGGGGGGGGGGGCGGGGGGGGGCCAGCATAGATGTTTGCATGCGTGTGCAAACACACAGCGTGCATGCATACACATCACACTAAAGTTTTAGACTTTGTAGGTTTAAAATAACGTGTTGGTACCTACTGTGTGGTGCGTTTTCTGTACCTTGCACCGGTGTTGCTGATTTTCTAAGCAGATACACACAGAGACCCCGTAAAAACTTGGCCCCCATTTTCTGTGAAGTTACGAAATGACTTACCAAAGTAATTCCTGACTTAGTATCCTACTTCTGAAAGCACAAAAGGTACTCTAGAAAGTCAGTATTTTTAAAGGGACTGAGGAGCCCATGAGCACTTTCAGTGCTGGTACATGGAAAGCTAGCTCCTGTTAAACTCTGAAGGTATCGCTGATGTTGGAGGAAGTTTAGTCTATACAACCTTCCAGCATGAGTAACATTTTTTTCCATGAAACCCACTGACTATGAGCATTCGAGTCTGGCAGAGGCCAGAAAGCAATACTGTTTTGTAATTTGGGCTTTATATACAGATAGGAGTCCCATTTTTTCTATTACTTGCATTAGGCAACTAACTGGTCCCAAGTTTTTCTTCATTAAAAGAAAAAGAAAAAAAAAACCCCTTCCTTTTAATAAGTGTGTGCTTCACACTTTCAAACTTCAATAGCATAGAATTTTTCACTTGATCAGAAAGCTGATTTAATTTGCTGCTAGGTTAAATGTTAAAGGTTTCAGTCTTATGACCATGAATTCTCAAATTAAATTCAGTGCATTGCTTAAATTTCTAGCTGCAGTGCATTTAGCCTAATTGCTTTGGTAAGTTGGGTGCTTAGTAACTACTACTCTTCTGAATTTTCGTCTTTAAAGGCGAGCAAGGAATAAGCCTGAGGGGCACAGGTGGGCTAGCCTGCTCTTTGGGATTCACCTGTGGGGTCTTTGGATATCCCTTCCAGTCTGACCGCATCCTCAGACCATGTCTGATGAGGCTGTTCTGCTGACAAGGGAGAGCATTTAAACACCTGTAGCTTTTAGCTATTTAAGCCCAAATCAGTTTTGAAGCAACAAGAAAGGCTGAGCAAAATGGTTCAGATTTCAGTCAGTTGTCAACTAAATGTGTGCACTGGGCCTTTAACTATTCGGTCAGACACATCTTGATTGCTTCGCTTTTGTTTTCGCCCTTGGAAAGTTGGCCCGATAATACCCTGTAGCCGAAGCAGGCTGGGCTGGGGGGTGAGAGAGAGAATCAACAAAAAACAGTTATATTTATGTACTTCCCCACTTCTGTCAGCCAAGCTACTTGCAGTCATTTTCCATGGCCTTGCAATGTTAGATATAAAAATCGTCGGCACTTTAAATGATCCCACTGACGCAGTCTTTAAGGTGGGCTCTTCTCCTTGGGGACGAGTCGTGATGCAGACACAGGGGTGATGGAAATCATAGAGGAAACTTCCAACCAACGCAGGCGGAAGGAGCAAGCCCTGAGTTTTGTTTCCTCTTTGTTTACAGCATTTTTAAGGCTTTGAGTTCTCACGCAGCATATATGTCATTAAATGGCTGATGCCTCTTTGCACACGTCGTTGTGATGGCCTGTGGCAACCTGAATTAATTGTTTCAGTAGTTGATGGTGGTTACTAGCCATAATTATTATAATTTGCATTTATAAAAACATCTTTCATCTAAGGATCTCAAAATGCTTTTGCGCACATTTAATTAAGCTTCACAACATCCTGTGAGGTAAGTGTCAAGAGTGTTGTTATATCCATTTTTACATGGGTTTCTCCAAGAAAACAAGGTCAGTCTCTAACGTGACTGGTATTTGGTTCACATCACACTTGCACAGGACGGAGCAACTAGCACAGCTGCAGGAATTAGGGGTGCTGATCTGGGTCACTGTGCATCTCCCACATAGCTCTTGCTGTTGCCACGCTGTGTGGACACATGCTCTAAGCCACCACAAACACAGTTGGAGCAACCTCAGCCCAGATTTCCAGTCTGAGATGGCCCTTGCTTTCCCAGGAGCGCTCCAGCAGCAGCCAGCTCTTGGGAACAAAAACAGATAAGCACCCTGCAATATTGCACAGTTTAGCATAACCCATCCTGCAAAGATCTGTGCTTTCTAGAATGTTCTACGTTAACACCTAAGGCTCTGCAGTCTGCGCACAGCAAGACATTTATAGTGCAGCCAAAGCCAAGAAACGAGCTGCAAGCAACGTAAAGTTACGCTTTATCAGTCACTCGCTTGTTCTAGAAGAGCCTGCAGGCTCCTGCACCCCAGACTGTACCAGCCTTCGACCCAGCCTTATGGTCAATCACTTCTGAGATCTGCTACGTCCCAGATTACTACCTGACTGTCGTTAAATTGAGGATCGACTCAAGCCAGGTAGACTTGGAACTGGAGGAGACGGTTTTCAAAAGCTCATTTCTTCTTCAAACATATGACTGTGTTGTTTAAATTGAGCCTGGCTCTCTTGTAAGCTCTGTTGATCACCATATTAGCCCTGAGGAAGATAGGTCTAGCTAAGTGTTTGCAAATTGAGTAAGAAGTCCTGGGCCATACCTTCACTAGTTCTTTACCCTCCCCATCAATTTATAAGGGCTTGTTTACATGTGGCAATGACCAGATTAGCTGTTTTGAAAGAACTCTGCCTGTGGATGCGCTTATTCCAAAATAAAAGCCACTTTCCTTTTGTAAATTAAGTGGACTTACAGGTAGAGAGAATGATTGTTCTGAATAATGTGAGAAAGTCATTTCATTCCTAAGTTCCTAAGCAGACCATTCAGCAGGAATATTCCGAAGCGAGCTGTCTGGCTAATTCCTCACGTTGATGCTTTTTAAGGTACTGATTTAGTTGCACAGTCATCAACAACCAGTTTTGTTCTCAGTGCATCCTTTTCCCGGAGAGGGTGTGCCAATGCAAGGCAAGAGTCGCGTTGTCGTTGTCTAAGGTCATGTGTACTTCCCTGTCTTTACCTGTCATTATTTCTGCTTAACCTAACAGCATGAAATAATTTCTGAAAACATTCTGGCTTTTTCTAACACCAGAAAGCCCTGCTGGAGCCCTGGTGGTGCCCTGCTCCACTCGTAGGAGATGCCAGTAGCAGCAGACGCTCTGTCCTGGCTTCTTTGGAGGGACACTCCAGTGAAGCCCAGGGAAAGCTGGGCCTGCTCCCCAGTTTAAGCATGTCTGGAGCATCCTTTGGGGATGGTATTGCTCATCCCTGATTCTCTTCTGTTCCCTTCAGTCAACGTACAGGATTTACTCTGGTCCATGTCTCTCTTGCAGGGGAAGGAACACCTGGCAGCCAGAGGAGAAGGGCTGGCACAGGAGCCTATATCATTTCATTTTGCCTGATGCTGTCTGCTTTACTTTCAGGACAGTCATTGGGCTAAACCTGCATTTTTATGGAAGTTTTCTTCTGCTTTTCCTCTCCTCCAAACTTGATCATGTCTACTGCTGCACAGAAAGGGAAGACGCAGCGGTGACCTGGGGCTTGGGAGAGCGCAGCGCCAAGAGAATCACAGCATCGGCGCCGTGGAGGGGGGGGTTCTTGTGGCTACCAGAAAACCTTCAGTAACTTCCAATCAGTACTGTTGGGGTCTGTTTCTTTTTTTAGAAGGGAAGAGATAAAAATTCTGCTTGTGTTATCTCATAGTGCAGAAATTGAGACTTGATGGGTACTATATTATCCTTTTTGGACCTCAGTCACTCCCGAAGATTCAAGATGAACTCTGCCTGCCCAGGCACCAGAGTCAGTGCCCCGGGGAATTTCTTCATATCTAAGGGATATGCAGGATGTGTACTCGCATGCCCTTGCTGCCTCTCAACTCCACCTGTTCATGCAGTTTTGCTTTAGGAACCTGTACCTCCAGTATTGCAATATCTTTTTCAGTCTCTGTCATCAAGAGTTTAAATACAGTTCAGATCAGTGTTAGTGGCCCAGCTCCAAATGAGGAGAATTGCTGCAATTCGTTATCTTGACAAATTAACTGGTCTGAGGCAATTCCTTTTTGAGAGAGATACAATTAGCTAACTCTTGAACTCTAGCCTTGCTCCAGCACTATGGCATAGTTATGCACCTGCTCAAGAAGTGTTGATACTACAGCCAGGACTTTCCCACCTGTAAATGCAATTCCTGCACTGCGCCTTGGTGTTAGGCAGCCGTGCCTTGCCGTCCTCGTGCTGCTCGTACCCCGCTGTAGCCTGGGATCACAATGCACACCTCGTTTGTAAAAGACTCTGACCTCAGCTGATTTAAAAAATAGGCTGTCGGAATACCAAGGTGGTCTTGTTGTGTAGCCTCTAGGGAAGGGTCGGTGCTGGAAACGCAGGGTCCTTGTCGTGAAACCACCAGAAGGGCCTGGCGCAGAGTGTTGTGTCAGAGGGACGCGTCACCGGTTGTCCCATCCTCTGTTTTGCGTACACCTTCCCGGTCCGGTGGAAGAAGGTGGCTTTGCTACCCCCAGCCCGCTGCGTAGAAAACAGTAGCCCACGCAGACCTGAAATAGATTTTCTTCGGAAAAGGAAGCATCCTTTTAATGGTGTTTTCTCCCTGGGATTTAGGCAGGAATTTCTGGTTGCAGTCCCTCGATCCGTATTTACCTGTTGAAAACTGGGTTGCCATCAGGTACAGTAGCCGCCTCCAGACGTGGGCAGGATGCTCCAGGGAAGGCAGGGTGACCCCCTGGCCTTGTGAGGTTTCCCACACCTCCTGGCCTGGAGGAGCAGCTCCCTTCTGCCCCTTCCCACCAAGCAATGAAAACGTCCCCAGCTACACATTGTTCTTCCAGCCCAGTGCGGGCAGATGCAATTTTCATCCATTTCCCTGGGGAAAGAAAGCAGCCCCTCCTGTTCTCAGCCATAGCTCACCTGTGGGCATCGTCTTCCCTCGCACAGGGTCTCCCAGGTGCTAGAAGGTGTCCCTTAACCGCTGGTCCGAACCATTCCCTTTTGGAAACTGTTTGGGATACAGCTGTCCTGCAGAAGACTTATGTTTGCCTACAGCGTTTTTTATGGACTTGGTGGCTGGGAGTTTCCTTGAGCTCCTTTTTGAACTCCAAGCCTTCAGCATCCAAAACACTTAACCCTCAATTTCTTTTCTGCTTTATCAGTTTGGCCAGCTTCCAGCTGGCAGCATTTATTTGCAGGCTTCCCTTCTGCATCCTGTGTTTGCAGATGTATTTCTCTTTCAATTAACCCCCTGAAATGGTTTTCTTCTCCCCTGAGCCTACCTGCCTCCAGTCTGGCCGGCACATCTCCCTGCTCTGGGTGCCTGGAGGGCAGAAGCCAGGAGCAGAGACGCTTGGTCCATGGGCTGGAGGTGCCAAGCTGAGGGTGCGCCCCGCACACAGGCATCATGAAGAGCAGCTGAAGGAACACGCAAGTTCGGCAGCGCCTGCTTTGCCCGTTGTGGGTTGGGGCTTGCAATGCCAGAGGCGCTTTTGCCTCTGTGGAGTCTCTAGAGCATCACTTAAGAGCAATCAGGTCTTCCCTGAGCTTTCACTGAGATGTTCTGGAGCGTTGCACCCACGTTTTCAAGTGCTGCAGCCTTCACCCCAAGCAAATGCCTCCGCTCACTGGCAGCTTTTGCCCAGCTTTCTTTTCGAGCAGGTATTTCTAGAGAGTCACTTAAAATGGGGGGGCGGGGAAGAGCGAAAAAAGACCTGGTCTAAAGTACCACTCACTGAACAAAGGAAATGCCTAGTCACCAGGAATGTCCTCTCTCTGCCTGCTGTAATTAGTGAGCAATAGCCGCTGTAGGTGGCTCCTCTTGTGCCTTGGCACAGCAGCTGGTTAACGTGCATCAGCCGCTTGCCTGATGCCAAGATTACAAGGCAAACATCACACGGTCTGGGAAACCGATAAAATCTAGAGGTGCAAGTTGTCTATTGCTGGGACAGTAGTGAAGCCTTTGAAGTGAAAGGGCCTGGAACTGAGGCAAATCCTTGGTTACTCGGTCTCTTTCAGCTGGTGACCCATCACAATGTGGTACTACCACATCTGGATCACCCTGTGAGACGCACCTGGTTTGTTTAAATAACGTTGGCACTGCTCGAGTAGTTCCTCAGGACTGGCTCCAGGGAGATATAAAATGAGCTTTTCAGCCTATATAGTGATTAGCTTAATTTTGTGTATGATTCTAGCAGAGCAAATGAGTAGCAGAGATTGAAATCTCAGCCGGAGCCGGTGGAGACTTGGCATTTCCATCCGCAGAGCGTTAAAGCCAGGTTTCGCTGCAAGCTGCAGGCTGCTCAGCGAAATACAGCTGCAGCGAGAAAGAAGAAAAAGAGTTCTTCTTTGTAAATGTTAAGTACTTCTTTCCTTTTGTCACATAACTTTTAATTTCATTCTTAAATTTCCTGGCACACCCACTGAAACAGTTTTGCTGCTGCTAATGTGCCTGTTAGTGAATATGCTGCTAATGTGCCCATTCATCCAGTGGAATAATGACATGTTACCTGCAGTAAGGGCTGCTCCTGCCTGGTAGTGGTTGAAGTTCCTTATCTTCTCAGGGATCAAATTGTTAAATAACAACACAAATGGGAGATACTCTGATTTAATGTACCTTTTCCAGTTTTCTTAGCAGTGACAGCTGTTCTCAATAAGTTTTAAGAGTACTATAAAAGCAATATTTAAACAATTTCAAATGAAAACATGTCAGCACTAGGAATTAACAAAACAATGCAAAAATAAACTGGAAAACTAGACCGAAAGAGGCAGAGATGTTTAGAGTTATATTTTTACACATGCACAAACAAAGCTGTGTGGTTTCCCTGCAGGACTTTGTTGAAACTAAACAATTTTATTAGAATCTGTTTATTTAGAAAGACATTTTCAGGAGAACAATTGTAGCCGGATAAAAGAGCTGACCACACTCAAGTCAGCAATGGAATTTCCTACTGATTTTGATACCAAAAGGATTTTACCCAGTGGCTTTAGAAATCATTTCATGTAGTTTGAGAAAACCTGGAGTAGAGTTAAGGTGGAGCAACCTGATAATGTGTGAGATCATGCTCAATCTCATGCCTCCTGCAGCAGTTATTTGCCTTTTTTTAAAAAAATAAACAAATACAAAACAAACACAAAAGCATCAGAGCTCGATTTTTAACAGGTCAAAATAAAAAAAATTTAGAAAACAAGTTAATGCATAATAAAAGAAATATTAACTTATTCACACAGAAATAGTTATTCAGAAAAGAATTTGTTTAAATGCCTAAAAAAAAACCCAAAAAAGTGTGATTGTTTGTGTTATTACTAAACTGTACTGGTTTATAGCACTGACTTTGCTTAACCATTTGCATTTCTTCAGCCCCCCTTGATTGTTCTGTTCAGAAAACCTCTACTATTTACTTTTTAAAAAAAAAAAAAAAGAAAAAAAAAAAGAGCAGTATGCCTGAAGTCTGTGTGGTTCACTTGGAGTTCATTGGGATATATTTGCAACTCCTGAAGCAAAAAACTGGTATTTTATCTTTAGAAGGAGTTACATTTTTTGAACTTATTGAATTTTTCAAAGATCAGCATGAAGAGTTCTGATTAAATGCTTGCTTCAGCGTTTTAAAGGCTTCTTGTGTCCCTGTTGCCTAAGGAGGTCGGACATGACGATTGCTCTGTAAACATCAGATTGTACAGAATTGGCTCTGCATACCGTGCCCCGCACACAAAGGAGAAGTCAAACGGCTTCTCTCTCGCTTATCAACTAGTTTATTTTTCATGCCCCAAAAAGGCTATATTTGTACAAGAGCAGCTGCTACTTTGTAAATAATTTAATGGCTTCTGTTAAGTAGAGCTGTCAATTTCGCAAACAATATTACGAGAAGATTTTCGTTTTACTGTGGGATTGCATGTTTTAAAATGCATTTTTATTCCTGAAAATCCAGTGGAGGATGCTGGAGAATGGGAACAGCTTCTGACTTGCAGACACAGATCCAAAAGAGAACAGATACGGTTAAATAATGACACATACATGAGCAGGGAAAGCACGAGATCTCATCACCTGCGTATGGTGTTAGAGAGCATCCTGCTCATTAAAGCGTAGGAAAACTTTCAGTGGTCTTGTAAAGAAACGCATTTGGCTATTTCAGGTGTCGCAATAGCAGCTATCGGCAAATTCTGGAAATGCAGAATGTGTATTGTGCGGCTGAGTGTGTACAACATTATCCTAACATTGATCATGGCAAATGGGATTTTGTAGATAAAAGGTCATTAGCACAATATAATTCCGATTATTGCATCTGATAAATGACTTTTATGATGAAACAACAATTTTACCTGCAATACCAAGTCTCAAGTTTTTAAAATTCAAATTCAGATTCAAATCCTCAGATCGTAACGCGATAAGCAAATAACTAGATTAGAATTAAAAGCAGCAAGAGTTTGTTGTGCAATAAGACAAAGGAAGATCCCCGATTACCTGAATATGAAATCTTAGGTGCAGGCTGGGATACTCCAGTGCTAGCACGGAGTCGAGTCTTCACTGAGCACCAAACCCTTGCCAGAGCCCTCACCTAGGTGCGAGGACCACCACCCTCTCACAGCTCTGCGGCGTTCCTGCCAAAATCCTTCCCTTTTTAATTAAATGTGGGATGCGTTGCCTCTGTTTAGGGAAGGGCCGTGTTGTTTAAACAGCGTTCCTTGCGCGTTTGGTTTGCCTGCTGTAGCGCTTCTCACAGGGAGCACGGTGCAATGTCCCACAACAAAAATGTTTATTTCTTTACTGTAGAGCTCATATCTGATGGTTTCGTGGCTTTGAACCGCTCCTGGCATGTGATCCTATCTAACGTTCTACCGCGACACCGCAGCTGTATACCCCGGCTAGAACAGGTTCAGTCCTTGTAACCCGAGGTCAGTTCCAGGAACTTTGTTTAGATACGAGAGTGCAGAGACCTGTTTGCACTCCCCTGGGTAAGAAGCCCCCTCATCCCCCAATTTTGGCTAGAAGTGTGCTTGCAGATGACAGGACTGCTCTGTTTTCCGTGAGGTTCCTATGCACCCAGCAGCATTACTTAACAAGGTGTAGCGGTGTGAAATATCAGAGGCGGTGCCCATGGCTGTAGTTGCTCGTAGCATTCACGTGCTGGAAATACGCCAGACGAGGACTGGGTGCCCCCAGACTGTAGCCCACTGCACGTTACAGAACTGCTAGGTGCCCCCCAGCACACGTGCGTGACTTACGCTGAAGTGACTGACGTGAGGGGGCTGCTCTTGATTCAGTCTGGCTCTCAGCAGGTGCGAGAAAACACAAATTAGCGGCACGATGGGGCGAGCAAGACAAAGCTGCCCCCATCCTATTTCGTTTCCTTTCTCAAGACACACTCCTCTTGGGGGTTTACGTTCTGAAACGCCACTGCTCCTGGGAGCTGGGTCAGCGATGTCGTAAGGAGAAGACATGAACTATAATAAATAATTTCATATATTGGTGAAAGTTTGTAACTTTAAGGGGGTAAGGTATGTACGCCTTAGACATTACTGAGTAGGTGGAAAAAGAAAGAGGGGAAAAAGGATGAATTACACCTTGACTCACACTGTATGTCTTAGCTTTGACATTTGGAATGTCAACTAAGAGGTTTAACGCCTTCCTCCTTAAAAGCGAAGCCCAGGTGAAGAGGGAGCAAGCACCCAGCCCCCGGGCAGAAGCGAGGTGGCGAGAGCTGTGTTCCCAAGCAGAGGCCATCCAGGTTTGTCCCAGGAGAGCTGCGGTGGGTTTTGCCTGCACACACATCAGCAGGAATTTTGTTTCAGCCCTTTCCCAGCGTTCTTCACGCATATCAAAAGCGGTTCCTCCTGTGCCTTTTTAAGATCTCCGTATCGCTCCCCTCCTCCTCTTGGCTGCTCGGTCTGCAGCAGGCTCCAAGGAGGGCTCTCTGGAGAATCCTCCTTTGCTTGCCCATGAGTCGAGTTTCCTAGACGGGCATTGCTCCTGCACCTTTCTTCTCTCCTCCTGGTTTTTTCCTCTTTGGATTCTTTTTTTATTCAAGCTGGAGGAGAAATTGCGCCAGGGCCAGTTTAGCTCCTTTATTTATGGTGGTGTGGTGTGGTGTGGGTGCTCGGAGGTGCGTTGCCCCTGACTGAGTCGGGTGCTTTCAGCTGTTCCCCACAGAATTGCCCCACGTGTGGGAAACGGCGGCGCAGGTGGAGAACACGGGCTACCTGAGGCAGCCAGATCGGTTGCCACGCTTCACCCCCTCTCGCCCCACAGATGCTAAGAGCATTTAGGTAGCATGAAGAGTAGAAATAGTCTGCAGCCACCTTACAGCGTTAGCTTTTTAGGACTTGCAGGTTCAGAAATGCTTACAAGTAGATTTGCCCTCCTAAGCCGGTGAGTGTTCTGGGTCTCGGGCCAAAATGTAAGCGAGCAGTATGGCAGCGCTCACAAAAGCGTTATGTTCTTCGCACTGCCCATGGTGTTGCCATGGGTATCGCGCCGATTAGCTTATGCAGGGTCTGGAAAGGCAGAGAACAAGGGGAGAAAAACAGGATTAAAAAAAGAAAAAACGCAAAAGGGTCTTAAGATTTTGAGAAAAATCTTTTAAAGTCTTTATCTGTAACAGGATTTTTTTTTTTTTCTTAATCCAAACTCTGCTAGCCTGCGGTTTGACTAAATTTTTTATTTATTTATTTTAAGCCTCACACTCAGAATATGCAATTCCTTCTCTATATTTTTAAGTGATTTGGGTCTTTTCAAACAACTTCCTTCCCCAAAGGGCTCAGACTGGAACTTGGGAATCAGAGGCTACTCCTTCACCTGCTTGAAGACTTCAGGTCTTGATTGTGAACCATAATGTTTTGAAACAAAGCTAAGGGAAGTCTTTATTTTTAAAAGAAGGGGTTAGCCATACCTTGTGGGGGAACAATCCAGTTAATAAGACTTTGATCTATATGGCAACAGCGAAATACTCGCGTGCAGCAGCCTGTGGCCGTTGGCAGTTTAGGGGAGACGTTTCCTCCTGGCTGACTGACGCCAACACGCACGCCAACCTCCCTTCCAAAAACTCTTGGACACGTTACTGTTGGTGCTTCTTGGCTACTTGGCCTCCTTTTCAAGGGGGAAAGTCAAGGGTGGAAGCTGGGGGGGGGTGTGGGGGGGTGTCTGTTTGGTTTGGTCCATTACAAGAGAGGGAGGCCTTGTCCCTCCTGGCACCTAAGGCAAACAGCTGGAAACCGGATGGGTACTTTAAGATGAAGTCAGCCTGATACCGTATCTTGATTCATCCCAAAGAGCTCCTGGGGCAGTCCGATGAGGAAGACCCACCCCGTGAAGCTGTCGTGGACCTACGGTCAGAGCGCAGAGGCGAGCGCGCCGGCAGAGCAGCGGCGCAGGGCTGCGCCTGCAGGTGGGTGGCGCGGCGGGGGCACGCGGGCGGCCGCCTCTAGCAAAGGTGGCGTGTAGGGCCAAGGAAACCCCCCCGCTTCCCTAACAGAAACTTGAAGGGAGGGGGGGGAACGATGAACTCAAATACTTTTGAAATGTCTGTTGGATATTCTGAACTTTCCCGACAACCTGGGCTGTCGTCTGCACCAGGGCTGTAAACACAACAAAACACGAAGTCACTAGGCAGGAACTAAGAACAACTTGGAAGGCAGAAGGACATGGCACGGGCACAAAGTGATCTCCAGAAACATAGTCAGCTGGCGAGCGCTTAACATGCACTAGCACAACCATTTTCAAATTAAACCATTTAGGCAAATGCAGCCTTCCCTGATGAATGGGCAAAGAGGGAAATACTTCAGTGGAAATGCAGCGAATTAACGGCCGCGGGTGGTAAACGGAACTTTCCTAACACGATCCTTACAGATTTTTGTAAGCTCATTACTAGCCTGTGATCAAAATACCTGGGATGATCTTCCAAGAGTGCCCTTCTTCCAAAGTTGATGAAAACCTGGAACTTACCTGTGTTACGAGAGAAACAACAGGTCTGACGACTGAGCGTTTTTCAATGCTTCTGTTGCTGGTGACCCAGCACAGCATCTTGCAACGAACGGATGGGAAATCAGCATGAAACAGCTCTTCTGCAAAGATTCAAGGATATATTTCTCTTACTTTTTTTCATGCAATCTAGATAGAAAAGAAACAGTTATTCAATCCCAGTGAGTATACAGATGCACTTATTTTTATTTTCTATGCCTGCTGTACATGTAGGAACATTTTTAGTGAATCTGGTGTGAGCACGTTGAACTTCCACACTGACAAATCATCCTGGCCATGTGTGTACAAATGTGCCGAGCACTCTTTGTGTGGGCAAGAAACATGTTTCTTTCTCCTTCTGAAAATCTGTATATTACCTAGTTTTCTGTCTTTCCTCACATCAAGAGATAGAGCGTTTGCAGTACTAGGTATAATGTCCATTATAGCAGCTGCACACCGCTAGTGAAATACTTATTTTATACATAGCCTACAAATTTTGGGATACAGAACACTATCTAAAGCTTTCAGAGGTATCTAATGGAATTAGAGATGGCACCTGCTTTTAAAAATAGAGTGCACAATTATTCTGTCTTAACTTTTGGGACGGAGATAGCAGCATGTTGATGTGGGCAGACAGCAAACACAGTAAGCTCGTGCTGGGGACTGTACTGGCTGCAGAGGACTTCTCCGGTGCCCCGATGAAAGGAGCTCCTCTAACAGCACCTAGAGCACAGGCTATTCCAGCACGCCTCTGATCCCAAGGTGTAAGCACGCTATTCTCCCTTCGGCTCGCCTTTTCCCTTTCGGAGGTGGCTATGATTCACACATCTCTGGCAGTCCCGTGTCTGCCTTCATCGGGCGCCTTGGGGCAGAGACGGCAGAGTTCAACTTTCCTCCTACTGCCGGCTCCCCGGCTTGACCACGTTCGCCCGCGCCTGCCCAGGTGGCCCCCAAAAGTTGCTGAGCCTCACGAGCGGCTCCTTCAGCCGCTGGAGCCGCATAAACTGCTGGGACTTCCCGAGGCTTTTGTTTGCCTCTTGGAGGTTGGTGAGTACAAAGCGAGCTCCCCACCCACACCACCAGCTCCTCCACCTCACGCCCGGCGCTCGAGCTGGCCTCCCCCAGCGGAGCTGGAGTCGTTGGTTGCCCCTGGCAGAGCTGCGGAAGAAACCCCCTCACAGCTCCCCGGCTGGCCGCAGCGCTGGGAGCCGCCAGCACCAGTCGGAGTCTTCAAGGTGCTCCCCGTGACAACGCCAGCCGGCTGGGAAGGTCACCTGCCGAGGCACAGGTGACTCCAACAACCTCTTCTCTGTGCTTAAAAAACCCCACGGATGGTTGTGAGCATGTACCTGTGGCTTGTGTTTTGCCTCCGGTTTCGCAGAGTTTGTTTTCTATAATACGTCTGCTGCCCAGCCTGCGTCGGGCTTCTTCATGTGAAGGAATGTGTGTAAGAAAGGAAGGGTTCGGCGTTCAGTGCCCACAGAAATAGGGTCCTTCTCAGTTCTGCAGTCACTGCGATGCTCCGTCTCTACTCCAGCATTACTAGAGACTCGGCTGCCTAATGTGAGACATCAGCAAAGGACACAGTTGGTAACGAATAGGTGGTTGCGCAGCACTTGAGGAAACTTCTTTAAATCGAGCTGGCATGTGAACCCAAAATGAAGTCGCATTTGCTTTCTGCTGCCTTTCACTTGAAAATTGGTGACGGCAACACCGTACCAAAGCGGGGTGAAGTTCATGAAGTCGCAGCTGTATAGTGCTCGCAGCTGAGCGTCTTGGTAGTGCACAGCAGCGTTACTGTTCTAACCGGTTTCCCACATCACAAATTCATATCTGACGTTTCCACTGTCCACTTCCTCCCAGCCTCCAACCACTACCCGCGGTTTTAAAATCAATAATCAGGACACATCCTCCCTCCTGCAAAGGCGCTCTGTTGTTCGTTAGCTTGGTCATTTTTTGTTTCATTATTGACTTTCTCCATTTCTCATGCTGTTCAAGGCTAGTCTTTGGTGTTTACGTGCTCTGCTCACCAGTGAGATAAATGTACATCCTGAATAATTTCCTATTTACTTCTCGAGTCTTTCCCCTCAAGAAAAACAAAAGAAAATTCCATTCTTGTGGTAGACTTGCCTCGGTGCTTCTCCGTTCCCTAACCCCGGTCACAGCCTCCTGCCTGGGCCAGGGCGCGTCAGCCACACTTCACAGGTGTTACGGGAGGCAACCTGTTGATTTCCCTCCTCAGCATCATTTAAAGCCTCGAGATACTGTCTCGGAGGGCTTGATTTCTTGTCTGGGAAGCAAGGTTAATCTTTAGCTTTTGTTTGCTTCTTGTGTGACATCCCACAGCAAACGTCCTTGGGGGGGGGGGGTGACGAGGGTGAGCTCGCCCGTGCCGATGGCTCGTTTCCGTTGCCACCCCACAGAGCTCCCCGCCGGGTCACAGACCTGAGCCGAGGCCACCCTCGGCTGACCCTGCTTTGAGAAGAGCACTGAGCCAGATCACCTCCAGTCCAACCCAGAACGAACCTCTTCCTTGCCAGCGGAGCACCAGTGGTCGGTGTCATTAATCCTGCAATAAAATCCCCGCAACCTCGCCTGTACAAGTGAGTCGTAAGTCACGCCGAGGCAGCAGCACCGCTCGTGCACTCGCCTGCATTACCTGGGGCGCTGCGGGGCTCCGCTGCCTCCTGGGTGCCCGTGGCTCCCCGCATCTCTGGGGCACCGCGGCGGGACTTTGCGGCTGCTCTGTCTTCTTTCCCCGAGCCCTTTGTCGTCTGCCTTGGCCTTACATCCTTGTACCAGCGAGTCGCACCAAACCTGTGAAGTCGGTTGACCACATGACTGCGTCTCTAACGCGACCACCCCCGTCAGACCCAGACACTGCCCGCATCCATATCTCAGCTAAGGTCCTGGAAGCTCATCTCCAGCACATACCCGGACTTTGCTCTTTCTTGTATTTCAATTTTAGCAGAACCTTTGTTTTGGGACAGCTGAGGCTTACCTCATTAATTACACCGAGGCAGAAGCCCTGTGAAGACTAGCAGAAGACATTTCTGGTTAACTTACTTAATAAACCTTGGTGCTGACAACCTTCAGGGAGACTGGCATCTGCATATGCATAACAGAAGCCCAGTTTTCAGGCTGCATTATTAATAAATCACTTCATTTAACTCTTCACATCATCATCTCCTTTGCCTGCCATTGCCTGGGATGGTGACAGGGGCAGCAAAGGGACAGAAAGGGCTGGGTACCAAAATAATAATTTGTAAAATAGTCTCAAGGTTTTATGTCTTAGAGAACTTCCTGTAGGCAAGATCTGGCTTCTCCTCTTGCCTTGACAGTCAGAAAGCTTTACAGACAGGGAAAAAGGGCTCAACTCCACGGCACTTTATGAAAGCAGCAGCAGTGTGGCTGTCGGGGAGAGCTGTGGTCAGCTGCCTGAGCTGGGCGCGCAGCACACAGAGTAACTTAGGGACAGTAAAGAATTCAGGGCAACACTCCAGATCTAGAGGCATTGTATTTGTTGTCTCATTTCTTTCACTCTTGACATGAACAGGAAAGTTAAATGCCACCAGCAATGCACAGTCCAGTGAATAATTTTGCAAGACAAAGCTCTCACCTCTGGCTTACATTTGCCATTGGCCATTGCCATTGCCTCCCTCCAAGCGTCAGATACGTTACAGCCTAGCAATCCTTGTCCTCTCGTTATTCTTGTTACCTATTTATGGAAACTTCTTGATTAACGGAACCCTTCTGCTGCCTGTAGAGGAGGAAAATATTTTCAGAAGGTATGGATGCTGTTGCTCAGAGGACCAATCCTCAACAGCGTACCGACCCTCTGGACAACACCTCAAAGGAGATGTTTGACTGTGGGGCAGCTTATTTCTGGGTGAGTCAACCAGTGGGTGCTGTAAGCGTGCCGGAGCTTGGCACAGTCAGCACAGAGCTATGGCTGCCCTCACTGCTCCGCCGTCAGCATTGCTGACTGCGGCGTGGGTCTGCTCCCCGTCAGTGTGTCCTTCTGTTGCCTCACCATAATGCATTGTGGGTCTCAGTATCTTGCATTTGTAGTGTCGGGATGTGTGTGAGGCTGGGCTGGAGCCACCTACCTTGTCCCCCTCCCCAAACCAGAGTGACTTCTACTTTAGTTATCTCCTATTTTAATGGGAGTGGTTAAGATAGAAGGCAAAAATGTATATCATCGCAGTGACGTTTATCATAAAACTTCCCTGTTGCTTATGTACTTAAATATGCACGTATTTCTACATCTCTGCAAGGTTTTTATTTAAGTTCAGAAGCATATTTGTATATTTTTAGCCTGTAGCACCACTGATCAAACCTCAGGAAGAGTTAAGAGAAAACTGCATGGCAGTCTTTCATATCTGTGTATGTTGGTTATTAAATCAGCATAAAGAGACAGATAATTAGAGTTACCCTGCTGCATCCTTTTGTGTGTCACATTAAAAAAAAAAATCCTTGCTCCACTGTTCCATGCAATTAAACAAAATATCGCCGTTGTGGCACTTCCATTTGTTCTTCCACCATCAATTATCTTTTTCAAAAGTCCTCTTTAACCAGGAAGCAAACCTGGTCTTCAAATAGCAGGAATATAGGCTGAGAAACACGGTCTGCCACAGGTCTGGGAGTAATCCTACAAGCTGCTCTATCTGTCCTAGCAATTTTCAGTTCCAAAGTAACTGTATTACGAGGCGTGCTGCGGAGATGTGGCGATGCAGTGTAGGAAATTCGTCGTGGAAGTGGGATCCAGCAGCTCAGCAGTGCTAATCCTGCCCGGCTGCTGCAGCGTCCCTTCTCGTCCTTCAGCATTGCTCAGCCTCGGTGAAGGCAACAGGAGCTTCACGTGCACCGAGAACGCAAGAGCGGGCAAATGCATGTGGCTCTGTGTGAAGTTGCGCTCTCAATTTCTACATCTGTAAAACTGAGATAATACATTACCAACTTCCAAGGGGTGTTGGGCAAATTAATTAGTCAGCGTGCATACGGCACCTTGAAAACACGAAATTAACTCTTATTAGCCCATAAGTACTCGAGATGCATCGAGGTGCGCTCTATGGCCTCTTGATTCCAGACAAAGGTCCTCTTGATTAAATTAGATCGCTAATGTATTAACGCGTTAGCACACTTGAAGAAAGAAAAGTTTGAAAAAGCAATTTGGCTTCATCACATGAGCAGCGTGTATACTTAATGGAAATTTTTCCAGCATTCACAAAACAAAGAAAAATCAATAAAATGTCTGCCAACTGTTCCACTGAAAACATTTTATAATCTATAGCGCCGAGAATCCCAAGCCAAGATAAACCAGCGTTGCTGACAGAAAATACTGACAATTATTTTACATTGATTCAACTTGGCCCAGCCCAGACTGACCTTGTTTATTCATCTCAGTCTCTTAATTCATATTAACTTGGCATCAAACTGGGACATGTGGCATGTGGGCTGAAGACCCATTTCTGTATCTTAGATTCAGATAAATGTAGCGCATTGAGTACTTCCAGTGCCTTGAGCTCTTAGGTAGATTTATGTGCATTAGACAGAACTGGTTATGTTCCTTTTATCCCCGCTGGGCTTTTCATGTCTGTTGACTGTAAAACTAGAGGCTTGGTGGAGGTAACATCTTCTTCTAAGCCTTCGGATATACATGAAATCCTCCCAGTATTGGTCAATTTTAAAGACACATCCAAAGAGGATGGAGGGCTTTAAGCTCTTTTAAAACATAAAAATAGAAGGGCTATGGCAATTTGGCAGCCAAAAAAGCAATTTGCAGGTCTCGGCAGAATCCGAGGCTCTCTGTAAGAAAGCTGATCAAGACACTACGGAGGAGATAATGGGGTCGAAGAGCAGAAGAATCCCTCCGTTTTTGCAACCAGCATAATCTGGTCTCCAATGAAGTTTCTTAGTTTCTTTTGCCGAACCAATAAAGCTTAGCGTGATGGGAGAGTTGCATTACTGCAGCTTAAAAGTGTCTCGGGGAAAGCTGATGAGGAGAGTTGCTTTTAGTTGCTTTACAGATGCCCAGCTGCTTGCATAGCCATCGCCCAACTGGTAGCGTGAAGACAAAGGCGCAGGGAAAATCTGAGCTTTTTCTTTAATTATCTATGTTATCATCAGCAATAAAGGGCTTTTTATTCCTGGAATGTAGTATTTGTATTATCAGAGCCTAGCGAGGTTTCACACTGTGGCAGTTAACAAATCGGGTGCCACACAAAAGCGTTCGCGTTTTCACGCTCACAGCTGCCCTGCTGTCACACCTAAGAGCCACCCTTGAGTAAAACACTACTCGAGTCAAACATGACTGAGTCCATGGAGGAGGAAAAGCCACCCAAATGAGGAGACTCCCCCCAGAGGGGTTCCCGGCTGGCCTGGCGTGAGAGGTTTAGTTTATTTTCTCTGTTCGACTCGATCTTGCTGAACCGTCGGACTTCACCGGGCGCTTGGCAGTGTGAAGGGCGGCAGGACAAGTGGCAAGTCGGCAAGCCAAGGTAGCACTAGATGGCCTCCAAGCTTCCAGTTCCACTGTCTTGGGAATGGATTGCCTTTCCACATGCCTACGTAAGCAGAGATTAATGATGAGTGAAGAAACCGAGATGAGCAAAACAAAACAAAACAAAACAAAAAAAAAAATAAAATTTCATCTGTATTTCCATAGCACATAGCTGGCATTTTCCTCCCTGCAGCTCCTTGGCAACTTGGATTTCAGTGATTGAAGTGGTGTGGGGACAGGATTTAACTTCAAAAATCACAGAAAATCAGTGCTGCCTTTTGGGTCTGACATCCTCGTCTGCTGGCACCCACCCAACCGCCTCCGTGCAGGGCTGCTGTGGTACCAGGCGCCTGCTGCACGTGCTGCACATCCCCAGCCTGTCCTGCTTAACAAAAGTTAAATTGCTCCAAAAAACACCGCCTTTACATCGCATCTTTGAATGACAGGAGGGTGCTGGAGCGACTGCACAGCCAAATGAGTGATCCTAGTGACGCTCAGTCAACAAACGTACTGGCATCTGATAAAAAAGAGCTACAGTTTGTAGCCAGGGAATTACAGAGGCTGCTGTGTACTTGAAAAGGCAGAAAACAAATGAAACAGCTTTGCTGTGCTATGCAGCGTCTCCCCAAGTCTTCAGTCCTTGCTCCCTCCCTTCCTATCACTTCTGTTTTGTTTTCAAAGACCCACCAGCCGCGGGCAGGCAGAGGACACGGAGCATAAGCCTGGAGCAGATGGCCATGCCAGCTTCCTGACCGGGAAACCCTTTTCCAGCAGCCAGGAAGGTAAGCGAGGGAGTCTCCTGCAGGTACGCCCAAGGGGGTGAACCTAGAAATAATGGTGGAATGGAAATGATACCTGGGAAAAGAACACGGATCTAGGAGGGCAAATAAGGCAGTGGCACTGCAGCGTGAGCTGGGTTTGGGTATCACTGGCAGGGAGAGGCCTGAGGACGCAGCCACCAGCTCTCACAGCATAGACCAGATCAGCTGATGGGATGAGCGTCCTTGTCTTGCAGCGCTATCCATGACTTGGCAAAGACAGGCACAGTGTTGCTGAGTTTTGGTCGTTGTTGCTCTGTTACTGGCGGCACAATGGCCACCAGCAGAGCCTCACCAGTCACGTGGCTTGTGAAGCCGTATTTCGCTCTGCTTTGGTGGGTTTGGTGCCTCCGTCACGGCACAGTCAAAGCAGTGCTCCAGTCTGACCGAGGAGGAGCCCAGCACGAGGAAGGCACGGTTAAAGAGCCACCCTGTAAAGTCAGCCAGGTGTGTGCAAGAGTGTTTGCACAAGGGGTGAGATGGGGCTTTTTATCTCCTGCTGGTGCAGGTGCCCCATCACTGCAGTGACATAGTGACAGGTATGTCGGAGCGGAGCCAGTCTCCGGGCACGCTGGCACAGGGTCGAGGCGTTACTGCGGTTCCTGTAGCCACAACTGAAATGGTCTCAATCGAGCCAGCTACGGGTGCGCGTCCGCGTGACGGTGAAGCCCAACTAGCAGCTTGCCACCATCGGAATGGGAAGGTCCTGCATCCCCCTCCCCGCCGCCTGCCGCCCACCTTCACGGGGTCATGAAGGGGGCCACCGGCATGTTAACCCAACCAAAAAAATAGATGTTTTCTTTCCCGTGGGCTTTTGCCCGATCCCTGAACCAAATCGCCTTGCCTGGGGACGGGAGGACGCCACAGGCAGCACCAGGCGAGGGGCAGAAGCGCGTTGCCTGCAGCAGGACTGCTTTTTGATGTTGGCAGCCGTTAATTGGGCTCAAGCTGTAACACGAAGCTCATCCCCCGGCACCTCCAGCAGGCAGCTGACAGCACAGGGCTGCACAGCCCTCCCAGAGGCGGCCGAGCGCGCAGGGAGCAGCCCGCACCCAGCTCCACCACCCAGGCAGGAGCTGTGCTGCAGCCACCGCTGTCACTGTGGGTGCCCCACGGCTCCCCGCCAGCCTGGGACGACGTGGGAACCCTGATCCGTCACCGGCCTTGCGTCACCGCTGCCCTATCCACAAAAATCACAGTTGCTTTAACGTGGGGGTTGAGAGAATATACATATCGCACATGTGCAGACTTGTATAAGCAATATATTAAACATTTGAATTCATCCATTGAATAAGAGGCTATAAAATAGCTGTGTCCTATCAAAAAAGGGAAGGAGTTACCTAATACCGTAGCCTTGTTTGTTTGGGGTTTTCAGCACGTTAAACGGAATGTAAATAACATGATGATCTCTTTTCTTTTTTTTTTTTTAAGGAAATCTGAGAGCAGTTCCTTCAGAACAGGTAACCCATTTGTGATTTATTTTTTTTATTTCTGCTTATTATTATTTACTCTTATTTTGCAGCTTCCTGAAACTCCCCGAGCCTGTCCCTGCAAGCTGTCTGCCTGCAGGGCTCTCGCTGAAATTGGTAGAAATGCTCCGATACACGCTGCTAGAGCGGGGCTTCGTCTGCAGCTCTGAATTGAGCGCAGCGCATAAAAGTCGAAAATTATTACCCGATGCCTGTTGGATGGGGCCTAAGAAAGAACTTCTTGTCCTTCATCCACGTTCATCTTACACGAACTAGCCGGTGCTCGTATTGGCGCTTTCAAGAGCGAGGCCACAGTAAAGAGGAGTGAAATACTACCCTACGGTTTCACGATCACTTTAAGCTGATTTAACTGCAAGATGCTGCCAAAAAAGGTGGATGGTCCCTTCCCCCAGCGCCAGGCTCTAGCCTGTGTCCTCCCTCCCGCACCCGCTTGGGCTTCCAGCCGCAAGGAGCTCCCGGGGCAGGAGGGGAGGAGACCTCCGGGTGGGCACGGGGACCCTACCCTGTCCCCCAAAGCCATCAGCTGCCCCATCTCTGGCGGGGCCGTTCCCTCCCGGCCTGGTCTGGTGCCCCGGGTGTCGGTGGGGGTGCGGATGGAGCGCAGGCGTAGGGTGAGCCTGGCTCCAGAGCTGGTGAGTCAGCAGCGTGCAGCACCAGCGCACTCCTCCAGTTCTGCTTTAAAGGAAAAGAGAAAAATAAATTTAAATAAAATAAAATAAAATAACATAACATAAATAAAAGCTGTCTGGCAGCAGTGTGGATGAAGGCACAAGAGTGCCTGTATTGTAGCCTCCATTTTAGCCTCCTCCCAATTACAGTTCTTGTTGAAACTTTTATTTTTGAGGCCAAAGCATTCAATGTTTGGCCTTGATACAAGCAGATCATTAAAAAGAAAAAAAAAAAAAAAGAAAAGAAAAGAAAGGAAACACTTCAACCTCCCAGCGGAGCACGATGGCACTTATTTATTCCTTTCATTACAAAACCAGCCCGTGCCAAGTAAAACCGTGCTCCAAGAGCTGTTCTACCAGTCCCGAAGCACTGGAGAACAACACGTGCCAGCCCCACCTCTGCAGCCTCCCATGGGCCCCGGCACATTTTGCCTGGGTGGAGGATGGGGAAAGGCTGGGGAGCAGGTGACTGCAACTGGGGTTGCGCTAGCGGGGAGTGCCTCGACTCAAAAGAAAGACCCCTGTTGCCTTTTGATGGCTTTGCTTGCTTCGGGATACGGAGTAAGGTAAAATATAGCAGCGATGACGGTCTGGGGACGTTGGTGGGATTCCTGGGTTTGCAGGTGGGTTATCCAGCAGGTAGCTGCTCCTCCCCTGAGCTGCATGTAAGATGCTCCTTATCCTCACCTAAGCAACTGAATTAACAAGCTCAGAAGCGCAACCGAAAGCTCTGGACTATGACAAGAAGATCCATGAGCGCAAACGTACAGGTTGTGTAATGAGAGCGATACAAAGAAGAAAGCTTTGCTGTCACATCGTTCAGGACAACAAGGGAGCATCCTTGGTTCCAAAAAGCTACTGCAGCGGAGCGCTCAGCATTGCTGAAAGCTGCCAGGTCAAAGCGTGACCTCTGCGACCGTGGTGGAGGTGCCCTGGTTTCCCCACAGGTCGCCGAGCTGCCATGGGAAAGCGGAGACACCTCGGTCCCTGCAGCGCTGCTGTTCTCGCAGGACCGAGGAGGGGAGGCAGCAGCTCTGGTGAGCGCTTGGGCAATGACTTGTTGGCTAAGGGGCAGCCCAGTGTGCACACACCAGGTTTTTTCGGAGTACAAAAGCCATCCACGCAACACTTTGTAGTTCTGGGAATACATTTCCAACACGATTCTGTCCTGACTTTTAATGACGTGGGAATTCAGAGGTTTGGGAGCAGCTGGGTCCCAATGCAGGAACCGGCACCCAGCAAATCGGAGCAGGTCCTTCAAGCTGGAGCGACCTCTGGTTTTAGTTCAACCCATCCCAAAGGCAACCCAAACCCACCGTGGGCAGCGGCTCTGCACCCGGACACCACCACCAGCCTGCTGCATCAGTGCCAGCATTTGATGGACAGCCCGTCCCCAAGGTCCCACCTTCACCCTCCTGCTCCCCCAGGCTGGCATCCCTCCACCGCTACTTGCCGCACGTTGCTTAGAGGAAGCCCTCACAATACCGGGCTCGGTGCCACGCGAGGGGAGCACACCCAGGGCCCAGCCCTTCTTGTACAGGCAATTCGGCAGGAGGATCTCTGCAGCTGCGAGCTGGAGGATTTGCTTTGCCCCACTTTGCCGGTTCGTTGCCCGAAGGCTGGAACCAGAAGTGACCTGTCCCCAGTGCGGATGGCCACAGAGCCCTCAGCAGGGACGTATCGGACACGGACCCATCTTTTGTGGGCTGCAGCGTAACGCGCGTCTTCCTCGCTGCCTGCTGCCCTCAGCTATGAGGAAGCTTCTCCTCCCTGAAACTGCAAAGATCGTGCAACAAAATGTTCCCAGTCACCCGCCAGAGCAGTTGGCTGTCACACAGCCAAACGATGTCGAGCTTTGTTTTCTAGAGGAAAGCATTAGCCCTACAGCATGCAAGAGGTGGCTCAGAGGGAGGCAGCGCTACCGCAGGGGCCACCTGCATCCCTGCCAGTGGTCCTGGTGGCTTTGTGCTAGCGCAGGGCACGTGTGTGCCAGCTGCAGCCCCTTGGTGCATGGGTGATGACGGGCGAGGGCTGCTGCGGCCGCCTGGGCTCGCAGGTAGGACAAATGCAGACTGCACGGCTTTGCCAAGCTGGTTTGGGACCAGCGATGGCCAGAGGGTCCCATCGCTGAACGTGGGGGTGGTGACAGCATGGGTAGTTGCCAGAGGAGCGACAATAACCTGCGGCTTTTCTTGCCCTGTGCGTGGCTCGGCTGGGTACGGCCCTTCAAGCAGCAGGGCTGAAGCCAGTGAGAAGCGAGCATCCCATCCGCAGGATTTGTTGAGGCCAGGATCTGGCGTTCATGTTCAGTTCTTCTTGCAGGAAAGGCTGGAGATGGGGTGAGGGCAGCCTCCGGGGCCATGCGGCTGGAGACCCAGCCTGCTCTGGCTGCTTTGAGCAGGGCGATCTGCAGAGGTCCCTCCTCGCCTGCGTTATTCTGCTGTTTGATAAACTTGAGCAACCTACGTGGGTTGGTTCAGTGTCTCCGTGTAGCAGTGCCCAGCCTCAGATAAGCAAAACTAAACCTCCAAACACCCTGCCCGCCACCCTTGGTACGAACAAGACCCTTTGGAAAAGGTGAATCTCAACTGCTCTGTAGTTTCTGGGCTGGAGACTGGTCTTATTTGCGGCAGTTTGAGGTGCTGAAGCCAGCGGTGCCCTGTGGCTACCGAACGGTTGGTTTGATGCATTAGCACCCACTGACCTGTCTGCCAGGAGGGTTCCACACGGTGCCATCCAAGGGGAGCAAGGCATTTCCAGTGGCAGGGAGCAGTACCTATGGATCCTAACATCAGGCACGTCCTTCCACATAGCCTTTCCTGCAGCCTGGAATCGGGCAGCCTCCACCTGAAAAAAAATAAGTGGTTTAAGGTAATTCCCTGTGGCTCCTTCATTTATTCCTCTCTCCCACTTTCATCCTTCCCCACCTTCATCATGGCCTTGCGAGTAATGCCCGGGAGAACACGCGTAGCCTCCCGGGAGCGATGCGGCGCTGCGGGGAAGAGGTTTCTCTGTATTCCTGCTGCAGGAGACTGAAGGGATCCTCCGCTCTGCCTCAGACCCGAGGAGCCCGAGCAAACCGCTGCCTGCGTCCTGCTATCCCTGCGGGTCCGAGAGGGCTTAGTGGCTTTTCAATTACAGGGTGTGCCTTCCCGAGCCGCTCCTCCCTTCGCCCGCCGGAGCGGGACCACACCATTACCATGCAAAGCCCCACGATCTGAACTCTCCAGGGCACAAGTGGATGCTCTCCTGTCAGGATATTCATGTTTTCCTTCTCTGGCTGAGTAGCTGCTCATTACCATAGGCAGCAGCACTGCGATGCTGGCTTCCCCTCTTCCCGGACAGCCCTTTTCCTGCACTATGAAAATCGTCTCTCATCAACTTCTTACGGCTTCTTTTATTGCTGGGATGCTACATAAGAAAAGATGCAGATGTCAGAAGAGGATTCCAGTCATTATCACTTCAGCCTTTGATTAACATTAAACATCTCTGCAAGCTTGATGCCACATCACAGGCTTCCCACGCGACACCGCCAAGCCTGCTTTAGTGTGACCAGAGAGGTTTGCAAATAGGTTTTTTTAAAGTATTTTGAAATAAAGCAGCTAGGTGGGTCTGCAGAGCTGGGTTCTTGTTAACCTCTGCCCAGACAGAGGCAGGAATCACAAAAGCCAGGTCAGGTACCCATCATCTGATGCAGCCGGGACCCTGAGCCTTGAACAACAGGGACCCACCCAAACAACCTTGAACTCTGAATGGTCACACATGATGTGGTGGTTGGTTTTATTCGTTTTCTCCAGTCTGCATTCACCTTCACACCTCATCCCTTGCTCCCCAGAGCAGAAACCCCTCTGCATCAGGCACTGGCACAGCCCCAGGGAAAAAAGAGCCACCCTTTACCTGCAGCCGCTGATGCTCCTCGAGGCTAACGCACTGCTGTGGCTGCCCTGCAGAAAAACCTTTTGTATTTTTTTGGAGCCTCCAACAAGTGCCAAGCTTGCAGCCACCCAAAAGCCAAGGCATATGCAGACAGCCCCCTCCCCGCGAGAGCTGCTGAGCGAGGCGCCTCGTAACCTCCTTGAGGGCACCTGAGCAGCACCAGCAGCGCTGACGCTGTGCGTCGAGTTTCAGCACTGTGATGATGTGGTGGGGCTGGGACGCACGCGCTGCTCCGGATGGCACGCCGAGGACCCTTCCCATCATCTTCACAACACCTCCGAGAATTTACAGGGGGGCGTGTTGTGACAGGGCCACCTCCCGCCATCTCCCTGCAAGGGGAGTGCCCGACGATGGGCTGGAAACAACCGTCCGTGTCCACGCGGCGCTTGTTCTGAGCCGTCGCACCTCTGCTCTCACTGCGCGCGGAGGTGGGCAGGCTGCGCGGCGGTGCGGCTCCGGAGGGTGACGCCATCTCGGCGGTGAATTGCAATGCCATGAGATGGAGCTGCTGCTCTGGGAAAGGTTCCTTATGAAGCTGCAAGTATTAGGGGATTTGGGTTTTTGGGGGTTTTTTTTTCCCTCTTTCCTGAAGTCATCGAGCAGAGAGTCACTGAGGTGAGTCCCATCCGCCCTCGCCAGTTCTCCCACAGCCCTGACAGTCACCTCGAGGGCTGAGCCCACCCCCCTTCCCACGCCAGCCAGCGTCTTGCCCGCCGAGACAGCACAAACACACGTTCCCCTTTGTTTTCAGCTCCACACCTAGTTTTTTGCTTGCATGGCGAAGGGCTGGCTACTCATCTGTAATTCAAAAGAAAGCAATGACTCACTAGACTACAGCGCTTTCCAAGGCAAAGTATTTCATGGATTTCACAGGCGCTGGCCCGCGTTAGGAAATAACCTCTGTTCGTGGCCCAAGTGCTCCCCATCGCCGTGCCCTTTGCGGATCCCGAGGGCTGGGGTTCCACCGAGCGCGGGACGGGGGGGCTGTGCTGAACTGGGGTGTTTGCACTGCGTGGGGAGTTGGGAACGCCGGCCCCACCGAACCGGGGAGCCTGGCGCGCTCCCCGCTGGCGTTAGCCCAGCCCCACGGTGTTCGCAGGATGTTTTAATTAAAAGGTAACAAAAATCTAAAATTTCACTTTTGCCAGTAAGCTTCCCGGCACCGGGGAAAGGGGCTCGAAGGCAGGTGGGACCTCGGCGCCCCCCTCTCCTGCGCACCTCGAGTCCCCCGCTGGGGCCACGGTGAGCGGCCACCAGAGCTGCAGCTCCTGGTTTCCCCCAGAGCAGCAGGGGAGGGGGCACAAAGGGGCTTAAAAAATGGGGAGAGGGGCCTTCCCGTGAGCCGCGAGGCGGTCTGCACCGCTGTGGGGCTGCAGCCTCCAGTCTGCAAGTGTCTCCCCTGCCCGGGTTGGGAAGGTGTCTCCATCCGTCACCGTCACCGTCACCGCCTGGCCCGCAGCCGGCCTGACCTGTCTGTCTGTCCCTCCGCAGGGGACCGGGGACGGTGGCACTCTCCAAGTCGTGCACTTCGGCCCGGTGTGACTGAGCTGCCACGGCAAGGACGGGGAGACCTCCCCGAGGTGGTGAGTTCACGGCAAGACCTCCAGCGAGCTCCTGCCAGCGCCGGGTCCAGCGCCGGGTCCAGCGCCCAGCGGGACGTGAGACTCCAGGCCTGGCAGATCCGCTGCCCCTGGGCGGCCGCCTTGTTCCCGGCTCAGCCCCAGCGTGTCCCTGCACCAGCTGCCCCGCATTTGCTCGTGGGGGCAACTGGGCGACGCTCTCGTGGCGTCATTCGAAGACATCGAAACGAGGAGTTGTGGATCGCTGTGTGTCGCACAAATGCAACGCTGACCAATCTGGGCGGGGGGTGGGGTGGGTGTCTTGGACAAACCCATAAACTTCTTGGGAGAAAGTCTGCAATTCCCTATGCATTATATATTTTAACAATCTTCACTTGGAAGCAGATTTGAATTTCCACTTAAGGCTCTGAAAACCCTCCTATTGAGATACCAGCAGATAAAATCTTCACTCAGGATACCTCTGTGAAAGAGCAGCCTTTCACAGTCGGCAGCATTTTTCGAAGAATGCTCTCAATTTTCATATCTAGATATATCGTTGAATAACCATTATTTTGCCTTGAAAAAAAGACGCGGAGCCTCTTAAACATCTCCCCACTGGAGTCCAGATTTTAATCTGCCTTCTCTAACCACGAAGGGAAAATGCACTGAGAAGGTAACGTAACCTGTTCCCAGCCCTCTAGTTTTTTTCTGGCGGTGAAGAGAGGAGCAAGCATCGTCTCGGAGC
>JAVJGJ010000059.1:89622078-89628092 GCA_035590215.1 Microhierax caerulescens
CCATCGGACACTACAGTGGCTGCGGACCTCGGCAGCCTTGACCCCCTTCCTCGGATCTGTCCCGCAGAGGTCCGGGGTCCGCACCCACAGGGCGCAGCATCGCCGCGGCCCCGCTCCCACCTTGGCAGCGCCACAGGCCCAGAGGAGCTTCGGTGTCGTCCTAGAGCGGCACTGGGTAAAGCGGCAGCAGGGGAACCACAATCAAGGTGAACGACGGACCGCGGAGAACAGGAATGATTAAAAGCCCCCAAACCCTTTACTGTTTCAGATTCACCCTGAAAACAGCAAATAAAAGATAGCTGTCAATACACAGAGCTTATCTACCCGTGCAAGATTTGGCGATACCGCGGTTAGCTAATGTGGCTAATGAAAGAAAACAAACTTGACAAAAATAAACCCAAGAGGACAGTTTAAAACAATAGATTAAACCACCTGCATTATTTCCTGTGCAATTAAACTCCACAATTAGTATACAGTGGGAAAAATACCAAAACGGTGATAGCATCGCTTATCTGGTTCTCTAGTGAATCAAATTTACAGCCACCCCTGCCGCACACCGTACGTTAACTCTTCGCACCGTGGGTACGTACAACTCTGAAATATAAAATTAGTTGCTTTTGAAGGACACTGAGCTCCCTCTGGTGAAGGCATAACAAGTTTATTAAGTAAGCACCACCTCTGGAAGTATAATCCCCTCTGGCTTCTTCCATGGAGTTTATTGGTTCAGTTTTCCTAACCATGAGCATCATTAGGGCAATGCAGTAATTAAGAGTTGTTAGAAAGTGAATTCTCAAACTGCAGATTAGAAAATTAAACTATTTCCTGATTACATATTAATGGAGCACAACAATAGCAGTTGCCATAAGCTTGGAAGGCAACCAAGGGATAAATCTGTGTACTTAATTACCATAAACAATGGCTGCATAGAAATGAAGTTTTATGCACATTCCCTTCTGTAATATGTCTGATATCAGTACACACTTGACAATTCTTGTTCAATTATCTCTATTATTTAATGCGCTGTGAACGGCTCTGTGTAAATAAAATTAACCACCCCAATTACTTTGAATTCATCTAGGGACAACGTAATAAAAAATGTGAAGAATTCTGTATGCCTATTAATCTAAAACATTACAGAAGCTTTCACCAGATTTTCTTGTCTATATTTATTTTGTCTACATTTATTTTAGTGCACTGCTAATTCAATTACATTTACCATCAGTGGTCAATCAGCAGCAGCAGAGGTTTTTGGTTGGTGTTTTTTTTTTATTTCATTAATCCTTATACAGTACCACAAACGTGCTCATCCATTGGTAAGGTACAGGATCTCATATGGAAAATACAAATACGCTTCTACTTGAATTTGGGAGCTTGCAGTTAATCAGAAAAACAATTAAAAACACTTCATACCCTGTGGTCAGATAACAAAATATCTGATAGCTGCATTTTTTATTTTTTTTTCCAAATAGTTGTTTTTGCAATTAGTGAAATAGTAACTGAAAAAGAGCTAAATTTAGATTAGAGATTTGTACACTAGGCTTCTTTGTTTTTTAGTTTAATTGCGTTATGTGATAATTGTGCATTTTAATTTGGCACTTGGATATCAAGATGATAGACACCTTACCACACAATGACAGAGGAATCTGCAATGGAGGAAGGCACTGTTGGAAGAACAGACAAAACTATTTCGCCCATAACAGGTCAGGCACAACGCGGGCAAGTAGAGCCCTGGAGAAAGCAAGCTAATCCTTCCCGCCACCGTTCCGTGTCGGGCCATTACAGCACCAGAAGACGGGAGGTCGATGACGTTAGATTATGTGATTTTTATAGTCCATCGTACAGCTCGTTTCTCTCACTTGAACCTCTGCGCCCAGTTTTCTCTAAACACTGGCGCCCACAGGCTGTTTTGAGACGGTGTATTTCGCAGGGTGGGTGTTGCGAAGCCCCTTCTCCAGGGGGGACTCCCACGCCCAGGCAGCGATGGCAGCCGCGCCGTCGCAGCACTGACTCTCCTCGCAGTTTTGCAATGTACCACGAAACTACATTTCACCGGAACGTGGCGCGAATATGTTTTCATTTTAAGTGCAAAGACCAAGGGCTGAGGTTACGCCACCAGTGACATAAATTACTGGATATTAATAAAAGTGTTACTACTCAGATTCAAATGGAAATCAGCAACCCAGGGATTTTAATAACTTCTATTTTTTCACACATCTTAGAGAAGTGTTTCTAGTCAAATCACGAGCAGCTGGCGCTGGAAATGCAGAGCTTCAGCCAGTTCCTGACTCTTTGCCTGGCTGACGAAGGTTGAAAACCTCAGCGCCCGCCTGGCCCAGGGCCAGAGGCTCCGCGCCCCCCCCCCCCCCCCCGGGGCGCCCCCCGCCCCGCCCCCCCCCCCACGGGCCAGAGGCGCCCCCCCCCCCCCCCCCCCGAGGGGCTGCCCGCTCCCCTCCCACAGCCCATTTCCATCAGGCACCCTTTTCCTACCGCAGGGCAGAAGATGCCAGGGCAGCAGGGGAAGGGACACCTCCGCATCCCAGGCTGCGCCCCAGGGACCAGGGACTCCGCGCCGGGAAGGGACTCGGGCGGGGAGAGCCCCAAGCGGCCACGGAAGCCCCAGGAAAGCCAGGGCGGCTTCTCCAAACTTCTGTTTGCAACCCCAAGCGCCAGGGACTTTCACGGCAGAGCCAGCAGCGTGTCTAACGGAGTCAAACAGTGTCACGAGCTGGGATCTAACCGAGAACATACGTCGCCCACTCAGCGCTGCTTCCCGTTCCGCGGAAGCCACGAGCGTTTCCACACTTAGCGGCGCCCGGTGCTTAGCCACGGTATCCCCCTGGTCTCACGGCGGCCTGCAGGAAGGAAATGCCCCCCGGTCTGCGTGCCTCGGTACAGGGGAGCGGGACACACAGCCTTTCCCTGCCCAGTGACCGTAGCCAGGACAGATACCCGAGCCGCAGCCTGAAACCATCCCTCCTGGCTAAGCAACAACAAGGGCTCTCCAACTCAGAGGGTGAAGAGCTGCCAGGGGGCAAAGACTCTCCCCACTGGAAAAAGTCCACCCCCAGTTTTGTGCTGGAGGAGGAGGAGGAGGAGGAGGAGAGAGCGCTTTCTTCCTCGTAAAGGTCCGATACAGACGAGGGCCAAGCACGGCGGCACAGGCCGCGCCGGCCCCAGCGGACACAGCCGAGACGAGCAGACCGTGCCCTGCTCTGCGCTTGCCTTCAACGGCAAGGCAATGACTGCGTGACACGTGCGTCTCCCAGCTGTCCCGCTTATCTCCTACGGTTTTGGCACACGTGGAAAGGAAGCTGGAAACCCCGCCACAAAATGTGCTCCTACGCGGATGGGGACAGCCGTCCTGCAGACGCTCGTTAGCACGGTTCAGCGCAAGCGCGGCTGTACGAGCGCGGCACCCCGCTTCAGCTGCCGAGGGGTAAGGTCAGCAGAGACTCCCACCTGCCCGAGGCTCTCCACTAGTACAATCCCACGCAGTACAAAATTAAGAAAGAGATGTGCTTAAAAGAGAACGTTAATTATACAACAAATTCATTTGTGGTTCTTGCACTTCATGCACGTTGCGTTTGCAGGACCTTTCAGCTATGCCCGCCCGCATGACCTCCTGGCTCCTAGAGCCGCGTTTGCAGAGAAACCAAGTACCAAAGGACTTCTCAGCACAGGTCTGAGAGCGGGCAGCTCATCTCTCATTTTCTGGTACGTACCAACACCTAGGCAAGTACTCGCAGAACCCCGAGATCATCATCAACAGCCCCTCAGGGCATTTTTAGCGATCAGGCTGTGGTTACTTTCTTCCTTCAAATGTGGCTTTGCAGACCACTTGGTGGTCTGTGGCAAGCTGGCAGGTTGTATGGTGGTGACTCACCTGTTTTGTTGCCAGATTTCTCTCTCAGACAGTCAGAGACTCGGGGCAAAGCAGCCCAGATCCTTACAGAAGAAACTGGGATGGAGACGGAGGCACAGGCTACTTATTCGTCTGTATTAGGAATTAATTTCTGACGAGAGGCAGGGAAGAAAACCAAGTGCCATCCTGACAAGGTATGGTAAGATGAGATGCAGCAGCTCCTCCAAAGCAGCTGCAGTGGGTAGCGGAGAGGGAATGAGGAGGAGCTGGCAGGAGAAGAGCCGGCAGGAAAGCCAGGCAGATGAGGGTCTGGTGGAACAGGACCATGCATGGGGGCACAGAAACAGCTGACACAACAGTGGTTTAAAGGCACAGCCAAGAGAGACGTTCAGATTTTTCCCCACTACTATATCACATCAAGGACTGCTAAAAAAACTCCAAACAAAACAAAATAAAACCAAAACAATAAACCACGACCCTTCTAATACTGCTTCTGCGCCCAAGCCATCGCAGCCACTGCCACAGGGATGCTGTCTGGTGACAAATGGGATATTGATTGGCAGGGGAGGTGGCACACAAGATAGGCTGCCTCTTAAGATGTGAACCATAGTTAGAGAAGTTTGAGAATCCCTGCTTTCCAGGTTAACAACAGGTAAGAAACTCCACTTTTCACGTGCTTTCTCCTAAATCATGTTCTTAAGTTGAGAACTTAAAGAGGATCTTTATGAAGGACTTGTTAAATCATTTGTTTTAACTTAAATCCCAAATGCTCGGTAAACAGTCAAGAATGTAAAAGTAACTCTCTCATTGTGGCTGCACCACTTGTCCCCTCATCCCCAGTCGAAGCAGTGACGGGTCTGCATTAGTATTCCTCTTACAACCCTTACAGCCACGCTGTATAAGCCGCTCTAGCTGTGTGCTAGGCTCCCCATTTCATGCAGGATACTTAAAAGAAACATCATCTCATTGTGTGATGACAAGAAGAATACAGCAACTTCTGCCATACTTCAAAATACAAGAAATTAGAAACATAAGAAAGATAACAAATCTCTCTTAAAATGGAATAAATGGCATAAATCAAATGATGACACGGTTATTAGAATTTTCAAAATCCCCAAGTGCTGTGCTGGTGACTCCATACGTATCTAGAGGTGGTGTTCAGGGGCCATATAAGACTCGTGAAACACTGCACTCGCTCTTTTGTGCGGAACATACTTTTCACAAATATAACAAAGCACACAAGAAAGCGCGGGATAATATACACACATTTTCTCTAGTTAAATAACTGAAGGTCACACAATGCATTTGAAAAAGTACTTCAAAAGACTGTAACAGGTAAAAGTTCTGCTAAACAAGCATTCATCCAGGACGGAAATAGTTTTCGAGTCACGTGTTTTTGTAAAACCATTAAAAAAAGTCAGACCACCTGAGCACACGAGAAAGTAAATACATTTAAAAAAAATACCCTAATATTTGGACGCATGCGGCAAGCTCACTTCAAAGTGCTGAACTTTAACTGAAGTCTATTCATCTGTGTTTCAAAACATAACGCGGGGTTCAAATCTACTTTTAAATCTGCATTTCAGTTAAAGACAGACTTCAAGTTTATAACATCAAATACACACGTAACTTATAAAGCCAATTTATCCACAAAGTAATTTGGAGCAACTAACTTTTTTTCCCTAAAGGACAAGAAGGATGCTTTTTGGACCTACAATATTATTTATTTTTGAAATACCAAAGCACCATTCATTTCCAGCTGACGTGGTTAAGCCTCTCCATCTCTGACGACCATCAGCACTGAGCCGCCATCTAACATTCAGCACGGAAGTCAAAACCATCGTGCTTTTAACAAAAAATCGTCGCCTGTACACTTCAGTCCTTTCAACTGCACCTACACCACCAAGTATTACAGACTTTCACAACCCACTCTCCAGAAAATAAATAAATAAATAAAATAATTGTGGAGCATCAGTAACCAGATAGTATTCTCAAATTTCAGTGATCTAGTCAATGGAGCCTTCCCCCATGTACCGTGCTCTGTTTCATGCAGTACATGGCTTTAGCTGGCCAAATCTTTTTTTTTTCCCACTGAATCAGTAGAACAGTGAAGATCTTACTTTTTTTTCCGCGCGGGGGGGGGGGGGGGGGG
>JAVJGJ010000059.1:89651498-89670962 GCA_035590215.1 Microhierax caerulescens
AATGTGGTCTGAGCCGCTGTAGAGGTGTCAACTTAAAATGCAAGTAAGTAGCAGAACAGGGCTAATCCCAGCCACTACTCCCCTGCAGCCAAATTGTAGCGCAATGAATGACAGTGGAAATGCAAAGATGCCACTGTGCTTATCACACACAGCCAGATGGTGGACCTGGATCAATGCACACATGCCACGATCAATGCATTTGATAAAGAATTAAGAAGAAAACTGTACATGTTATCAAAGAACTTGTACATGGCATAATTATGATTCTGCATGTGCTTACTGATGATATTGGAGACTCAGAGGCAGGTGATAATGAAACTGATAGGAAGAAATAGCTTAAAGGCTACAGCATATGGCCTCAGCACTAAGAAATCTTGTCAAATAGTTCAGAAAGCTTTTTTAACTGTTATTACAGGCTGCTCATAGTGCAAGCTGGTGGCAACGTTTTAATTTTTTTTTAAAAAAAAACCTGAAATGTCAAAAAGTTACAAAAGCTGTACTTTTCAGAATGGTTCAGAAAATAATTAAGACGCTATTGTGTTTTAAACACGGCCCAAAAAACCTACAGGTAGCGAGAGCGTTCACAGGGTTTTTTTGGGGGGTGTGTGTGGTTGGGCATTTTTTAATATATATAATTCTGCATTCCCTGAATAAATGTATTTAGACTTTAAGGGGGCTCGTGGCAGTTTAAGGAATGTATCTGGGTAGCAATTTGCATTCCGCACACCAATTTCTACAGATACTGTGTCGATATTATTTCTCATCAAACCTCGAGTATTTCCCTGTCACTGCTTGAGCTCCGCCAGCTGCATTGCAGCCACCTCGGATGCGAAAGAAGGTAATTAAAAATTTGTGCAAAATAAAGTCTAAAGTAATTAAAAAAAAAAGCATATACATTTATAATGTATAAAAGGTACCTAAAATACAAATTCTCATGCTCCAGTTGATAGATGAGCTGTCTAATCAACGCCTGGACGTAACTTAAGTGCTCTCATTAGTGCGAAGACCTTCAGGCTAAATAAGACTAAATCCCTTAAAAATTGCTTCTGCAATAGAACCCCCCCCTTACCATTTTCCTCTGCCTAAATCATATCAATTAAAAAGAGAGAGAGAGGGAGGGAGGGAGGGAGGGAGGGAGGAAGGGAGGCATTTTCACATGACTTTGTTTTAACTGGCACTCAGAAAACTATCTTCTGAATCCAATTTAAAATGTTTCAGCAAAAAAAAGTTCATTAGCAACCAAAGAAAGAAACAAACAAAAAAATCACACCGAGTTTAGTTTCTCTTTCACTTTAAACCTGCATCTTTAATCAGCGTTAAGGTGCATAATGCCCACTGAATCCTCTACCTTAACTTTTTTTTCCCCCTAACCCCAAATATTTAATCAACATCGCAGCTTTACACTAAATTATAAAATCTATCAAAACGAGCCTCCAGAAGAGTGAAGCGCCTGCTTTATTTGCAGCAGGCTGAGGAGGGACGCCCCCCCCGACCCCCGAATTTCAATTTGTCCTGACAAACCATTGGGTATTAAATTCTAAAGGCACGCAGAGTGCATAAAGAACTGATGGCTTGATTAGCTCTTGTGGTGCAATTGAAGGAGCTGTCTCTCTCCCCGCTTCTCCATTTTGAGAAACACTTTGATCTCCGTTCAAGTCAATTCATGAACATCAACTGACAAGACTGCATGAAACACCCCAATGGTTAGCCCCAAACTCATAGCAAACTATTTGGTTTCATTAAGGCTTCAGGAGAAGTGACCAGTGACAGTCCTTTCATTCAGAAGCCAACAGGCAAGTGACTATTTAAACTTTAATGTGCACAATGTACTGCTGAAGGCCGCTACACCTATAGTCACTCACTCAAGTATGAATGCCTTCACCTACGATTTGGTGACATGTGAACTGCTACGTGCAGCTGCAGTCTCATTAATGCATTTGCCCAGATTTGTTTGCAGGACTAAAGGGGCGAGTCGCGGTATTTCTGGTGGGAGAGACGACTGTATCTTCAAAGGAAGGTGGAACAGCAGGTGCTATATAAAAGCCAGCAATTAAAAAAAAAAAAAAAAAAAAAGACTGCATTTTGAAATGCAGGAATTGAGTAAACATTTGCGCGCACGTAGCAGAAACGTCATCTGCTCCGGCCGAAAATATAAAAGAACTCGAAGCGCATCGCCCGCCGACGCAGGGCGCTGGGTCCGGTGCGCAGCTTTGCTACAGTAAACTGCGCCCATGGCTCTCCCCCTTTCCCAGCTGCCCTCTCCAAAGAGTCCCACTTCAAAGAGTTCATGTTTGCACCAGTTCCTGTCAATGCAGGTCAGAAACACTAAAGTGGAAAGTGGCTGCAGCGCCGTGGCACAAAGAGTCTCCGCGGCTGAAATCAAACAAAGCCCAATTAAACTAATCATAACGTCCCAGTGAACACAAGGAAGCTCACCTGGTATTTCTGGACTTCTGTGTGAATTCCCAACTCTACTCGGTACTTGGTACTATAATTACCCTGACCAAAATACTGTGAAATTACTGCTCTGATCTACTAATGGCTGCAAAAAATCAAGCCGTTGTGGTTCCATGCCAAGGGGCCGTAGCAAGGTGGCGCAATGCTTTCTGACAGAGACGACAACTTCTAAAAACTCAAAAGGGAAAATTAACGGGATGTGGTTTATGTTGCCAAGGACTGTTCATTAATTACCAATTTAATCACTGCTGGAGGCATGACATTACAAAAATCTGGCTGAAAGTTCTAATAGATTATGAAGACCACCTAAGAAGAGTGACCAAGAAATGTACAAAACAATTAATACTGTTTCACTGCTATCAAAGACACTCAGATTATTTTACATCAAGTGAAGCAAAAGAATTAGTAGCTTCACAGTGCCACCACTAGGAACTGTAAATACAATGGCACACAATTAGTAATGCACATGTGACTTTTCGTTCAAGGCATATATCCTTGGGAAAGCCAGAACACGATAAGGAGAACAAAAGAAACATTTTTAAATGAAATGAATAAAGATTTTAACTCTACCCTTGTGCATGCTGAGCAAAAACAGAATAGGCGATGCGAAATACAGCTCTAAGTAATGCCGATATCATCCTGGGATTCACAACAGCGCGTACCGAACATCCACACAGAACACATCCTCCGCTGCTGGCAGCCAAAGGAAAAGAGCATTCCAGATGCTCAGAAACCCGGGTCTCGCCGCGTACACAAAGGGACAGCCCTGAAACACCGACACCTTTTTTCTTTTTTCGCTAATATTAATAAATGGATAGAAGACGCCGAAGTTTTTGAACTAAGGTTGTTCAGACGATCTTAAAATTCGGTTAATAAACCGACAGCCTATTTTCTGTGAGCGTGCACGTTAATGCTGCAGACTATGCAGCACCTTGAATTTACATCCACATCACACATAGCCACGTATTTTTATATTTAGGCCAGATGCTTAAGTGGTGTAAACAGCTACAGCTTATCAAAATAACAGCAATAAAATTCAGCTGAGAATCTCAAGCATTTATATCTAAAACTCAGACTGGTCTTGCATTATTAGCAAAGGTTACACTTTATTCATGAAATCCCTCCCAGTACAAAACTGACAGTGCATACTAATTCTTCTTAGAAATGAGTTTACTTGCACTAATTGATTTATTTTCCCAGCTACGTCAGGGAGTTGTCTCTGACAGTGTTTTTGTATAGTGAAATATCACAACTTCATAGTGCTTAAACAGATCAAATATGAAGTCAAAAGATGTAGAACCTTCCTGGAAAGTTACAGATTATTTTTATTTTTCATGTATTGAGTAACGTTACATAAAACAAGTTGTTTGTTATTGCCATCAAGGAAATAATATCAGGCTATCTCAACCTTAGCTTGTTGTTATAAAGAAGTAAATATCAGTTCAGCTGGGGTTTTGAAGTGTTCAGTCAGCAGGTCTAACCTTCATTTAAAGAAAAGTATATTGTTAAAAGAGCTATAAAACTTGGAATGCTCATGAAATGTAAATACTATACAGCACAGCCTTATCAGCTTAAACCATATTTAACCACTTCATAGTGGCACACAGACAAGACATATAAATGAACAACAGGGAATAAGTTACCAAAGCTCAGGGATTACCAAAATAATGTTCAATCTTTTTACCAATTAGATGGTAACTTCTTCTTTGTAATCTCAGGAAGATCTAGTGATCATATCTAAATCTGGTCGCAATTATTAGCATGACAGACTAGTCTTTTTCCAATCAATATTTTCCAATTAATATTAAAAGACCAAGGCTGCCATCTGCAAAGTCCTAAACCTCAATAAATTCACGTTAGATGTTTAATTAATAAAGATCAGATTTTCCCTCTTCTTTTTTATTTTTTATTTTTTTTATATATTTTTTTTTAAGAAAAACAAGATAGGAATAACTTGGGAGTGTTTCCTTAAATGAGTAAACATTACCACCTCAATCACAGGCATTTCTTTTCCAACTGAGGACACTACAGAAAAAAAAAAATAATAAAAAATCCACTGATAAAGCTAGATGCCTTTCCTAATGGAACAGAAGTAGGGATTCTGGTTTCACACAGAAAAAAGATTTACTGAATAAAGCTATCTGGTACTCATTTTCAAGAACTTGTTAAAATATCTGGAGGGAAGAATACTTGCAACGCTAACTTGAGTTTAAGGCATCTTTCAATCAAATTAAAATATCCCGGGTTTGCAGCCTACTGTGAATTTGCTTCCTGTACCACCTCTGTTCATGTTGGCTAGAGTTTCCTTCTCGGTCACGTGTTAGAGTGGGACAGTTTGGAGCTTATCAGCTCAGAGGGGCAGCGGATTATTTCCGGGCGTGATCAACAAACGGGACCATTTAATAAAGCTTTGTTTCTGAGCATTTAATATAATGCTTTATTTTTATTTTATTGCAGCTTGCAACCGTATCTGTGCAAATGAATGCAATCAAAATTAAAGGGCATAGAAACTCATGTCCTTTCAGATTTTGTCGCTTTCTGAAGCCTTTCTAAAAAGACTTCCATTTCCACTGGTCCGCTGTGCACGCAAAAAAAGTTACCACTATGCACTCGAATATTTCTGAAAACAAAAAGTAGTGGGGACAACAGATCGACACCTGAAGTCGAAAGAGCTTATTAAATATGAATTAGATACAGCTGCAACAAGTCCTTTGAGCAAGGGAGTTGTAACAAGCAACACTGAGCTGAAAGCAACGATCTCCTGCACAGCCTGCTCCTGCTGCCCTCTGTGCGCCGACAGCGCTCGCACGTTTGGAGGCAACAGCTTTTTGGTGAAGTACTTTGTGCCTTCAGATTCTACCACAAAAGCTGAATATAGTCCCCACTGCTCTTTCAAACCTTTTATTTTAAAAAAAATAAAATATTTAGGCAGCTATAACTGTCATTGAACTCTAATAAACATGCAATAACGGTAGCAGGGAGAAGGAAAGCCAGCCCTTTATATTTATAGTAATCTGGCTTTAAATACTTATTGTCCAAATGGAGACCCCCACAATTTTGAGTGTAGTCATCCTCAAATACTGCTGTGAAGAAACAGAAAATATTTTCCTGTTTCACAAGAGGCAAAAGACAAGAGCGATTCCCTCCCGGGCATCACGGTACTGAACTCCTGGCCCCCAAAACCTATCCCAGATATTAAATATGCAAAATTTTTTGGCCAAATCCATATGTGTGGCCCTGCCCCACACCTAAATCCACCAAGGCAGAATCCTTAGCTCGTGCAAAGCCTGAATAACCTCAGGAACGAGCTGTGGCCCGTGCTAGGAAGAAAACCCCATCCCTTGCCAGACAAGCGCTGTACGCCGTGAACTCCACGCTATACGGCGTTCCCCGCTGAAGCCGTCTCCTTTGCCAGAGCAAGTTAAACAGAACGTGACGCACGATTTAGGAGACACCAGAAATAAACCTAGTGGGCACCATCGCAATTTCCATCCTGCTCCATATCCTTTCGAACAGAGCCTTGGCACGGCACCGCTCTTACCTCTGCTATCCCCTGACCCTCTGCCCTGACCCGAGCTCTACCCAACACTTTGGTTTATTTTTATTCTTCGGTATGTAGGTCTGTGAGTAAGTAGCACCGTTCTTTACTCCACAATATTCAGATCCTGCTCTGTAGACAGAATTATTAATTTCTTCAAGGGCTTTTCTACAGTGCTCGTCACTACAGTATGTAAGTGCCTCAAAAGCATTAATCACTCTCCCTTCTCACCACCCCCCGTGGTGGTGGTGGTGGTGGTGGTATCGCCCCGTTCGTCAGATGAGAACTGAGATGGAGAGATCCAGCTAAAAGGATCTAACCCTGGATGCTCACTCGGGGAAGCCTGTCACCTGGGGTTTTTCAGTACACTTGGCTTTATGCAGCTCGTTCCGTGTCAAGCACAGCTCCAATGACTTCCCTGACCGACCTGGATGCTCGGTGCATTTGCAAGTCAAACCTTCGCTTCAGGTGGCCACCCAGAGAGGAAGGATACGCCATTAGTGATCACCTGGAGCAAGTCTGGTTCAAAAGACTTCGCACTGATCAGGCACTGAGGGCAAAGGCAGCACTACATTTCATTCTTTCAAGCACTTTAACCGTGACCTCCATCCTTTTGCTCCTTGCAATCCCTGCTTCGTTTGCCGCACACCTTCCAATTTCTGCAACCACAAGGACAGAGGTCCTCTGGACAAACAGCCTTCTACATCACCTCAATCCTCTGAGCTAAATGAGACACAATTGCTTTGGGGAAAATAGTATGTGATCACATAATTAAAGACTTCATCATAATGCATATACACAAAGGAGGTTAATTAAAGTTGCCTGTGCATTTCTTAACTCTTAATTCCATTCTCTGTCATCATGCTGACTCTATAACCATAGCCATTTGAGTTTACAGAGTAAGCGACAGCTGCAGTAAATTTCCATTCTTTATGTGGACCAGTCATTGGAGGAGAGTAAGACGAACATTTTGCCACCGGCCTTCGCAGATACTTGCTGACAGCAGAGTTATGCTGACATCCAAGAATTATGGGTTCCACTCCACGTTCTGCAAGCGAGGGCTCCCCGCCGGAGAGCCCTTCCAGCCCCCTGACTCCTGAGGATTCCCCCTCTAGCCTGCCCCTGTGCCTGCCAGGTCGCGCAGACCAGCTCCAGCCTCCTTGCCTTTCCAGCATCCCATTCCAGCCAGGCTGCCACTGCTAACAACCATCACTACAGGTTGATATTTCACAGCAGCTGGTGGGAGCAGATATGTCCCTTCCAGCCCTGCGATATTCATCATGAGAAAAGGTGAGTTAAATAAAAATGAGTAAGCTAATAAAAAGGCTCTCCTGGTTAAAAGCTAAGTGATTACAGCTGCTGTACCAGATTGGAAATGACAGAAGCATCTCGTAAAAGAGTCACTACATGCACACCTACATCAAGAAAGCAAGCAGAAAGGCTGAGCTGTTTATAAATCTACCATAGAGAAAGGGATATATGAGGGGATCAGTAGCTCTCTTCACAGAGCTCTTAAAGCTAATTCTTCCAGTCTCCAAAAGGCTGCATCAATTTTAAGGCTGTATCTATGATCCTCCCAAACCACGAGCATGTTTTCAAGGAGTTTCTGATCAACACAGCCTCTTCTTAAAGACTTCAAATACTTGCCTACAGGCTTACATACCTCCATAGAGGCTGGCACGTGTACAGCTTGCAGACTGAGGGCTTCTGAGAAGCGCCAGAAGAGCAGACCTAACAGTGAAAAAACTTCTGTACCATGCTGCAAGTAGGGAAGAAATAGGAGAAAAGAAATGGAGCTAGTGTGATACAAACAGAGCAAGCCAGCAGGGAGTGACGGGGCTGCACCGGGTGGGCTGAACAGGAATGGAAGCTGATGGAGCAGAAGGCACAGAGCGAAGATGTCTAAGGGAAGAACGAGTGGAGAGAGTATTAAGAAAACAAAAGTTAAACAGGAGAAGAAGCGGGGCTGAAATGGCCAGGGCAGACAGCTGAAAGCCTGAGAGAGAGGAAAGAACAAGAAAACACAAACTAAAGAAAGGGAAGAGGATACAGCTTGGGATGTAACGAGAAATAAGCGCTTCAGTGGAAAATGGGACTGTGTTAATGGGTATACGAGCAAATTCGGTGCCTTACTCTTCTGCTCGCACAACTTCATCAATTTCTGATGAATTTAAATTTAAAAAAAAAAAAATTAAAAAGCAAGTGAGGATACAGACATGGGCCTAACCTCAGAGCACAAACATGAGAGGATGGAAGCATGCTGCAGCAAGAAAGCAGACTCAAGAAAAAGGAGTAAACAGCCAAGAGAATGGACAAGTCATGTGAAAGCAGCCAATACCCCATGAAAGGCCAGTCAGTGGTCAATAGAGAGACCAAGATTTAAAAAAAGGGGGAAGAAGCAAAGAGGATGTGAAGAGTAAGTGGAAGCAAAAAGAATACAAAAAGCAAGCCCAAAGTACAGGACTATTGAAAAAAATAACACAGTATTGGTTCTATCAGAGGAAGGGTAAGACTGATGCTGAAGAAGGTCTAAGGTATTTGCCTGTGCTTAGAGGAGAAACAGGAACACTGTTTTGTGTTGCTTTGTTTGTTTGTTTTTTTTAAAAAAGACTTTTACTAAAACAAGCCAGGTGAGCACATAGCAAGTACCCTGCATTTGTGACCAGGGACCAGACTTGGAAATTTCCTCCCTTTTGTTGACCTCCAGCAGCAATCCAACACCACCACCACCCCCCCCATCCCCGTACTCACTTGTTTACTAAGAAAACAGCAATTCCTAGCTCTCATACGGCAGAGGTAATTAGTAAGAGCAAGGCCTATGGGACAAAGTTCTCAAAAGTAAAAAATGACTGTGCCCAGCCCAGCTGGGCTGACGGATCTGCAGAGCACGCGCGGACAGACTGGGCTGCTTAAAGCTCTGCTGTGACGGTAGCAAAAAAAAGGTGCAACCGCAAACTTGCAGAGTTCCTTTTGGAAGTATTGGCCCTGAACTACCTATTTAAAGTTTTCTTATTTGAAATTACATCTTCCTGTTTTAAACTGTTTCATTTTGTATCCCTCCCAATTCACCCCCAAAATGAGCTCAGTCCAATTCCCACTACTGAACACCGATTCCCGGGATCGTAACTCTCGTTTGGATAACTAACCACCGCACGCTGGCACAGACAGCGCTGCTCCCGAGTCCAGATTCTTATTATTAACCTTAATGACCAGAAAACACTGAACAGGACTAAATCTGTACTATTTACCAAAAATCAAACAAGCAACGACCTCTAGATACATACATCCCCATTCAGAACACACACATATATGGATATGCATATAACATGTTATATACAGCACTATATAATATATATTATCATATAGCAACTGCATATTAGATATGAAGTATGAATTCCATACCAGCCTCCTTAAAGACACCCCCCTTCCACAATGCATGCTTCTCACTGCAATGCGTTAGGAGCATGTTGAGCCTGGTAAGTCAAGCGCTCAGAAGTTAGAAAATGTCGAAATTACACTAGCCATCCAAAATGAGAACCAAATGCAAGGCTGTATGGTTTTTAATACTTTTTTTCCCCTGCAGGATACTTGTCCTCTTCAGCAGCCATGACTGACAATGTTCAGTGGGTGAAGAACCGCTCAGTACCTCGCTGCACCCTCATCTTTTGCCGCTTGCCCTGCACCTTGTTTAAAATACACTACTTAAACTTTTCTCTGAACACAGAATTATTAATTTCTTCTAGAGTGTGTCTGTGGGACTCTTCACTAGCATATCTAAGAGTTTCCAAATTACACCTCCACACCACCTTTCTGAGCCAAGGAGCTTTTGTTATCCTTATGTTACAGCCAACTCAAGACAAGAGTGCCATTACCTGCTCACTTGGAGCGCCCAGGGTTTCAGGGGGGGCCAGGACCATTTGTTCACAGCACGGTTCTCCTTGACTTGACTACAGCTGGAAGCATTCAAAACTGCCAGAAATCAGCCCCCAAGAACCCTGGGTTGCAAATCAGAAATCAAGGAATCTGCCACCTTGAGTACGGTGGGTTGAAGGCACCTTCCCAGCTTTGTAAAGAACTTCTGACAGAGGCAGCAAGAAACTCTGGCTCTGCAGAGCGGCCCTGCAAGGCTGCCCTGCTCCTTCCTGCAGCTTCTCATTAATTTTTCAGCTTCTGTAACAAATGATATAAGGGCCTGCGGGGAATCTGGCTCCCTGAGCTACGCAATCCTGACTCTCACCCTGCAAACCCTGTCCCCACCTCCTATCCTTCAGCTAGACACAGTCCTTCTTGTTTAACTTCCCGTTGCCACCTACCCAGACACCTCTCTGCGTGCCATGGGGGCAGCTCCTCTTCCTCCTGCTCAGATTTCACCTGCAAGACTTGGAGTGTAAAAGGCAAGTTTTGTTTTCCAGTACTACGCCCTGCGTCAGAGTGGGCCCAGATGCTCTGGCTGTGCTGCATCCACACAGACAGCACGTACCAACTCACCAACTCCTCTGAACCTCCAGGCTCCCTGACGAGACTGTTCTATCAACACAACGTTGCTCTGAACAGATTTTCCTGTTTCAGAAGGGGACGCAACCTTCTTCCCATAGATATTTTTTAACATGGATAAACCCATGCTTTATCCAACCTAATACAGCTGACCAGTATTTTCTGAAGCAATAAATTCAGAGATGAATATTACCCCAAGGCAGAGAGCTGATGGGGAAAATTTCAGCTCAAACAATGAAATACTAGCAAAGTTGTAAAACCGTTGAAAATAGGAGCTTGTAATAAAAAATGTTAGGCAACTTTAATTACAGCTGTTTCTGCCTGAGTAGTTGCCTACAGTATCCCTCCTCCAATGCTGTTTGCTTTATGAAAGACTAATTAAAAAAAAAAATATCCAAAGTGAAATTTATACTAAAGTAGACTTATCTAGGAAAAACTTGAATACAAAGTAATAAAAAGATTGCTTATATATTATTATGTCATCATTAGAAAAATAAAACTAGTCTGCATATATATGAATATATTTTGTAGAAAAAAGTGTCAGTTTGGGGAGAGGAATTTTTAAGAAAAAAAGAAGTACAGCAGGAATTCAAGAGAGTTAAGAGAATGAAATGAGACATTAAATCACTGTCTTCTTTCTTGATTGTATGATCCCAATTATGTAAAAAGCAGAATCTGCCCCTCAGGACTAGGCTCTGAAAGACATGAATCAGTAAAGATTCAAGCCTTTCTCTGTATCATTATGTTTCGGTTACATTTACATTTTCAGTTGCCAGTACAGGCTCTAATGTGCAGTAGTTGGAATCACAAAACCTGCATTGCGAAGGTTTGCATAAAAATTAATTAGCTTTCATCTCCAGAGAGTATGCATCCTTCCAGGTCACCACGGAGGCCACTGGAGGTGCAGCCATAGCTGCTTCAACACTGAAGCTCATTCCCCAGCTCCACTTTCCCATCTCACCAGCATAATCAACTTCAGTGATAGAAGGGAATTGTTCCATCAACTCTTTTACAAGACTGTCACAAGCAGCTTCATTCACTGCCACAACACTTATGAGGCAGCAAGTAGCTGACATCACAGGCATGGGGAATGCATTTACATTAACTGAAAAAAGAGAAGTAATCAAAAATAGCATAAATTACTTCACTATCATTTAACAAGTAACTTTTGTTTTTTTAGTCCCATTATAAAGTGCAGTACCACTCAAAGAAGGTGCTCCCAGACCTCTGCCTCCGGGGAAGTCCAAGGCATCCTTCTGCTGGCCGTAACCAGAGGAGCAACAGGCTGGAGTGAACTAAGGGGATGTGACACACCAGAGCAATTCACCGGGGAAAAGGAAAATCCTGCAAGGACACCCTCCCCCCAAAGCATATTTACATACAATAAATTTTAAACTATGTAAACTGCCATCCTGGCCAATATTTCTTACGTCATTCAGCTGCTTGTTGCGGGCTGGGATGATGGTACTGGTTAGCTGCTTATTCCCTGCCTTTAAAGCTGCATCTCTTCTTGCTTGCTCCAGCAGAACTCTTGCTCGTTCTTTAAGTTCTTCCTGTCTTGACAACATACGTTGCTTAAAAATAAAGAAATATTATTAACAGCAAGGCAGTCTCAGGGTACTCAATGTTTATACAATAGTTAACAGCCAGGAGCTTTCCTATACAATAAAGGTGAGGAGTCACATGGATTACAGCTTCATGAGGTGACAGCATTCTATAGAAATGAAAAGTAATGATGATCAAAATGTAAAGTTAAAAAAAAAATGTCATAGGCCTTTATAATGTAAATAAGAGTTCTCCCTCCTCCCCTTAAAACTTAATTTCTATCAACATTTAATGCCTTTAAACTGCAAATGGGGAAAAAAATAATTGGCTTTGTGGAAGCTTCGTTAATGTGCTATGTGTTTACTTATTTACTTTAATATGTATGCAAATATAACGCTTCATTAGCTACTTATATGGGTATCGCTCATTTATAACTTAAACTGAACACAAAGAGGCTGGGTACAAGGCAAAAAACCTTCGAAAATGCCTGCTCCTACTTAATTTATGAACTGCCACGGGAGTCCCTTCTCCGCACCCGTGAGCGATTCTGTAGCGGAGCAGAAGGCCCAGGAGAGGGGGGCTGGGCAGGCAGCACCGCAGCCCCCATACCCAGCAGGGCGCAGGGCACCGCAGCCCCCATACCCAGCAGGGCGCAGGGCACCGCAGCCCCCAGACCCAGCAGGGCGCAGAGCACCGCAGCCCCCAGACCCAGCAGGGCGCAGGGCACCGCAGCCCCCAGACCCAGCAGGACGCAGGGCACCGCAGCCCCGGGCTCTGCACAGGCTGTGCCCCCGCGCCGGTGCGGTGGGAGCGCAGGGGGGTGACGAGCCAACAACCACGCTCAAGCTGCCGACTGCGGCTCCCATCCGAGGTTCTGCCACCATGTGCAAACGCACAGACATTTGACAGCAGAGAACTCGTCGGGGCCATCTCCTCCTTCTTCTTGGCCTACTACCCCCTTGCACATTCAAGTCTTCACAGAGAAGACGTCCCGTCTCCTCCTGTTCCACCACTGAGTGTGGGCCAAGCCGTTCCCCTCTCACCTGGCACACAAAGATGATGATGAAGAGAAACTTCATGAGACTTCACTGATTAAAGGAAAGAAATTGGCTGGCTACGGAACTCATATTTGGCCATTATCACCCATCTATGGCCTGCTTCTCTTGCAGTAAAATAAGCCTTTATGATGCTTACTCAGGAAAAAATGTAAAAATACGTGAAGAGATCCACAGTGCCCCAAACCCTCCTATACTCCTTTCCCACCAGAGCTAACGGCACAACGTCAGACAAAGCCCAAACTCAAGAAAGCTCTTCACAGGCAGCACCACGAGCCTGCTGTGGCAATTCTGTAAACAGGGCCAAAAACATTTTTTTACGTATTTTTGTGATGTGTTTTACTGATAATACTCAGCATTTTTATAATATTCAACGTTCACCCTCACGCTAAATCCACAAGGTAGCTAGGCATACACTTTGTATCCTTAGAGAAAAGAAAGTGATACTGTGGTTAAGTAACTGTACTTCAGGCCAGTTGATGAACAGTGTAACTTCATTTTCTGAAGTTTCCACCTCACCATCGTGGCTATTTTCACAAGGTTGTGTGGTTTCTCAGACAAGATTTTGCAATCTCTTTGGTACATTTTAAAGTATTCAAAACTTTACAACTTTTGAATATCGATCAATGAATTGATAAGCCTTTTTGCAGTTTTTGCTTCAGTATGCAATACTCAGAAGAAAGGTGTTGCCACACTCGGTGGCAAGAGCCTTGGAGCCATCTTCTTTCAGACAGCTGAGAATACAACTTTCTTTAATTGGAAAGAGATCAGAAGGATTAACAGGAGGACAATTCCTATAAATGTTTTTTTCATGTAACGGCTCTTTTTCAGCACCATCTACTTCTCAAAGTATTTATGGCACAACAATAAAAATACCCTGGTCATCTCGGCATTTACACTGATGATGTGGTGCGAGTTACGAACACGGAGAAAGAACTCTAATAGCAACTCCATCCCGACTCGCAGGTGTAAGCCAGGTTAAATTTCTTACCTGGGCTGTTTTTGCAGTTTGATCCGCGTGATTTAAAGCTGTTCTGGCATCACCATCAGAATCAGATTCTGTTTGCCTCAGAGAAGCATGTGGTTTCTTTGTGAGATCCGTATCCTTTTTGAAGGAGTATCCAAGCTTAGAAGTAGGAGATGAACTTGGGTTTGTGACAGGCGAACTGGGATCTGCTCTCGTGCTCTCCGTGGACCCGATACATCCCAGCTTTTCTTGCTCTGAGGAACCAGAGGTACTGTCTGAGCTCTGGTGTCTCTTCTTGTCGTTATCTTCACCAGCAGCGGTGGGAGACACATCCTCTTTTTCATCACCGACATGTGCCAAGTCACTCAAGTCTAAATTATCAGCTATCAGCAATTTCTTCCTCCCCAGCACAGGCTGTGCTTGCGCTGCATCTGTACTACCACACCGCCCAACCTCTTCAGACGCAGAAGTCCTTCCAGAGCTCTGCTGGGATTTCTGTGGGTCTGTGTCACTTCGAGTCCTGCGAGAAGAAGGGGAAGCTGTGCTTGGGCTTAAATGGTCATCAGGAGTTTGGTGCTCGCTCTCGGATTCACCAACACCACTGTCATTTACAAACACGGAGTCGTCCTGAGAAGCAAAGTCTGCCAAACCGCTGTCCGGCGGGTGCAGCTCGGGCTCCCGGTTCAGGTCGCTCAGCTCCGCGTAGAATTTTTCCTGATCGACAGAACTGTTTGTGTCCGTTTCATAGTTACCCACTTTGTATGTGCTTTTACTACTGTTCTCCTCTATTTGAACCACGTTTAATTCCTGGCCACAGAAATGCGCCCTTATTTGATAGAGATAGGTCATAACAGTCAGTTTGTCAGGTATCGCTAATAAAACCATGTCAGAAGGTTCCAGCAATCGTGATATTCCTAAACTGGCAAATCCATCATATGCCTTTAAAAACAGACAAAATAAAGATTACAGCATGGCAGTTGCTTACATATCATAACGCTTCAAGAATGCAAGTGGAAGTTTCAGTCAAAATAAGCAAGCCTAAAACATACCCAGTATTACAGGAACAGTATGAGTTCAACTCTACTACTTATGAGTCTTTTGGCTTCATTACAGCAGTTACCCTTAAGATTTTTATTTTTGCACAATCCAACATCACACTCGTCGATTTTTCCCTGATGGTTTCTAGATATCTCCCAGGGTATCCCAATAGCAATGCAATACCAAGAGAATATGGCCAGTGAAGACACTCCAATGGCACTGTTTTAAATGTTTTTAACATACCTCAATACCACACCACACTAAAATCTTCGGTTACTCAAAACGACGCCACTTCCACGAGTAAAAAGCTGTTCATGAAACCGCAACTTAAAAGCTCTTCTGTCTGCACTCAGAAAACCAACCAATGTCTTAAGTGGTTCTTACTCAAGTAGCAGGAAACAAGCACACACACAAAAAAGTGTAAGAGTTGGACCAGAAAAAAAGCAACTAAGGATGGCTTTTTAAGATAAGAAACAAAGATATAAGAAACACAACACTAATCCATCTTGGGCTTTATCACTGGCGATCAACCTTCTCTCTTCTACTGGTCATGTAATTGCAGTGATTTGTGTTGATGAAAAACTATGTCCAGATAGCCAAAAAGACCACCACTGCAGATTACTTGATATAAGAGATATATCACATTAATCCAACAAAGAAATGCATTTTAAAAACATTTGTTGATACTACATTTATAAGAGAGAGAGAGTGAATTTCATTCCCACTCCACTTTCAGTTCCCGAAGCTGAACAGTTTGCGAGCCTCCCACTTTGTGAGGCCACATTGTCTCCTTTCTGCTAGCCCTTTAAGCCAGTAGGCTTGGTGCATCAGGTTTTTCTAGTTTTGAAGAATTAGAGCCGTTTCTCAATTTACAATTAATTATTACTATCCTGGATTAACCCTGGAAGACAATATTGAGTTTCAAGGAAGCTTTTAAAGAGGCCTCCTGTTAGCGTAGAAGCACTCAGAGCATGCTGGCTTCTCCCCCAGCCGCGCTGCAGCTCTATTCTCCTGCCTCTGACGGGTTCGAAATGTTCACAGCTGCCCCTGTGCTACTGGGAACAAAAAGGGATGCTAAATTTAAGACACGGACAAGAACCATGTTTCACAGGGAAACAATAACACACATCACTGGCTTCAACTCTACCCCAGTTTTACATCATTTCCTTAATGTATTTAGTTTTAGAAGGGTGAGAGAAAGAAACCAATCTGACTTTTTATCCGCTTGGCTTTCACACCCGTGAACGCTGCAGGGGGAGTGCCCGCGGGCCCGGCCGCCCCGGCAGAGCCGGCCGTTTCACTTGCTCTGCGCAAAGCGGGGTCCCCCGTCCCCCCCGCGCCAGGGCCGGGCCGCTTTCGCCTTGGCCACTTCTCCAGCGCTGCTTCTGACAGCTGGGATTCATCTCCCGCAGCTCCTGCGCGCTTCCCCGCATGGCCAGGTATAACTTGCCGCAGCATGTACGGCGCAGTCAGTTTTGTATTGCTATAACAAATGATTCACAGAGTTTATCTAGACGTAGAAATTATCTGAATAATTTGTTTTTAAGCCCTTCTGGCTCTCCCTGTGCAAAATGATTTGGCCTAAAATAATTGCTGGTCTTTGGTGGCGGCTCGTTTCTTGGGAAGGTTCATTACGAGACATTGCTATGCCATTTATAACAGCAGAGCTCTGCGCAGATCGAGGAGCAGCAGCAGCAAACACAACCGCTGCGTTTGCTGATACCACGCTCCAGACAGAGTAGAAGAGCAGGAGAAGGATGGCTGGGAGGGAACGGAAAGAGCGCAGGTGGTAGAAGAGGGAAGCTGTCATTTACCCGTTCCTGGGACACAGAGCTGGAGGAGCAGGATCCGGCTGGATACGGAGGAGAGGGAGGCAAGAGAGGTGGCACTGAACAGGGACGAGGAGCACAGAGAGAGGGGAGGCAAAGGAGAGCAGCGCAGGGATCCGGGGGGGCAGCCTAAGCTGGGGCAGGTACTGGGAATGACAGACGCTCACGCGCCGGCAGCACACCGGCTGGGCAGAGCAGGGCAGCGAGCCGGCCCCAGTGTCCTGCGGACCAAGGGCAGCACCAGGACGTGGTGTGTGACTAAGGGGGTCAGTGCTGACTCAGTGGCACAAATACCCTGTTACCCCTCACGGCGGGCAGTGGGAGGTACCACCCGAGGAACAGAAGGCTACCTCAGGATGGGCTGAGCCGTCCATGGCAGCCAAAGCCGACACGACTTGACCTGAACTCTTTTATGCTCTTAATTTCTTATTTATATGCTAACAAAACTAAATCCTACGAAGATCTCCCAGGGTCTGTAAAATGAAAGTGGGGACAGCGTTTCAGAGTTGTCACTGGCTTAGAATGGGTACCACTACAGCAGGACTGAATCTGGGATGAGGGATAACCTTGATCCAGCTGCAATCACTTTTCACTGTCTGCTCAGTTCTTCTGGTGATGCTTGGGATTAAACACAAGTTTCCCACTGATGCCAGATACCTATTCCCCATCCCCTCTCCTTCTCATTCCGGATGATACACATTCTAGCCTCTCTCCTTTTGAAGCACACTAGGTATCTAGATTGGCACGCCAATGTTTTACAGCCATTAGTTTATAAATAGCAACTGTACGTTTGGTGGGCACCCACCCAGCAGCGTGCGGTGGGTTCTCGCACACTGTCGGAAAAGCTGGGAGCTTCTTGCTATTCCAGTGCATTTATAACTGCCTCGTGTTTCTAACTGGTTTGTAACATGGTATTCACAGAGTAAATTTTCCAAGTGAAATTACTTTTTGTTAAACAGAGGCATAACTAAGCCTTGATTTTGCAAATGGTTTTATGTGCTTGTTTAACTGTGCTCCCGTGTGATCCCACCGAGGTCAACGAGCAACTCCTACACACACAATTAAATATCTGCTTATCATTTTGTGGAATCAAATGTTAGAAGCGAGGATGAATGCCTGTTACAAAAATATGACCATCAGCTTAAAGGTAAGGAAACTTTCCATTTTGACTCAGTGCTATCCCTCTAATTCTGAATTCTTCTGTTCAAATGTATAAAATAGGGATTCCTTCCTTGTGAAATGGAATATTTTCTTAAGACAATCACTCAAGTTCAAATATATTGAGGAATATAGTAGAAATGGTCAAAAACCGGAGAAAAAAAGAAAAAAAAAAAGCGCATCACTAAAATGAAGAATTCCAATCAAACATCCAGAAGATACATTACTATTTCCACATGATAATCCCTCAAATGAAACAAGGTACTCTAAACAATAAAATAATTAAAACCAGAAGTTCATTAGTAGAACCATACTGTTGTGCCCTTCCACTTCTCATTCTTTCATCCCCTCCAAGCTCCAGCCAAGTGTAGTTTAGTAGCTTACATTTTTAAAGTGCAGGACATGTTATTAGCAATATGAAAAATTTCTGTTCTTCATAAGGGACTATACCGCCAGTAAGCTGCAATCTTAACATATTTTTAATTATTACTTACTAATAATCAAATAGACATATTAAATAAAATTAGTTGGTTAACGTTACTGGGAAGGCTATACGGATACCTAGATATATGTGAGATTTAAGTAGCACCACAACTCTCTGGATCAGCCAGGAAAGTATGCCTGTAACATTTCTAACTTTTTTAAAGATAATCCTGGTTTCTCTGTTGCTCCTGACAGAAGTTTGAATTTGCAATGGGCATTATGTTCCCAAAATATCTTTGAATTCTGAATGACACTAATGTAATCTGGAGTAGTTGTTTGGGGGGGGGTTGGTTTGGGGTTTTTTTTGTTCATTTTCTTGTTTGGGTTTTGGGTTTTGTTTTTTTTTTTTGAGAGAGAGATAATTGTATTGCGGAAATTACGATACAAATGTGCACACATACGTATATTCAGGACACTAAGCCTATTTACCTATCTCCTGATGAAATTTCTTCTTTTTTAATTTACTGACAAGCTGATTGACAGACATCAATTGGGATCCATCAGCACAAGCACCACGGGCAGTATTCCAGCCATTTCCCAGCTATGTAACACACTGACATATTGGCCAAGATCAGATGTCACAGGCAAAGACCTTTTTTTATCCAGCATCAGTGGCAGCACCAATTTGGCGAATGCCCCGTGTGCTATAAAGAAGGCCCGATGATGTGCCTGTCGAAACAGCGCGTTTCCGTGCGTAATTATACGCAGTAACTGCACTGAAATAGTTGTCTCAAGATTTCTTTTCTTATTAAAATACAAACAAGGTCACGTGCTTCTAAAAGATCTACTCTGTGGGTTAACCTTTAATCTGTGGCCACAGTCACCTATTACCTCCTTTCGGGGGGCGGGGGGGTTAGGTACCAATGCTGCCGGGGTCCGCTCAGCCGTCTGTCGGCTCGG